>CM055676.1:80144594-80744594 GCA_029448645.1 Andrena camellia | reverse complement strand
GTGGTCCTATTGATACAGAAAAATTAATGAAATTTGTTTATTTAAGGGGGCATAGTACTTTTTTGGCCTGAAAATTGAGCAGTCCTTATGAATTTTTTTCTATCTGAAACTGAAAAGCTAGAAACATGGGGTTTGTTGCAAATGAAAGATCGCTGTTTGAAAGTATTAAAAGAATTTTTATTTAAAAAAGGCACCCTGTCACCCTTCCCTATAATCGCTCAAAATTGGTCCCTTGCGGTGCCATAAATTCCGCCTTCTATACTTATCTGAAACATAAAAACAAATCAAGACATTAAAGTGTATTACATTTTCTTTTGTTGACCGAGCCGATTTTTAAATTTCGCATTTAAAACAAAATGGCGGACTGTCACAACTGTAGGTATCGATTTCCGACACTGAAAGTAGGGTGAAGCCACTAGTAATCGACCATGTATTAGTAGTCGACCACTTTCAGAAAAACATGAAAAATAAGGTTTTTAGAAGTGACAATCTTTTGAACAGAGTGTAGATAGAGTGCAGTTAGAGAACTGCAATTTGTTCAAAAGGTCGTTACTTCTAAAAACCTTATTTTTCCTGTTTTTTTTTGGAAGTGGTCGACTACTGGTGGCTTCACCCTATAGGTTGGACAGTTCGCAATGGCGCGCCATTTTATTTGAAATGCGAAATTTAAGAATCGACTCGATCAACAAAACAAAATGTAATAAAGTTTAATGTCTTGATTTGTTTTTATGTTTCAGGTAAGCATAGAAGGCGGAATTTATGGCACCGCAATTTTACTTATTCCGCGAGCAACCTATGAGAGCTTATAGCGAGGGGAGGGATGGTGTCTTTTTTTAATACTTTCAATCAGTGATCTTTCATTTGCAACAAACACTATCTTTCTAGCTTTTCAATTTCATATAGAAACAAATTCACAAAGATTGGTTAATTTTCGGGCAAAAAAGTACTATGCCCCCTTAACTGTATTTGTAAATAAACTTTTGGGGAACATTTAAATCATATAATATTTAATAGTTATAAAATCTTTATTTACGTAACTTCAAAACTATTTAACAAACATATTTTATTAATGTAGACAGTGAAAGATATTTATCACAGATTTGGGGTATAAGCGGGAAGTCAGTCTTGCTCGGTAATGAAGTGCTTATCTCACTTTGCTGAATTACTTCAGCATTCTTCATCTTCCTCTTCGTCCTCGTCTTCCTCTTCGTCCACTTCGTCCTCGTCTTCCTCTTCGTCCTCGTCTTCCTCTTCGTCCTCGTCTTCCTCTTCGTCCTCGTCTTCCTCTTCGTCCTCGTCTTCCTCTTCGTCCTCGTCTTCCTCTTCGTCCTCGTCTTTCTCTTCGTCCTCGTCTTCCTCTTCGTCCTCGTCTTTCTCTTCGTCCTCGTCTTCCTCTTCGTCCTCGTCTTCCTCTTCGTCCTCGTCTTTCTCTTCGTCCTCGTCTTCCTCTTCGTCCTCGTCTTCCTCTTCGTCCTCATCTTCATCTTCGCTCTCATTTTCATCTTGGTCCTCATCATCAGAAGATTCTGTCGCAACAAATAATTTCCTCGTTTCTCTTAAGAACGGTTCCGATTTTTTATTTGACCTCTTCCGCATACTGGAGATCAGTGGGTCAGAAGTGAGTAAAAGCCTATTTATAATTCAAGTAAATGAGTAATCGTCAATTGTTAAAATCAGTTGTAACACGCGCCATGCCATAAGCCAGGGTATCGATATGTAATCGTACCTGTTTAAAACATCCCTATTGCATTGTTCCCGTGAAAATTTCCTGGCATGATGTAAACGAATCGAACGAATGTGTTTGTTTCGTGCTTCTGCCGCTTCCTCGGATAATTGTCCGATTGGTACTAATACGTTTGCCACTACTAATGGCCCATGCATTAGTATTTTGTGTACTGTTGGGGTCATTGGGTGCCATGAATATAAACGAATATATAGCTTGGCTGTACCTCTGCAATAAACTTCAAATTTATTTACGTCAATCTCGCGGCCGCTTGATATGGCCTCTAAGATGACTTTAAACCTTTGAAAAATAGAAAGAATTGTGTTAAAAATATGAAACAAGGATAAAATTTTATAAAATTGGAATGTGGATAAGCAATACAGAGAAAATATTGATGGTCAGGACTCTGTACCTTCTTATTAACCGCATATCTACACCAGTTATCTCAGCCGACAGTCCAGGATCCATAAAAAATCTACGGCTTGTATTCCCATCATTAGTATTTCCTAAAACATTATATTACAAGTCATGTTTTGCAACTTCATTTTTATAAAAAATATTCTTATTTTAATACAGATAAATAAATCTTTTCCAAAGTATTACCGTATCCTTGTTTTGGTACATCAACTAACAAGCCCAATTGGATTCTAAATTGGTCCTGAATTTCTTTCTTCTTCGCTTTCATGACATTCTTGTCGGCTTCAGTTTTGACTTGCCATTTTCTCAGAGGCAATTTGTACGCCAAGTGCAATAAACTTTCAAAAAAGCGTATTCTGGCGTGTAAAATTGACAGACCGAATTTTAATGTATTTAGATCAACTTCAGGTGTTCTTGATAATTTGTTAAAATGCTTTGACGTGGCCCCGCAAATATAGCATCTCATTGTCGATGCCGTATTAATGAGGGCATTGCACACTTTTCCATCAACCATGGCCAATATCATTGTATGCTTCACCGACAATGAACTTCCTTCAACTTGAAGCAATTAAATTAAATTTAATTATCACTTTTTCATCATTTCAAAGTTGCTCAAATTATTCTTTCATTACAATTTTAGTATATTTTAAGTTTGTAATTTGTGTTTTTATATATTCGGTTTCCTCCCGAATAATGTCGGTCGTTTCTTTTCTCAATCGGAGGCGTATTGGTCGGCAGTAACGAGGTGAGGACGGTGACGGATTTTGCCAAATAACATCTGTTCCTAAAAATTAAAACCACGTTTTAAGAAAATGTTCGTATAAAGTACAAATATTTTGAAACCTTAAAAACGTTCTACATTCGCAGGGTTGCTATTACTTACCATAAATCAATCGCAACGGTAACATCGAACTTTGGATAATCTGACTATCAGAATCTTCCTCATTATCAAATTTTTGTTTATACTGCATTTGTTGAGAACCATCGCATCCCCATTTGCTGATTAATTCAAAAAGAGCACGCTCACTTTTGTCCAAGTTTGCAACTACTTCGTTTAAATATGTAAATAATCTGGTTGCCGTATGATCTAACAAGTGTTGCAAAAGTACTTCGGCACAAGTAACTGTCATACGAAATGCTTCTTCTACTGGATAGCAATCTCTTTTTGCTGCTTGAATTCTTTTATAACAGGGAAAAAGCTTCTTATCACTTGTGCGGATTATGTCGTATTGTACTCGCGACAAGTCAGCATCTACATATATCGCTAGAGCATTTAACAATGATAATCGTTTTGGTTCATTTTGCATACTTTGAATATATGCCTTTCTTAATTTCTTCGCCCTATTTGGAGTTGCAGTAATATCTCGCATCAATTTGGAAGCATCTAATTCGTCTGACTCCCGTAATTTGGATTCCATAGCAAATCTTAATTGTTCCGTCTCCAATTTCCGGATTTGCTCTGTTCTTTTCCGCTTTCCGCGTTTACTTAATTCAATAAAAGGTATCTTTGGCCGTTGTTGAGGTTTAACGAAAAAAACACTGCTTTTCAAATGTCTTAAATAATACTGAAAGAATGTGTATATATATATATATATATATATATATATCTCGCGTGACTAAAAAAAGGACTGGAAAAATCAAAGATAACCGAGAATTGCTACAACTGATTTCACGTGGCTAACACACTCGTACGTGCGTCTCCAGAGAAGAAGAAAAACCAACATGGTCGAGCCACAACGGAACGCAGAAGACAAACTCGCCCGACGCACAGCGCTACCAAAAAAAAATAATGTTCCCAGCCGCCGTGTGAGAGCGCGCAAGCTCCTCAACATTACAATCGCGGGAAAACTGAAAACAATACAAGAAACTTCCATACAAATCACACGAAAAACTATATACATACGAAAATATACTATAATATTTCAACAGCCGTCCTTGCTTAGTTGCTGCTATTGGCAAATCTATAGTTTGCGTAAGCCAATTACGATTTTGGGTCAAGAATAAATCAGATCGTCTTTTAGCTGCCTGCCATCTGGTTTTCATACGATTTTTAAAAATTTGCAATTTACCTCTTAAAATGGTCTTTTCTTTGAGGGAATACCCTTCACGACTCATCAATGTCGCTTGTAAAAAATCCAGTTTCTCGGCGAAACTTCCATTTTGATGCTGTTGCATGATTTTATATAATTGCATCATGGTCATAATTTTCGCTCCCGATGGACCTAACAAAATTTACAAACCTATTTTTGAATTTAAATCTTGAAATAAGGAAAGCAACACAAGAAAATGCAACACATTCAAGAAGGTGTAACACCCAAAAGTTCAGTGCTACCATAGTGTGATTTTATAAAATTTAATTCCATCACTGATCACTGAATTTCACGGTATTGATAAAGATACAAAACACGTTTATTGTCTTATTATACAAAATCGTATAATAAGATAGCACAAGGTATCTCTTGTAAAAAGAACGCTTCAATAATTTGACGTGTCACTTGTCCTAAATGCTAAATCTTAAGAGTCCTCTTGAGAGTATTCCTCGCGAGTGGACACTGCGTTTTGACTCTTCGAGAGCGAAAACGCACGATCTTCGCTTGTTTTCAAATGGATACATTGTAATGCGACTATCGGAGAACTACCTTTGCAAATCGAAACGGTTTCGTATTCTGAGAGTTGCTACACCCAGGGGCCAGGTATTTTTGTGCTTCGTATAGTTACAATAATGAAAATATGAGAATTCTGATGATCCGTTCGCAATGTGTTACTTGTTACAACCAGTAGACACTGCAATCACGTTCGAGACGCTTCAATTCGGAACGGTCCAGTCAAAAAGAATTTTGCAAGGGCGTCATAAATCAACGAACAAAAATTCTCCCACATACTGCTATAATGGAACATTTAAAAACACTATTTCCTTTTGCCATATTATGTTTATGGCCATGTATCTGAAAGAAAACGGAGCAATGGTTGCGACTGATCCTTCCGATTTACGACACGTACCAGCTTCACCCTGAGGACTTCTCCACTGGCTATGTACAAATTACCGACAATATCGTGCACACTGTACATAGGAAAAAGCTCCGCATCTTGCACATGTAAAAATGTTTCATTTACTTTGAATTTCAATGGCAGGAAAGGCATTTTTGTAAAAAAGAACGCGTCATAGACACCTCGCCCCTCTCACTACCCCAGTAGCAGCTAGTAGCAGCCAATTTTTTCTTTACGATAAAGGTAAGGCTTCGCCCTTTCCAATGTGACCAGTAAGAACACTGAACTCCACTGAAGCCGAAGGGAATTATAGTACAACGGAAAAGGAACTATTAGCTATTGTGTGGGCAGTCAAGCACTTCAGACCATACGTCTATGGTACGCAATTCAAGGTAGTTACCGACCATAAGGCACTAGTATGGCTATTTAAGTTGCAGAACCTAGGATCCAGATTAATAAGATGGAGAATCCTATTAGCCGAATACGACTACGAAATCATCCACAAGTCAGGAAAAAATAATACCAACGCGGACGCACTGAGCAGAAATGTGCACACGTTGCAGAACGAGGAAGCTATAGAGGAAATAAAGCTAACCGAGGTTCAAGACGAAGAAACGAAACAGCAAATCCTCTACGAATACCACTGCATACCTACGGGAGGTCACCAAGGTATTCAGCGGACTACGAAACGAATAAAACAAAAATACAAATGGCCAGGTGTGAATAAGGACATCGAGGAGTACATACGGAAATGTAGCTTCTGTCAAAAAAATAAACTAGGTCGAAAAACTAAGGCTCCAATGGAAATCACGGATACACCAACAGAACCCTTTGAAAAAGTAGCTTTAGACATAGTAGGGCCCCTGCCAGAAAGCGAACAAGGAAACGTATACATATTAACGTTCCAGGATCTCCTCACAAAATTCAGCAAAGCAATACCCTTGCCGAACCAAGAAGCAGCCACGGTAGCCGAGGCAGTCGTCGAAAAAATCATCTGCGAATACGGCATACCCGAGAAAATACTAACCGACCAAGGGACAAATTTTCTAAGTGAAATGTTCAAGAATATTTGTAAATTACTTCGGATTACTAAAATTCAAACAACCGCGTATCACCCAGAATCAAACGGAGCGTTAGAACGGTCACACAGAACCCTAATAGAATACCTCCGACATTACATTGATAACGACCAGACGGACTGGGATCGGTGGATACCCTACGCGATGTTCACGTATAATACAACCCCACACACCGCGACGGGTTTCACACCATACGAACTAGTCTATGGGAAAACGGCACTAATACCGACCGCGTTAAAAAGCCCGCCTAGACAAACATACAACTACGAAGACTACGCGCAACAAACGAGAGAACGCATAAGAACAACAGATGAAGTAGCAAGAGAGCGACTCCAACAATCCAAAGAAAAAGCGAAAAAGGATTACGATAGGAAAACGCGCGAAATCGAATTTAAAGTCGGCGACAAAGTTTGGCTTTACGACGAGTCCGTATGTCGAGGAAGATCGAAAAAACTAGAAAACAAGTGGGTAGGTCCCTACGTAATAACAGAAAAAAACTCGAAAGTAAACGTAACGATAAAAAAGGGGGAAAAACCCTACGTACGCACGTGAATAGACTAAAACACATCATCGAATAGAAGAAAAAAGAGGACTCGGACAATTAAAGTATATAGCGCGGCGAATCTTAAGTACTAAAAGGAGGAATAGGAGACGGACGTGACGGGAGAATAAACAGGAAGACACATCAAATGGGGTAAAATTAAGTATATTCTATATAAATACTTATAAAATTAAGCGGGGGGAGGAACGCCGAAGAGGTCGTATTGACCCCAATCTTCACCCTATAACAAAAAGAAAACATGTTAAAGGCGAAACATAGCAAAAAGGGAGAGGAGGAAAGGCTAACGGAACTGTCACTTACTTCTTCATCCATCCTAGGCAGCCCAAAGAGCCGCCGCAGCCCAAAGGTGTCGTGGGATAGGGCCCACGACGCGAAGCCCTCTTCCCACAGGCAATCCAAGTGATGCCTGTGTAGCCGGCGCTCCTCCCGCAAAGAACGCATCTCCGCGATGCAAACGTACCCACGGACCCGACGCTCGTTAAACATCTGCCAAAAAATAGGAAGATGGCAGTCAATAAATAAAAGGAGAGGAAAGGAAACACTTATAAAATGTTATAAACAACAAAGGTACTTACGGCACGGAGATCCTCCGAATACATTTCGACACAATGTAGTAATAACTAAAGAAACGATAGACTCAAAAAACTAATTATGATAATCAAATGCGCGAACACCCTAATATATAGTAGGCGCGAATTAGTCAAGTAGGAGGGGATAGAATACGACTTCATTGTTACAGAATGACCGTATTAGTGGGGGACCCAACCAAAGCGGCGCCGACTGGCGGCCAGGCCTCATATACGATATCACCGATCAAGCATAAAGCAGGAATCCACTTTACGCACATCGGGGAACTACACATTGTAACCGATTCATGGAAAATCGTGACCCATCTAAAAATGGATACTCTTTTCGAGAGAAATCGGCAGCTGGCCTCCTACGTAAACGAGATACAGCGCGGGTGCGAAAACGAAGTCGCAATCCAACAAACGTGCACGGATCATCTAGACCCACTACGTAGAAGAGCGGAAAAATTGTATAAAAGAATAGATCAGGTGTCGCAAATGCCGACGTACGTACCAGATAGGCGACGGGGGTTAATCAACGGAATAGGGACCTTAGCCAAAACCATATTCGGGACTATGGACGCCGACGACGCCGAACAGATTAACAACCACTTATCGCGACTGGACGGATCACAAAATACCTTGATGACCGCCATGAAAAAACAAATTCAAATAACAAATAAGACGTTACACCACTTACACGACGCGGAAAGAACAATACAGCACAACGAAGAATTATTAGCAAAACAGACGAGACTATTACGTGCACGGATCGAAACGGCATTACTACAACAAACACGAAGAGCTGACGTAGTAGATCATTTCATTACATTAAATGCCCTACTGACCGACTTGACTCAGGACGTAGACGACGTGTTGCAATATTATACCGGCCTGAAACGCGGCATAATCAGCACGAACGTAATAGCAAGCGCACAAATTACTAAGCTATTACAAACCGCCGTACAACATCTCCCAAACGGACTTACATTTCCGACAGCACCAAACGTAGAAAATACTAACGTGATTGAGAAATTGTCATCAGTCACCGCGTATTTCGATAGGACTACGTTAATAGCAGTAATAACCGTCCCCCTAATTTCTTCTCAAACGTTCACAGTGATCGACGCTACTCCAGCACCGATTCACGTCCACGACAACACATACGCGTTGTTAGTCATAAGAACCCCGATACTCGTCATAGACGCAAGCACCAATCAGTACGTGCTCACCGAGCATGACGAGCTGAAGGGATGCAAACAAGTAGCAGCACAGTATTATTGCGAACAACCGATGCTGGCACACAACGTAAATGGCGATCTCGAGTGCGAAGCAAGCCTGTGGCTGCAACCCTCGGACGAGTTCCCAAAAAATTGCGAAATAAAAAACATCGCGGTAAACCACACGATGTGGATAGGCACCCCGCGCGCCGACACGTGGATTTTCGCGACACACCAACCCGAAACACTGACTATACAATGTAACAAGCGACAGCCCGAACACGTCGATATAGATAAGACAGGAATCCTTAGGATTGCGGGAAATTGTAACATCCGAAGTAAGGACGTAGTACTAAAGAAACGACAAACAACGTATAGTCAGGATGTCGTACTCCCAACGGCACCACGATGCGACATAACGGCAGCGATGATCGCGACACGACGGGGCGAACCAGCGCACCCCCTCACGCGTTTTCAGTTAGATAAGCTACTAAAAAACCCATCTGAATTCTCAGCATTGTATAATCAGCTCAATCAGGTGGAAGGCGATCTAACTAATAATAACTACCAACCAGGACTAGCGACCTGGCAAATTGTACATCCAACATCGACGACTATCGTACTAGTAATACTTACCATACTCGTCATGTATTTGTTAAAACGCGATTACCAAATGCGCCGGAAATTACAAATCCCTACACCAGCGAAAGCGCAGGATCCGAAGAAACCAGCATCCAACCTTCGCGCAGGGATTACTGCAACAACCGCCACGGACAGCGAATACGCCGAGGTTCTTACAAATTAGGGTACCGGGAAATTTTGTAAATCATCTTGCGAAAAATTCCCCTAAGCACCCTTCCCTCAAGGGGGGCGGGGGGGGGGGTGTTGTGTCCCAACCGACACCCCAAGCGCAACGACCCCGCGGCATTCCGATTGCCACAATCGAACGACCGAAATCGGGCACAACCGCGTAGGCATTTCCGAAACATTCCGAGACCATCAGCACATGGCGAAACACCCAAAGGCGGGCCAAAGACGGAGACCCCGATGGTCCCCGTTTCGCCCCGATTACAGTATAAGAATGATGTACGAGCACCGCGAGCGGCAGATTGTATTCAGACTTGATTGAGACAACACGGAGACTTGATACAGACGCTGTACAAGCTCCATGCCTGATAAGGGCATAGTACCAGTGTCACCCAGATCGGGACAGAATAAACTTGTTTAAACCTTACGGTGAGTTCCAACTCTTTAATCAGCAACGATCTCCTACCTTCGGTTTCCGAACCGAATCCTTCCGTCCCGGCATTCTCACCCGAACCTTCGGAGCCCGTTGGACGACGACCGTGAAGGACGACCCGGAGCACCCCGAGATTCGCTGCTAGAATCTCGACCCCAGTCGCCTTGACACAACACTTGTTTTTCTACTCGTAAATCATCAACGGATACCCACGTTGTGCCCTTACCCCTTACCATACTCGTGTAATAACCATCGGCAATATTTTTACCGTGGTGGAAAATCGCTGCCTTAAGTTTATAACAGTGATCTACCAATTGTATTTTAGTAGTAGGTATTGCTTTGATGTAAAAATTTTCCACTTTCATTATTCAGAATTTGTTTGGAAGCAGTTATATCGATTTTTTTCATTGTGTTTGAATTCGAATTATCACAATTATTGCAAGGATCTTTTAGATTTTTCCATTCTGTGAAATTGTATTTTATTATATCTTGAAATTCAAATGATTTTCTTTTAACATCTCGGGCAGTTACCGCAAGTAAATATTGAATTACCTGCTTCTATGACAGCATTCTGCAAGCTTAGTCCTTGACTTTTGTGAATAGGGAATGACATCAGATAATTTTTAATATTATATTTACAAATTATCACGGGACAGAATTAAGGATAAATTTAATCACAGCATCATTTTACGCTTCAATTATCTATATATGTATACATAAATAAAATCCTGAGTTTAGTTACAAATAAAAAACAGTTTGATGATATACAGACATGTCGCAATTCAAATTTCGGCAATTTACCTTGTGTTTGAGACTGCATTTTGGTTGCAATTCAATGGTACAACAATACATATTTGTAAAAACACGTGGCATCTCAAATTTTGAAAACTTACCTTAGTTAACCCTCGCCAGGTTATAACCTGACTGTAAGCTGTCAAAATTTTGAGTAGATTGCATAGTGAAGATAGCGTTTGACGAACGAAACATGTGTTAGTTTCTGTTGGCTGAAGGTGTGCGTGTAACGCGTACCGAGAGTCGACGAACGAAACATGTGTTAGTTTCTTTTTGGCTGAAGGTGTGCGTGTAACATGTATACGTATTATGTTGACGAAAATTTTCTTGACGAAGGAGAAGACGAAGAAAAATCTTACCGTTTCCGACTGATCCGTGAGACGATATTACGATATCTCTGTCACGAGTGGACCGATTTTATTGAAATTGGTCTTATTCGAAAGCTGATATGCGGTTTACATAAGAAAAATGCCCTTAAATTTAGAAAATATTGCAAGCGTGATGAGATATTAATGAAATAAGTTTCAGGTTAGGTTGGATTAGCCGGGCAACGAGTAAATGATAGCGGTAGCGACAGTTGACATATACAGGGTGTCGAAACATGTACTTGGCGTCGAGACGCTACCTCGTCTCTAGATATGAGCAAGCCAAATTAATTGCAACTGCATTAAAAAATCCCCTAATTAAGGCATATTTTCTCTTCTTAGCATTCATCCTACCGACAGTAGTAAATCTAAATTTAGATTACCAAGGCACTGAATACTGCCTTCATCGACTACTTTCATCAGTAGGAGATAAAATGAAAATGATCATAAAATATTTCATGAAATCTCAATATGTTACAATTACACCAATTGAAAAGATAAATCCATCCGACAATGGTCAGTTTTTGGACATAGAAAATGTATATCTAGGAGCGAGAGTGGAAGCCCTTTTACTGAGTTGAGATAAGAATGTAGATCCAAAAAAAGACATAAAACACTTTAAGGTGAAATGTTTGTCCTTCTATGTTGAGTTCTGTAACCAAGTTTTCAAACGAATAAATTTCGGAGATCCTGTTTTAAAATGTTTAGCGATGCTAAATCCTGAAATGTGCAAATCAGACTGCTTTTCCCGTATAATGCCACTTGCTGTAAATTTTCCTAATGTGATTGAAGAGAATAGTTATGAAGGGCTTGATAAAGAATGGCAACTATTGAAGACTGTAGAAACATTGGAAGAAGGTAAAAAATTCATGGTTTTTTGGAATAAAGTTTTTGAAATGAAAAATACTATAGGAGAACAAATGTTTCCTAATTTAACAACATTAGTTAAAGCTGTACTGTGTCTCCCTCATTCATCAGCAGCAACTGAAAGAATATTTTCAGCAGTAACAATAAATAAAAATAAACTAAGAAATCAACTACAATCTTCCTTGATGAATGGACTTCTCTTGACAAAAGAAAAATTGAAACATTCATCAGCTACAGATTTTACTATTTCTGAAGAGTTAATTAATTTAGCAAAATTTGTTCATAATGATAAAGAATAAATAAATATTTCCAGTGTTTTTCTTGTGAGTGGGAATCCCTGTATATATGTAGGTAAATAGCATATTAAATAATTTTTAGTTTTGACAATTTTCTTTTTATATTTGTCGTACATGTATTAATTTAGCAGTTTTACATTGAGTTCATCAATGATAATAAGGCAGTAATATCGTAAATTGCCCTAAACAGAGTGAAACGAAAACAAATAAAAATTTAGTACTTGTTAGCTACCGACACACGCGCGAAAGATTATTCTTTCTCTTGGGGTTGTAAGGCCCAAGTGACTCCGTGGTACGCGGTGCTGATAGCTATCACTCGCCAAATTAATTTTGAGTGATTATTTTCAATCGACGCGATAAATGAACTTGCTGATCCGTATGATAATCAGACAAGAGCCTGAACGTTTTTTATCGACGACCTTAGTCACGAATGCTTGACTAGATCAGCGCGCTAGTCCGTACGACGACTAGAATAAGAGGGGTGTTCGATTAAGAGTCTTTGTCACGAATGCTTGACGAGATCAGCGCGTTGTCACGAATGCTTGACAATATCGCGTGAAGTCGACTCAGTCTTTGTCACGAATGCTTGACAAGATCAGTGCATTGTCACGAATACTTGACAAGATCAGTGCATTGTCACGAATGCTTGACAATATCGCGTGAAATCGACTGAGAATCTTTGTCACGAATGCTTGACGAGATCAGCGCGTTGTCACGAATGCTCGACAATATCGCGTGAAGTCAACTTCTTTCTCTTGGGGTTGTAAGGCCCAAGTGACTCCGTGGTCACGAATGCTCGACAATATCGCGTGAAGTCAACTTCTTTCTCTTGGGGTTGTAAGGCCCAAGTGACTCCGTGGTCACGAATGCTTGAAAATATCGCGTGAAGTCGACTGAGACTCTGATTGTATCGTTCGCTCAAGAGACGATTGAATTCTGACTCGTCTATCTATTCAACGTCGAAGGTAGAAAAGACATCAGAATTTCGGGAGGTGCCAAAATTGCTGATTGGCTGGCTTTTTCTCGAAGAGGAGGAACCCTCTTTCCGCGATTTCGGTGGTGGAGGAGGAGGCCTCTCCTTCTTGGTGACGTAGCGAAGGAAAAACCAGACATCTGGCTAACAAACCTAGCTAGGTTGTTCGGTTGAAATGTCTCGCCAGGGTCACGGTTTATGACTGTATTGTCCCGCGAGTCAGCGGTAGACCATGGTAGGTGCCGGTCCTGGGTTACCGTAAACCACCCGCTGACAGAGCAATTTAACGGATTATCTCAGAGCGAAAGTAGTAGAAATTACCAAAGGAAAAGAAAAACGGCACGATGTCGATTGCCTCTTGGTCATCTGGCAGGCAAATGGTTCCTAACGAACGTTTCGAGAATAAGCAATTGCCCACCGTAAAAGACGTTGAATTTTCGCCTCGCCCTGAGCCCGCTTTTTGTCTTGTAAGACGGAACAGTACTTTTTTTCAGATCTAGTACGTTTTTCCTGTAAAAGTTGGTACAAAATATTTTTGCTGGGTGATCACCCTGGGCGGCGAGTCTGACGAGAGCGATCGAAAGAACAGCAGCTTATATATACGTCTTTCGTACGCGTATGTCTCTGTGCCAGCGATATGTATACGCCTTTCGCAGGCGAAGGGTTAAAACTGAAAAGTAAATATCAAGTCAACTAACCTCACAGCCAGGGATTGTTGACTTATTCGTCTCACTAATCTAAATATAATAAAAACTGCAACCTAGACTCAATACAAACGATTTTCAAAATTAAGCCTGTATACGCAATCACATTTGCAAAACTCGGAATTCTGCGTCCGGCCGCCCTATTGCCAAGTCAGCTGGTCAGCGCATGCCAACGGATCTCGCAAGCCACACCGTATTAATTTTCGCTGACGCTAGAAAAGTCGCACACCACTCCAACGGGTGACAAAATTAAATGTGAGGTACTCTTGCGGTAGAATGATTATGACCATGGAGATACAACCCTTGTTAGATAAAACATCATTCGACCTATACCATCTACACCCTTGACTTTCTATCCAAAAAATCACGGGTAACATCTCCACCCCCATTTTTGTAAAGCTACAGGGAAGAATTATTTTTACGACAGGAACAATATTTAAACCAATGCAGAGAGTTCATCTGCGAACTAAACTCGAATCGATTTAATAGGTTGATAACTCTATACCGCACAACTGCCAAGACACTGACTCGTTGACGAATATTCTCCAAATGCATCATGACAAACAAGTGACTGCGCTACTAGCGTTGTTGCCTACAAAACAAAATTGGATTGACGACGAAGGCGTAATTTCTTTCTGAACGTCAGTTGTTTTGGAATACAGTTTGCAAAGCTCAGGTCACAAAAACATTGCTGATAAATTCCATGACCTAGTAGTATCGTTTATTTGTTTCCCCTTGGGGATTACAATCCTTTTACCCCTCCGCTCTTCTTTACATTCACCTTAACCAAATCCTTAACCTATTCTTTAATCTACTCCTTAAATCTATTCCTTAAATCTACTCCTTAAATCTATTCCTTAAACCTACACGCTCCTAACCCTCGCTCGCCCGCTCGCCCGCTCTCCTCCGTCCCGCACGCCACCACTCACTCTCATTCCTTCCTCTCTCATTCCCCTACTCCTTCCCCTCTCCTTTCCTCTATTCTCCTCATCCACTTCTCCCCCCTGCCCTCGTCATCCAACACCTCCCCTACCCTCTCCTGCCACCCTCCTTCCTCCCAACCCATACATTCCTCCCACACATGCTCCCATGTTTCCTCTCCCCATCCGCATACTCTGCATTTCCTCTTTTCTTCCTCCTCCCAGTACTTCCCCCTCCCCCTCATCCCATTCCCCAACCTAAATTTCGCCACCCTTTGCCATCTGCTTTCCCCCCATCCCTTCCTCAAGTATCCTGGCACCCCTTCCCCTTTCACCACCCTATACCACCTATTATACTCCGACTCTAATCCTGTTCCATCTTTCCTCCTTCTGCATTCTTCTTTCCCTACACACCAATTCTTCCCCCCTCAGCTCCCCCCACCCTTCATTCTTTCTATCCCCTCTATTGTCCACCCCCTTTCCTCATAGTACTCCTTCCTTTCCTTTTCCCACCCTCCCAGCACCTTCCCCCTCTTTGCCCTTCCCTTAATCTTCCCCCAACATCTCCTTGCCAGCTCCCCCCACCCCCTCCTCCAACATCCTTTCATACCCCCATGCCCTCATCCCCGCCTTCCCTTTCAGCATCTCCCTCTGCATCTCCTCCCTCACCATATATCCTGGTGTACACCTTTCCGCCCCCAACACCCACCTCAAAAACCTTTCCTGCAACCCCTCAATTCTGTCTCTACACTTCCACCCCCACACCTCAACCCCATAGCTTACCGTAGCCCATACCAACTTCTCAAACAACCACACACTTTTCCCCCAATCCTTCCCAAACCTCCTCTTCCCTATCCCCCACACCTGACCCATCACTGCTGCCCCCTTCCTTACCTTCTCCTACATGTGCCTCCTGCCCCCCGCTCCTCATCAGCGTGTACCCCAGGTACTTGAATTCCTTTACCTCCTCCACCACCTTTCCCTTCCACCTCCCTCCCCCCTTTCTACACCTCATTATCTTTGTCTTCCCCACGTTCACCTGCAGCCCCTTCTTATCCAGGTATTTTTCCATCTTCCCCATCATCCCTTTCATCCCCTCCTCGTCTTCCGCCAGCACCGCAATATCATCTGCGTATGCCAACGTATACACTTTCCTTCCCCCCACCTTCACCCCTCCCCAGCCCCCTTTCTCCAACTCCTCGTCCATATCTCCCAACAACAGCGTGAACAAGCTGGGACTCAATGGGCACCCCTGCCTCACCCCCCTAGCCGTCCAGAAGTCCTTCCCTTCCTCTTCTCCCACCCTTACCCTACTTACTGTCTCCTTCAACACCTCCTCACACCTCTCCACCTCCCTCACTCCTCTCTCCCTCATTGCCCTCACTAACACCTCCCGGTCAACTGAGTCAAATGCTGCCTTCATGTCGAGGAACAGCACTACCAACCTCCCACCTTTCCTTTCCACCTGCCTGTTAATTAAATAATTGAATACGTACACCCCGTCCATGCACCCCATCCCTCTCCTAAACCCCACCTGACTTGGTGACAATATCTCCTTTTCCTCTACCTCCTTTCTCAACCTTTCCGCTAACACAGACGCATACACCGTACATGCTGTCTGCGTCAGCGTTACTCCTCTGTACTCCTCTACCCTTTTTCCCACCCCTTTTTGCACCACCGGTACTACCACTCCTACCCTCCACTCTTCTAACCACCCCTCCCCCTTCCACACCCTATTACACACCTCCCCCAGCCATTCCTCCACCTCCACCCCCCCATACTTCCAAACCTCATTCGGTATTCCGTCCCCTCCCAACGCCTTTCCGTCCTTTAACTCCCTCACCACCCTTCTTATCTCCTCCTTTTCTATATCCCCCTCCCCGTCCTCGCCCCTCCTTTTTTCTGCCCCTTTTCTTACTCTCCACTCCACCCCCGCTAGTAACTCCCTGAAGTACTCGTCCCATTCCTCTATTTTTATCTCCTCATTTACCCCCTTCTCCTCTTTCTCTCCCTATTTACTACCCTCTATGCCTGCCCCTCCGTTTTTATCCCCTCCATTTCCTTCTCCCACCTATCCACCTCCTTTTTCTTCTTTTCTTCGCATATCCTCCTGTACTCCTTTTTCCTCTCCCTATAATCCTTCCCACCCCCCCCTTCCCTTCTCCACCTCCTTAGCTCTCTCCTCACCCTCCCTTTCTCCTCACTGCACTCTCTGTCCCACCACCCTCCCTTCTTTCCCCTCTGCCCCCCTATCAACGCATTCCCCATTGCCCCTTTCACCACTCTTTTCTTCAACTCCGCCCATTCCTCCTCTATTCCTCTCCCGCCCCTATCTCTTTTCCCAAATTTCCTTGCAAATTCCTCCCTTCACCTTCCCTCCACCGTCCAGTTTCCTCTCCCCCCTCTCCTCCCCCAACATTTCTTCTTCCCCTCTCCCAGCTCCCCCACTTCCCCCCTGAGCCAGACCACCACCGGGTGGTGGTCTGAATCTACTCTCTCCGCTACCTCCATCCTCTCTACCTTCTCCCTTGTTTCCTCGTTCCCCACTACATAATCTATCACAGAATTCCCCCTCCCCCCGTATATGTCCATTCGCCCTCCTCGTCCCCCTCTTCATTTCCAGTCATAATTCCCCACCCCCTCTCCCCCAGATATCTGCATAGTCTCCTTCCCTCTCCATTTACCACTTTATCCTTTGACCTTCTACTCCCCCTCCTCCCCCGTCTCTTCTCCCTCCTCCCATATCATTCCCCCTTCCCTCCCCGTCCTCGCATTAAAGTCTCCCCCAATTACCACTCTCATTCCCTCATCTCTCTCCTCTATCCACTCCCCCAACTCCTCCAGCTTCCTTTGCAAGTCCTTGTTTACATATATCCCTATAACTCTCCACCATCCCCCCCCCCAATTTCACTTTCCTCACCATTATCCCTTCCCCTCCCCCTTCTTCCCCCCGCCCTATTTCAATTCCCCTTCTCACCCCCATTATCATCCCCCCTATCGCTCTTCCTTTCTTGCTTTCCCTCCTGCCCCACTGTTTTTCCCACGCATAATCTTTCGGCAATCTGCCCCTTACATACTCCCATTCCCTCTCCTCCACCCACGTTTCGCTCACCACAACCACCTCCCATTCCTTTAAACCTTTCCAAAATTCTTCATCTTTGTTTCTCAACCCCGCCACATTCCAAAACGCGACCTTATATCTCCCTTTATCCCCCTTTACTCCCCCCCCCCCCCATCCTCCCCTCCCCCACCACCCCTTCCCTTAGCATTCGTTTCCTTGTTCATCACACCACCTTTCCCATAATTCATCCCACCTCCCCCTTCTCCCTTTCCTTCTCCGCCTCTCTCTCCACCTTCCACCTCGCCCTCCTTTCTTCTTCCGTTAAATCATCGTCTATCCTTTCCCTCCTGCCCTTCAGTTTTTTTTTCGCCTCCATCACCTTTCTCTTCTCCTCCCTCCCCGCCAGCTTCACCAAAACCAGTCCGCTCCTTTCTCTTCCCGTTCTCCCTACCCTTCTCACCTCCCTTATTCCTTCATCCTCCATTCCCATCCTCGCTCATAACTTCTTCACCTCTGTTTCCACCTCTTCTCCTACCCCCACCCCCCTTACCACAACATTATTCCTTCTCTCTTCCCTCTCCTTTTTGTCCTGTTTTAGTTCCATCCTCCTCAGTCTTAACCTACACTCTTCAACGTCCTCTCCACCCTCCTTCTCCCTACTACCCCTCCCTTCCTTTTCCTCTTCCCACCTCTCCAACTTCCTTATCATCTCCTCCACCCTCCCATCCCTCTCTTCCAGCCTTTCCAACTTTTCTGCTTCTCCTTTTTTCCTCTCTTCTCTCCTCCTCCCATCTCCTCCTTTCCTCCCTCCACTCCTTCATCACCTTCCTTCTTTCCTCCCCTTCCTTCTTCATCTCCCCTATCATCTCCCTCATCTCCTTCCACATTTCCTCTTTCTGCACCCTTACCTCCTTCATCAGTTCCCTCATCATCTCCATCATCTTTCCCATCTCATATTTTCCCTCCTTTCCCCCCTCTTCCTCCTTTCCTCCGGTGATCGCACCGTCTTCACGCTCTTTTTAAATCCCATTTTCTTCCCTTCCCCCTCCGGCCCTTCCTTCCCCTCCCACTCCTTCCTCTTTTTCCCCCCATTAGCTGTATCCAGGTTTCCTGCATTACTACCCACACTACTCACACTGCTCATACTCTCCTTCCTTCTTCTTTCCTCCCTTGTCAGCTTTCCTGTTTCCTTCCCTATTCCCTCTCCATTTCCCTTCCCCCCTTCCCTTCCCTCCTCTCTCTTATCCCCCACCATTTACCCGCTCACTACTTTTCAACTCTCTGCTGCCCTCTTATTCTTATTGCTTTATCCTTTCTTCTATTTCCTTCCTACTCCTTTTCAAATCTCCCGCCTTTTTGCCAGCTCTTTCCTAATTCCTCTCCTGTCCGACAGATCCCTCTACCTGCTCCTCTTTCTTTCTCTTCCCGCCACTCAGCACCGATCTTTCCACCTAACCTACAAATCGGTCCCCTTTCTCGCCTCCTTTTCGCCACACCCCCTAATCCCTTTGCACTCCCTTCACCCGCCTCACTTCCCCACCTCTACCCCACCACCAACACTCACTCCCTATCCTTTCCTCCACCTCTTCACTCACCCTTTCTCCACCCAACTCGCAGCACCAAACACATAATCCTATCACTCTCGCGTCCGGAACCGGAAGTCAAATTCCATGATATTGTCTATAAATTCTGATGATTCGATAAACGAACGTCAGCCTGCTAAAAGTTTGTCCAAAGAAGAAGCTTTGGCCTTATATTTTGATGCCAAACTTACTAAGTTTCAGTACAACAGAATTCGCTCTGAATCCATAAAAAAAGATTCTTTTATTTTTCCTACAGTCTGTCTAACAAGAGCGTGACCGGCATAATTTAAAAACTGTTTATTATAATAAAGTGTAAATAATTATACATATTCTAATCACTTAATACTACAGCGCTTTTATATTAATATGATGTCCAATCGCCGAATGCTGTCTATAATCGCCTTGCATCTTTTAGGCATGCTTTCAATTAAATTGGCTGCATACTCTTGTGGTAAGGACCTCCATATTAAGCGAATGTGTCGGGTAAGTTATTTTACAGTCCAAATACGTTTTCCTCGAAGCTTCACTTTCATATATCCCCAAACATTTTCGATTGGATTCGCATCTGGTGACTGGGATGGCCAATCGAGTACGTTGATGCAATTTTCTGCTTTCCACTGTGTGCAGAGACGACTCCTATGCTTGGGATCATTGTCCTCTTGCAAAATCCAATCTTTGATTCTCCTTGCAGACCACTTTTTAACAGATGTTAGTAGACCCCTTCTATACATTTTCACCATCCTCTCCGCGTTTAAAATATCCGTAAAGATGCATAATGTTCCAAATCCTTGTTTAGAGAAGCAACCGCAAACATGGACCTTTGCTGGATATTTGACGGCCCTTTGGACAAGTCTACTCGTAGATGGAGACCAGGAACGATGGATGGTAGTTTGTGCCCAAAAAGAAGCTTCATCTGAAAACACCACATTGTCCCAATTTCGGTCGATGTTCGCGCGCGCCCAAGCGTTTCTTTTCTCCACATGATTCTCAGTCAAGAGAGGTTTCTTAATTGCACTCCGGTATTTTGAATTATGAGCACATAAACGACTCCGAGTAGTTTCGTAGGATATCCGTAAATCCTTTCTCTTTAATCTGGCCTGTCCTTGACGTAAAGATAATCCAGGATTTGAGGAAAATATGTGCACAATCAGTTTCTCCTCCTTATCTGTCGTCTTACGCTTCACACCACGTTCTGGCAAATCATCAACGGTTTTGGTCTCCTCAAACCGTTTTATCCACTTGTTAACAAACGCCTTAGACTTCTTTATATACTTCGCAGCCGCTTCTCGTGACATTTTCGGTCCTTTCGGATGCGTACAAAGAAAGACGGCTTCGAATCGCTTCGCGTACGCGGCGCTCATATTTACAATGTCGTTTCCTTACGAATGTCGGGGAGAAACTGCGACTTTCTTTAAAACGCGCCATAGCGGAAGAGTCAAGGTACCTGCACGTTCATGGATTTTCCAGGTAATTACATCCAGATAAAATTTATGACGGTCACGCTCTTGTTAGACAGACTGTACGTAAAAAAACATTCTTGAAGCGAATGTTGTGTCAAGGCGACTGGGGTCGAGATTCTGGCAGCGAATCTCGGGGTGCTCCGGGTCGTCCTTCACGGTCGTCGTCCAACGGCCTTCGAAGGTTCGGGTGAGAATGCCGGGACGGAAGGATTCGGTTCGGAAACCGAAAGTAGGGGATCGTTGCTGATTAAAGAGTTGAAACTCACCGTAAGGTTTAAACAAGTTTATTCTGTCCCGATCTGGGTACACTGGTAATATGCCTTTATCAGGCGTGGATCTTGTACAGCGTCTGTATCAAGTCTCCATGTTGTCTCAATCAAGTCTGTGCTCGCATTGCTCGTACATCATTCTCATACTGTAATCGGGGCGAAGCGGGGACCATCGGGGTCTCCGTCTTTAGCCCGCTTTTGGGTGTTTCACCATGTGCTGATGGTCTCGGAACGTTTCCGAGAATGCTTACGCGGTTGTGCCTGATTTCGGCCGTTGGATAGTGGCAATCGGAATGCCGCGGTGTCGTTACGCTTGGGGTGTCGGATGGGACACAACACCCCCCCCCCCCCCCCTTGAGGGAAGGGTGCTTAGGGGAATTTTTCGCAAAATGGTTTACAAAATTTCCCGGTACCCTAAATCGTAAGAGCCTCGGCGTATTCGCTGTCCATGGCGGTTGCTGTAGTGGTCCCTGCGCGATGGTTGGATGCTGATTTTTTCGGCTCCTGTGCTTTCGCTGGTGTAGGGATTTGTAATTTTCAGCGCATTTGGTAATCGCGTTTTAACAAATGCATGACGAGTATGATAAGTATTACTAGTACGATAGTCGTCGATGTTGGATGCACAATTTGCCAGGTCGCTAGTCCTGGTTAGTAGTTATTATTAGTTAGATCGCCTTCCACCTGATTGAGCTGATTATACAATGCTGAGAATTCAGATGGGTTTTTTAGTAGCTTATCTAACTGAAAACGCGTGAGGGGGTGCGCTGGTTCGCCCCGTCGTGTCGCGTTCATCGCTGCCGTTATGTCGCATCGTGGTGCCGTTGGCAGTACGACAACCTGACTATACGTTGTTTGTCGTTTCTTTAGTACTACGTCCTTACTTCGGATGTTACAATTTCCCGCAATCCTAAGGATTCCTGTCTTATCTATATCGACATGTTCGGGCTGTCGCTTGTTACATTGTATAGTCAGTGTTTCGGGTTGGTGTGTCGCGAAAATCCACGTGTCGGCGCGCGGGGTGCCTATCCACATCGTGTGGTTTACCGCGATGTTTTTTATTTCGCAATTTTTTGGGAACTCGTCCGAGGGTTGCAGCCACAGGCTTGCTTCGCACTCGAGATCGCCATTTACGTTGTGCGCTAGCATTGGTCGTTCGCAATAATATTGTGGTGCTACTTGTTTGCATCCCTTTAGCTCGTCATGATCTGTGAGCACGTACTGATTGGTGCTTGTGTCTATAACGAGTATCGTAGTTCTTATGATTAACAACGCGTATGCGTTGTCATGGACGTGAATCGGTGCTGGAGTAGCGTCGATCACTGTGAACGTTTGCGATGAAATTAGGGGGACGCTTATTACTGCTATTAACGTAGTCCTATCGAAGTACGCGGTGACTAATGACAATTTCTCAATCACGTTAGTATTTCCTACGTTTGGTGCTATCGGAAATGTAAGTCCGCTTGGGAGGTTTCGTACGGCGGTTTGTAATAGCTTGGTAATTTGTGCGCTTGCTATTACGTTCGTGCTGATTATGCCGCGTTTCAGGCCGGTGTAATATTGTAACACGTCGTCTACGTCCTGAGTCAAGTCGGTCAGTAGGGCATTTAATGTAATGAAATGATCTACTACGTCAGCTCTTCGTGTTTGTTGTAGTAAGACCGTTTCGATCCGTGCACGTAATAGTCTCGTCTGTTTTGCTAATATTTCTTCGTTGTGCTGTATCGTTCTTTCCGCGTCATGTAAGTGGTGTAACGTATTATTTGTTATTTGAATTTGATTTTTCATGGCGGTCATCAATGTATTTTGTGATCCGTCCAGTCGCGATAAGTGGTTGTTAATCTGTTCGGCGTCGTCGGCGTCCATAGTCCCGAATATGGTTTTGGCTAAGGTCCCTATTCCGTTGATTAACCCCCGTCGCCTATCTGGTACGTAAGTCGGCATTTCCGACACCTGATCTATTCTTTTATACAATTTTTCCGCTTTTCTACGTAGTGGGTCTAGATGATCCGTGCACGTTTGTTGGATTGCGACTTCGTTTTCGCACCGGCGCTGTATCTCGTTTACGTAGGAGGCCAGCTGCCGATTTCTCTCGAGGAAAGTATCAATTTTTAGATGGGTCACGATTTTCCATGAATCGATTACCATGTGTAGTTCTCCGATGTGCGTAAAGTGGATTCCTGCTTTATGCTTGATCGGTGATATCGTATATGAAACCTGGCCGTCAGTTGGCGCCGCTTTGGTTGGGTCCCCCACTAAAGCTAGATTCTCACCTGAGTTGGGCATTATCTAGATAAAAAAATTATTTAAATCACAAATCGAATAAAAGATACTATATCTTCATCCGTTATTCGAAGTTCGAATGACCCCAAAGTATCTTATTCGAAGCGCCAACGGATGAATCGTTTATTCGACGGGAATTCATTCGACGAGACAAAGATACTTTTTTTATTCGAAGGTCTTCCACTCTGAGGTTTGAATACCTTTTTCTACTTTAGCTGTATCTATATTCGAAGACTTCGATAATTTCGACAGGCGCTTGGGTCGTTCAAGGGCTGCGGCAAGCGAGGCATCGGTCCCCTGCTACGGTCACTCCGCCACGTGTTACCAATTTTACAGAAATGAAAGTTCTTTATTTTTCATCGTATCGATCTGAAAGTAACATCAATGGATTCTTGGCATTCTCCCGATTAAAAGGACAAAATATCATGCAAATCGGACAATTTTTAACGAAGTAGGCTTTAAATTCTACAAACCAATTTTTCGTGTAACTTCGTTAATTGTAGCCCGAATTATGTCGGGTTTGGTACCATTTTCATGGGAAAAACATTAAAACACAAGGAGTCGATTCATGACGCTTTCGTAAAAATACAAAGGGTACATGGTGACTTCGCACCCGTACCCACCGTTGCCTACCGTCGAAGTGCGGGACAATACGATCATAAACCGCGACTCTGATGAGACGCTTTGGCCGAACAACCTGACTAGTTTTTCGGAAACAACTGGTTCCATTAGGCCCGAAATGTAATAAAATTTTACATCCTTTACGATAATGTATACCCGAGGTTCCCGTTCCTTACGCCTAGTGAGTTCAATATAGTGTATTTACTTTTTCCTAAAAAGTCGAAATTGAAGAATTCTAAGAAAATATCCGTATTTCACAGTTTGGTCTGTATTTTACGTTGACAAATTTCTGTCAAAATGGATCTATTATCTGTAAGAAAAACGAGTAAAAAATGATTACTTTATAAAATATTGTTTAAAAAAATTGACGTATTATTCGTAATCTGATTACGCTTGGCTGAATTTGTTGTAAAAAAATACATCAGTTTCGCCTAAAGGATTTTTCTCCATGGTGTCTACTTTCCGAGATATTGGGGCAAACGTGTTTTTCACCGGCAGATATGGATGATTGCCAATAAAAGAAAATACGTGTCAAACATTTTTTCGGGGTCTAGGTGGCGAACCGCATCAAATTCGGCAATACTTATCTTGTTATTGTTTGTTTTAATATAAAAAGTAATATCTATTGTTCGACAATAAGTACACATATGCAGGTGATATGTATATGTAAAGAGAACAGTTGCGAGGTCGCACAGTAAAGTACCGAGCAGTAGTGCCAATAATCAATCGTGCCGCCTGGTACCCCGTGGCGAGGACAACACTCCCCAGTGCCTCACCAAATTTTATGGCTTTCGACCCTCGAAGAGGTTTGGATACCATTAAAAAGTGAGAAATGTCTAGAATTTCCGATTTTTTCATCAGATCTTTGCGAAAACGACGCCAAACGATTCCTTATGTTTCGCCAATAAAACTAACACCAAGAACGACGTAATTCGAACCATAATGAAGGAAATTCCATGAAAAATCGATTTATAGAATTTCAAGCTGACTTCGTTAAAAATAGTCTGATTTACATGAAATTTGGTATGATTTTCATTGGAAAAACATAATGAATCCATCGGTGTCACTTCGATATCGATACGATAAAGAATAAAGAATTATTTTATTTCTGAAACAGGTATGAATCCTCGGCCGACCGCAGAGATTCCAGGTCGGCGCCCCGCTGTCGAGGGTGAAAATGTGAAATATTCATTTCAGCGTATTAAGAAATTCTTTATTCTTTATCATATCGATATGGAAGTGACACCGATGGATTCCTTATGTTTTTCCGATGAAAAGCATACCAAATTTCATGTAAATCGGACTATGTTTATCGAAGTCAGCTTGAAATGATATAAATCGATTTTCCATGGAATTTCCTTCATTATGATCCGAATTACGTCGTTTTTTGGTGTTAGTTTCATCGGCGAAACATAAGGAATCGATTGGCGTCGTTTTCGCAAAGATCTGATGAGAAATTCGGAAATCCTAGACATTTCGCACTTTTTAATGGTATTCAAACCCCTTCCAGGGTCGAAAATCATAAAATTTGGTGAGGCACTGGGGAGTGTTGTCCTCGCCACAGGTTCGAAACCTACCAAGGTTTCGAACCAAGAGTTTCAAGACTTCGAAGCCGGTCAAGACTTCGAAGCCGGTCAAGACTTCGAAGCCGATCAAGATTTTTCAAGAGTTTTAAGCTTCGAATCATGTTCGAAGTGCTACGAAGTAGTCGCGTGACATTCAAGACCGATTCGAAGTGGTTCCAAGCGCTTCGAGTCCCATTACTAATTGCGCGCCGAACGCCGTGCACAGCGAAAATCACGTCCACACATGTCCAATACGCGCCCGAGTTTGCACTTGAGACCCTCCAAAAAGGTCGGTTTTAACGGCGAGACGCACACCCCAGCCGCGCAAATGTTCGTCGAAAGTGAAAAGCAGGCCTTCACGCGCAAGCGAACGCTCGGCGCGCATCGTCGACAGAATTGGAAGATCTTTTTCCACAGGGTGATTCTCCAGAGACGCCTGTTAAAGAGATGCCGCCTGGTACCCCGTGGCGAGGCCAACCCCCCGTGGTGCCTCACCGAATTTTATGGCTTTCGACCTTGGAAGGGGTTGTAATACCATTAAGAAGTGGATTTCCTCATTTCTCATCGGATCTTTACGAAAGTGTCATGAATCGACTCCTTGTGTTTTCCCCATGAGAATGGTACCAAACCCGACATAATTCGGGCTACAATTAACGAACTTACACGACAAATTAGTTTGCTGAATTTAAAGCCTACTTCGTTAAAAATTGTCCGATTTACATGAAATGTTGTCCTTTTAATCGGGAGAATGCCAGGAATCCATTGATATTACTTTCAGATCGATACGACGAAAAATAAAGAACTTTCATTTCTGTAAAATTGGTGACACGTGGCGGAGCGACCGTAGCAGGGGACCGCTGCCTCGCTCACCTCAGCCCTTGATAGACCCAGGCGACCGCCGAAATTATTCGAAGTCTTCGAATATAGATACAGCTAAAGTAGAAAAAGGTATTCGAACCTCAGAGTGCAAGACCTTCGAATAAAAAAAGTATCTTTACCTCGTTGAATGAATTCCCGTCGAATGAACTGGCGCTTCGGATAAAGATACTGTTCGCGAAATCGAGGCACTCGCGCCATCTCCATAGATCTACGCTAATTAGATAAGTAACGGCTGCCTGCTCACTCATGTGGAGCGCGGATCGCTACTCCTTCCATCGACCCGCGATCGCGGGAAGGGGGAAGCTTTCTCGACTATAAATTACGCCTGATTTCCTGGAACTCTCTCTCTCTGTTCCTGGAAGTCACCTGCATGGTAATATACGCTTACGCACTTTGATTACGCACTTTGCTTTTCGCTTTCGACTCTGCTTCGAATATAATCGCTTCGCGACTCTGCTTCGCAAGCTAGACTTATACGCTACAATTAACATTGTGCTTAATTATTACTGACTTATTAACTATTCTTATTATTTAATAATTGTGTATTTAACTGTAATTCGTTGCGTGTATTGTGTTTGACCTTGTGTACGGATTTAAATTATAACGATGACTTAGTTTAGAACGCTTAAAATTAATCTTAGCTTGATACATTATTCCTAGAACGCTTAAACTACTCGTAATTATTCCTTCGTTGCAATAAACCTAATTTAGCGATAATAAAGACTCTTAAAATATACCAGCTTCGCGCTTCTCTAGTCTTCGGAAGTTGAACTGTGCCTCGCGAACGGCGTTCAAGCTTACCTGCACCGATCCTTAATATACTTTGCTAACAGATACTTTAGCGTTTCTTTTCATTCGACGATGTTACGTCCTGAAGGGACTTTTCAATAATTTACCACGAGCGGTCGAGATGATTTAAAGGGTTCTTGCTTTTATCAAAGGGCTAAAGCCCACCTTAACTATGCTTGCCGGGGAGAGAAAGGTAAGAGGTGTGAATAAACTGGTACTCGGAGGGATTAGGTGGATAACAATAAAATAGAGTATATTCTTAATGAAGCAAATAAATGGTTACATACCCTGGAGACGGCGCTCCGTCTCCGCTGACGCTAGCGGGTTGACGACCCGCGCGCAGGTCGTGGTCGCTCGCTGTGCTCTCGGGTACCACACAGAAGTCAGCGTACTCGGCGTACGTCGTGTCGCTTTTCTCGTTCCTTCTCACGTCTTCGCGGTCTTACGGCGGCCCGGATCGGCGCGTAAGGGCTCTCCCGGCTAGGCCGTTCTCGGTGCGTCGGATGGAGTTACCCTTGCGCTCCTCCTCCTCGGACGGACGCGCTTCGCGGTATTCACGCGGAGGTGAGGTAGCGAGATCTAGACGGCCCGCTGGCTCGTCGTGACTTCCTAACGCGAGCTCTCAAAATCGAATGCCACTCCGAAGTGTCCCCGTTGCAGGCCGCGCCTCGCGTTTTCGATATCGATTGGGGGAAAAGATCGCCCCGTCGGCACCCGGCGGTCACTGCCTCTTAGGAAATATCCCGGCCCGGGCCGTCAGCAGTCACGTTGTCCTCACGGCTGTCGATATGCAGCTCGGTACAACGTGATTGCCACGCGCGAGGCGATTCCGCTGAATCGCCTATTCGACAAGAAGCGACGCGAGGACAGCAAGCACGAGATGGGCCAGAAGGGCCCATGTAACAACGAGGAACGAATAAAATTTCTCTCTTTTATTCGAATTTGAAATTTTAATGAAGATAATTTTATGCCCATCTCTGATTCTCACTATCCGTCTGGACGGCGACAAGGTGGCGGCCGTCCAGACGGATAGTGAGAATCTAGCTTAATACGGTCATTCTGCAACAATGAAGTCGAATTCTATCCTCTCCTACTTGAATAATTCGCGCCTACTATATATATTAGGTTGTTCGCGCATTTTGATTATCATAATTGTTTTCGAGCTTAGCCGATTTTTCTTTGATCATTTTGTGCGTTTTACCATGTACTCCGAGGATCTTCACGCCGTAAGTACCCTTCTTATTCGTAAAAATTTATTAAAATTTTTCCCCTTTTTTTCATTTGCGTTTATTAACTGCCATCTTCCTATCGTTATTGGCAGATGTTTGATGAACGACGGATCCCGGGTTACATTTGTGTCCGGGAGAAGTGTTCCCTGCGGCTGGAGCGCCGGTTGCAACGCTACTACATGGATTGTTTGTGGGAGGAGGGTTTTCCTTCATGGGCCCTAACATGCGATATCTTTGGCCTGCGGCGGCTGTTTGGGCTGCCTAGGATGGACGAGGAAGTAAGTGATAGTTCCGTTAGCCTTTCCTCCTCTCCCTTTTTGCTATGTTTCGCCTTTAACATGTTTTTCCCTTTTTTGTTATAGGGTGAAGACTGGGGTCAATACGACCTTTTTGGCACCCCCCCCCCCCCTGCTTAATTTATTATGGATACTTTCCCTAGAATATAGTTAATTTTACCTATTTGCTGTGTCTTCCTCATTATTTTCCTGTTACGTCCGTCTCCTATTCCTCCTTTTAGTACTTAAGGGGGTAGACACGTCACGTGACCTGGCCGATTTGGCAGGTCGGTATTACAGCAGGTTTTTTCTGCACAGAAATGGTAATACCCATAGCTACGCGGCGGCCTGATGCACGCGAGAGGGAGCTGTTTGCTATTTCCGTATTTTATTCTGAATAAGGAAAGAAATTCTCAGCTGTTGCGTTGTACTTGTAAATAGTTAACCGGAAGGTCTGCTGATAGAGCAAACGTAGAAAATTCATTGTACATTTTAATTACTTAAAATATGCTTATGCTACAATATGCTACGTTGGCAGTAAGGAATTATAAGTGAAAAGGAAAAATAGATGAGGGGATGTCCCCAGAAAATGAAGTTTGTTAGGTTAGACATTTTTTCATTAGCAAGACACTGAGACAGAACATGAAATACACTTATTACAAGATAATTAAACGTCCTATGCAGAAAGCAGTTATGAACAAACATTATATATAAAAATTGTGTTGGATGTTGAATTCGGCTAGTGAAAATGCGTAGGCTGGATGCGCGTGATTATTATGTGGTCCCCTCCTCGAAGTGACAGAAAATATAACCTACATACGTGCTATACCCGATTTCCTAAAGATACTGTTGCGGCGTAATAATAATGTTTCGGAAGGATAATAAAAAGTTCACAAATGTAGGGCAAAAGAACGAAATAGCCGCTCAACATTTATTGTTATATAGCATATATACATAGGTTATATTTTCTGTCTCTTCGAGGAGGGGACCAAATAATAATTACGCGCATCCAGCCTGCGCATTTTCAATAGCCCGGTCGGCGTCATGGAAGTGGTACCTCCTCTACCCTGCACTTGTGGTAGATGGGTTTCTGGCATTCTATCGATTAAATTGACAGAAAATAATTTAAATCGGACTTTTTTTAACGAAACGGGCTTTGAATTCTGCAAACAAATTTTTCACGTAATTTCCTTAATTCTGGTTCCAATAATATCATTTTTGGGGCCAATTCGATCGATGAAACATAAGGAATCGATTGACGTCACTTTCGCAAAGATCTGATTAGAAATTGCAGAACTTCAGATTCGTCACTGCTTAGTGTGCAACATTGTATAGTCCCGCTGGTTTCGAGCGTCGAAGCCCACGAAACTCAGCGAGACACATGATTATTTGTAAGCATCGTGTTTGACAACTCTAGCTAGAGAATCACCCCGTATAAATGCTAAGAAACGATAGTGTAAAGTGGCGTGTGTTTCAATTGCACATTGACAATGTCGTAGATTCTAGGGCCTAGAATATTAGCTCCGTATTACGATGTACTTCACCAGGGCACTGCATTAATGAATTAAAAAATAAATAAATTGGTCAATTAGCTAAAATTAATGAACTCTGCATGATTTTAATGACGCCTAATTTAATTGCACTTACAAACTGAATTACTAATTGTAATTAAAAGAATACTTTTTGACGTGCAATATGACGCTGCGCGCGCAAATGGTTGGGCTCGGATTATCGGGAAAGACGTACCCACCCCACCGTTTTGCTTTCTCGCTGCGAGCGAGGACCTTCGGGCCCCAGTAGACCACCCGTTGACAGCCGAGAGCAATAAAACCGACGGGCCAGATAAAATGTTCATGTTTTTGATAACTGTTGATGAAAGTATTACCAATGGAGTTTTTAGGGTTTCTCGATGAAAATGATGCCAAACATGGAGAAATTCGGTCCATTTTTAGTGAACGTAGTGTGCGTCCTAATCATGTATTCGTAAGAAAAAATAGACCGAATTGCTTCGCGTCTCGACTCATTTTCGTGGACATAAACTCACCAATCCATCGGTGGTAACACTCTTATCAAGGTGTAATGAGAAATATGAACATTTTCATATTCAGTACTGGATGACTCAAGTCGCCGTCGACCGAGGGTCTCTCGCTGGTGCGCTATTTCACTCGCACTCGGTTTACGTCGTTCAGTCTCCTTGTCAAGCGGTTCGGGCGAGGGCCCTGATAAATGTGAATTTATTTGGGAAACTAAAGTCGCGTCATTCGTGACACCTACTCGCGAACAGATATATGTATGTACGAGAAGAAGCAATACAATTTCCCGATGACTTGAAGCAACATTTCAATAGGTAAATGCATGAAACTCTGGGATCAGGAATTCCCAACCAAGTGATGCATACATATGTAAGAACTGACGAAATTCAATAATAGTTCGTCGTCTGAATTTTACAATTAAAGTATTTATTTGACGCGAATATAAAGTTTGACAGCAATGACAAGTCTTTTTCGATTTGAGTTCTATAGAAGGCTGACTTTCCTTCGCCATGGAAAATCCCCTCTTGTCCTTCGCGCTGGCAATCATGCGACATCGCTGAGTTTCGTGGGTTTCGACGCTCGAAACCAGCAGGGCCATACAATATTGCGCACTAAGCAGTGACAAATCTGCAGTTCTGCGTTTCTAATCAGATCTTTGCGAAAGTGACGTCAATCGTATAGAAATGTTATATTTTCTGATTTATAACAGAAGGAATTGAACGATACATGAAGTCTTTTTTATAACGCTCTGTCGCAAAACAAAACCGCCCGTCTCGTCAGACTCTCGTCGATCGAATGCCCTTTTCGATTCCTCTCCGCCCGGGACGTCGCCCCCGGACCACTCGTCTACCTTCTTGCGTCGCCCGACGCTACAATGCATCGCCTTTCAACTGTTCGTCTCCGGTATCGCCACGACGAATTATCGCCAACCACGCATCGTCTTTGAATCCAATGAAGGCCGGGCGACGTTAAAATTCGCTCTCAATCGATTCCTCATGTTTTCTCGATCAAATTGGCCCCAAAAATGATATTATTCGGACCATAATCAAGGAAATTACGTGAAAATTTGTTTACAAAATTGCAAGCCCGTTTCGTTAAAAAATAGTCCAATTTAGATTATTTTCTGTCAATTTAATCGGGAGAATGCCAGGAATCCATTTGTGTCACTTTCATATTGATACGATGAAAAATAAACAAATTCTGTTTCTACATAATCGATGACACATCACCGAGCAACGGCGATCTCGCGCGGCTCGGGCCATAAAGGTTCTCGCCGATTATTTGAGCTCCTAAGATCGTATTCAGATATATTGGCCGGTAAGTTTCGTAAAGCGTATTCTCCCACCATAGGTAGCGCTTGCCTGCCTCGGTGCTCCTTTTCTGAACGTTTTTTGATTCACTCTCGTTCCATCTCGCTCTCGCCTTCACAGAACAAGAGTGAGCCAGAAGTGGTGGGGATAGCGCCAAGCTTCTGGCATGTATAGGCCAAACCGAGCTGTCAGCGTAGAAATACAAACATCAGCATAGGTGTGCCTTAGCTCCGAAAAAATTCAGGAGCTTTATTGGTCAGAACATTGATTCTTTCTCGACACCTTCATCTCGTATTGTTCTACGCATAGCTTCGTAACGCACACAACTACTACGCTAACAATAAGAATAAATAACAGCCTCACGGCTACGTTCAGACGGAGCCGAGCAGCATTCCCGTTACCCCACTATACCCTTCGGTGGCCAAGGAACTCCAACTGACAAATCCAAGATCGTCAGGTGGTGGTGGCTGATTTCTCCTCAATCGCTGTTCGCGAAAACGAATCGACCGGCCAATATATCTGAATACGACCTTAGGATAAAGATACAATGAAAGAGGAAAAAATATTCGAAGCCCAAGATGAAAGGCCTTCAAATATACAAAGGAAACTAATAAATACCCGAAGCTAAATAAAATTTTAGTTTTAGGGTACACGCATCCTCCCCCAAACCTCGTGTCGATCGGCCACTGGGGCTATTCGGAGGTATATTATTTCATTTAAATAATGTCCATCGCTGCATAGGACCGTAAAGAATTATAAAAAAAATCAGGAAGTCAACTGTTGACCGATTTGGAGACTTTTCCTTGTTATATGTTATATATAGTCTTCCAATAGTCGGAAGAATAATAATAAGAGCAATAATTGCAAATAATTGGTGTAACATTCACATTCTGAAAATATGATATCAGTAAATCAATATTTCCAGTATTAGTAAAAAAGTTCCAATCTCTCTTTTTTTATTTTAAATAATGTGACCATATAATTAAAACATAAATTTGACAGTGATTTCAAGTGATGTATGTGTTACAGTAAAAGCGTTAATTTAGTAAATGTACACAGTTCCCAGCAGTTCCTAGTCAATGTATGCCTAAAATGCATATAACCTAACGTACAATCGTACGAAAATGCATAAATTGACTGCATCACGCTTTTACTGTGGCACATGTATCCAGCTAACGCTTCAGTTTTGCTATGATTCCACGTTGGCAGTCCTCCCGAATAGGCGTCACCTCGTATCCACTAGCTGAACTTAATTTGTCACGTAACTTGCTCTGTATTATCGCCAATATGGCGGAACTCGTATTTGGGAATGCAATCACGATTTTTCATTATTCGTCCTTATATGAGCAAATTTGGGGCTGGGTTAGGACTCATTCGAAAGAGGAAGGCTCAATGCAGAGCGCTCTTCTCACCGTTTCAGTCACAAAAGCTCTTTTAGTGACCTAAAAATACTTGGATTCTGCGGGTGTATTTTGTCGACTTTTGCTCTACTTTGGACACTCATATTATTAGATATCAACACAATCTCGTTGAACCATGAGAAGAGCGCTCTGAATTGAACCTTCCTCTTTCGAATGAGTCCTAACCCAGCCCAAAATCTGGTCATATAAGGACGAATGATGAAAAATCCCAAGCCCCTGTTTCGGGCCAGATTGTGTTGGTATACAGCGCGCTGCATTAACCGTGTCTATCCCCTTAAGGTTCGTCGCGCCTTAGTTATTCAATAAAGTGTTTTAGTCTATTCGCGTGTGTGCGTAGGGTTTTCCTTCCCTTTTTTATAGTTACGTTGACTTTCGAGTTTTTTTCTGTTATTACGTAGGGACTTACCCACTTGTTATCTAGTTTTTTCGATCTTCCTCGACGTACGGACTCGTCGTATAGCCAAACTTTGTCGCCAATTTTGAATTCGATTTCGCGCGTTTTCTTATCGTAATCCTTTTTTGCTTTTTCTTTCGATTGTTGGAGTTGCTCTCTTGCGACTTCATTTGTTGTCCTTATGCGTTCTCTCGTTTGTTGCGCGTAGTCATCATAGTTATATGTTTGTCTAGGCGGGCTTTTTAACGCGGTCGGTATTAATGCCGTCTTTCCGTAGACTAATACATATGGTGTGAAACCCGTCGCGGTGTGTGGGGTTGTATTATATGTGAACATCGCGTAGGGTAGCCACCGATCCCAGTCCGTCCGGTCGTTGTCTATGTAATGTCGCAGATATTCTACTAGGGTTCTGTGTGACCTTTCTAATGCTCCGGTTGACTCTGGATGATACGCGATTGTTTGAATTTTAGTAATTCGAAGTAGTTTACAAATATTCTTAAACATTTCACTTAGAAAATTCGTCCCTTGGTCTGTTAGTATTTTGTCTGGTATGCCGTATTCGCAGATGATTTTTTCGACGACTGCCTCGGCTACCGTGGCTGCTTCTTGGTTCGGCAAGGGTTCAGCCTTGCTGAATTTCGTAAGGAGGTCCTGGAAGGTTAGTATGTAGATATTTCCTTGTTCGCTTTCTGGCAGGGGCCCTACTATGTTTAAAGCTACTTTTTCAAAGGGTTCTGTTGGTGTAACCGTGATTTCCATTGGAACCTTAGTTTTTCGACCTAGTTTATTTTTCTGACAGAGGCTACATTTCCGTATGTAATCCTCGATGTCCTTATTCATACCTGGCCATTTGTATTTTTGCTTGATTCGTCTTGTCGTCCTCTGAATACCTTGATGTCCTCGTGTGAGCGTGCAATGGTATTCGTAAAGAATTTGCTGTTTTGTTTTCCCGCCTTGAACCTCGCTTAGCTTTATTTCCTCTATAGCTTCCTCGTTCTGCAGCGTGTGCACATTCCTGCTCAGCGCGTCCACGTTAGTATTATTTTTTCCCGATTTGTGAATGATTTCGTAGTCGTATTCGGCTAATAGGATTTTCCATCTTATTAGTCTGGATCCTGGGTCCTGTACCCTAAATAGCCATACAAGTGCCTTATGGTCTGTAATTACCTTGAATTGCGTACCACAGACGTATGGTCTGAAGTGCTTGACTGCCCAAACAATGGCTAATAGTTCCTTTTCCGTTGTACTGTAATTCCGTTCGGCTTTATTTAATACTCTGTTCGCGTATGCTATTGGTTTATCTTCGCCTATTTTTCTTTGCGACAATATTGCACCTATCGCTACGTCGCATGCATCTGTCGTTACTACGAATTCTTTTGTAAAGTCTGGGTAAATTAAGAGGGGTGCCGTAGTCAGTGCCTCTATTAATGTCTCGAAGGCGTTCTGCTGCTCGGCTGTCTAGACGAATTCGACTTTGTTGCTCGTGATGCTAGACAGGGGTTTAGCTATTTTTGAATATTCCGGAATGAATCTACGGTAGTATCCTGCTAACCCTAGAAATGCTTGTAATTCCTTTAGTTTAGTTGGCACAGGGAATTCTTTCACGGCTTTGGTTTTTTCGGGATTTGGTTTAATCCCGTCGGGTGTAATTATATGTCCCAGAAATCCTACTTCTTTTCTTAGAAACGCGCATTTTTCTGGTTGTAGTTTTAAATTGTATTTGCGAAGGGTGTCTAGAATTTTCCTCAGTCGCGTGTTATGTTCTTTTAGACTTGCTCCGTAGACGATGATGTCGTCTAGGTAAACGAAACAGTCAATTCCCTGTAATCCGATGAGTGCGGCGTTCATGGCTCGCTGGAACGTCGCAGGCGCATTTTTTAATCCGAAAGGCATGCAATTGAATTCGTAGTGGCCTTGTGGCGTTGAAAACGCTGTCTTGCACTTTTCCCGTTCTTCCATCGGAATCTGATGGTATCCGGACGCCAAATCGAGGGTGGTAAAATATTGCGCTTTTCCTAACTGGTCTAATATATCGACGATATTGGGAAGTGGGAATGAGTCGCCTATGGTGACTTCGTTGAGTTTCCTGTAATCGACTACTACGCGATATCTAATGTTTCCCTCGGGGTCCGGTTTTTTGGGTACCACCAGCAAGGGTGCGTTCCACGGGCTGGAGCTGTGTCGGATGATGACATCCTGTAGCATTTGTTCCACCTGTTTCTTTACCTCCCGCTTGTGGAGGTCGGGTAGCCTATATGGCTTGACGTTACAGGGTGCCGTGTCGCTTTTTATGGGGATCCGGTGGCCAGTTACGGTGGCCGTCGTCAGTCGGTCTCCCGGTAGATGAAACGTGTCATGATACTCTTTGCAAATTTCATTCATTAATTTTTTCTCTTCTTCGTTCATGTGCTCGCGGTCTACCTGCTCGATGACTCGAGCAATGCGCGTGGTCAGCGATTCTTTCGCGGTTAATGCCCGAACAGCTGCGGCGCTATCGCTGCAGTGAATTATTTCGTTATCCGGTATTTCGCTTAATTGAATTCGCGGCACGATTATTGTCTTCGTTTCTGCGGTTGTATTCATAATACAGGCTACGCATTTTCCTGTTTCGGGTCTCGTTAACCCTTCTCCTAGGTATACGCCTTCAGCTAGCTGCTGCTTTTCTATTATCCCGTCTAGAATGCTATCCGCTGGGACCGTTACTATTCTTTGTGCGCGGGCGGGAATGGATATTTCTATGCTTCTGTTTAACGTTTTCCATGGTTTTTCGTCTACTAATAAGCTCTGCTTGGGGTAACTTATGGTTATTCCGTTATCTTTCAGAAAATCTATTCCCAGTATCCCGTCTGCATTTGTTAAGATGCAAGATGTTGAAGATCTACTACGTACAAGGGATGTATTATTTCTTTCCCATTTATGTAGAACGTGGCATCTATTTGTCCTAACGTTCCTGTTTTTTTCTCCCGAGAATGACATGAGAAGGACGTCGCTTTTTCTCATGCTGACGCCGTCCGGGAGGGCTCTCTTAGCGATTAGAGAGACTTCTGCCCCGTTATCTATTAGCATTACGGTTTGTTCGTTTTTGCTACCTTCTATTTCTACCTCTATCTTATCCAATGTGTGTCCGCCTTTGGAGAGGGATCCTATTTTGATCATACGGAAGGGTTTCTCGATTTCTCTGGTCGGTGAGTCGCGTTTCGGCGACCCTGAGCTATCGCGGCTGCCTTTCGCGGAACGTGCGCGATCAACGTTTTTGCTTCGCGATTGTCGTTTTTCCTCCGAGGCTGGTCGGCGACTCTCTGCCTTATTGCTTGCCGATTTCTCGTTAGCTGCTATGGATTGTACTCGCCGCCTGTTTTCCGAAGAAAAAATTTTTTCCGGGGGCGTATCCTTATCTTTGTTCTTCCAACACTCCTTAGTGTCGTGCCCCGATCGCTTACAATTGTTGCAGTACCGCGGTGCTGTCTTGTTTTTATTTTGATAGTTATTCGGAGTGGCGTTTGTCGCGCGCGTTCCTCCCGACGTCACCGGCCGTCTCGTGATCGACCGTTCTTCGTCTATGGCTATCGTAATTGCTTCTTGCAGTTCGGCATGTTTCTGCGATTTGACTAAAATCTTCAGGTCGTCGCGGAGCCCGTCCTCGAATATCGTTAGTGCCTGCTTTTTGTATACTTTCGCGGTCAAGTTTCTTTCTACCTGGCTAACCTTATCGTCGATTCCGGTCGCGATTAATTCTCTTAGCAATTTTGATACTCGATTCCCGTAGTGATGCGCGTCTTCGTGAGTGCCCTGCCTACTATATAGCAGTTCCCGTTGTACGGTCGAAGCTGTACGCGGCGGCTTGTATACAGAAGTCAGTACGTCCTCTAAATCTTGTACGGATATTATTTGGCGCGTCTGTACTTCGTCTAGGGCGTCACCTTCAATTCGCATCGATATTATTCCTTTTAGAATTTGGGCCTTTTCCTCCGCCGTTCGATAAGCGTAATACACGTATTTGCAGGCAGTCAGGAAAGCGGGTAATCGCTTGGGGTCCTTCCCATCAAATATGGGTATGGCTTTTATCGAGTTAATTAATTTTTGGGTGTTTACTCCCGTCGGTGCATCGTATCGGTCAGCTGGCTCGTAATTAGGAGGAACGAAAAGGCTCGTGCGCCTGGGTTCTTCCTCTTGATCGCGGTGGTTGTCAAAGTGTACCGTTGTTCTGTCCAGAGGGCGAGGCGTTGCGCGCGGGGTATTCATTGTTTCCCTTAATCGATCTATTTCTCGGTCTACCGAGTCCTGCAGCGGACCTTCCCTCGCCTCTACTGTACCTAACCTATCATTCATAGCTAACATTCTTTCGTCTGTTTCCCTCATTCTATCGTTAATGCTAGTTAGAGTGGTGGTTAGTCCCGCGAGTAGTCTTTCTAGGTTTGCTAGCCGGTCTCCGCTTCCTGCGGGATCGTGTACTGCGTGCTCGCTCGCGGTTGCCGTAGAAGTGATCGGCATATTGTTGTCGGTCTCTAAATCTTCGCTCGGAATTAAACTATAATCTAATTCGTCAAACGGATAGAGTCTCGTGGCGATTAAGTGTCCGGCGTGCATCGACGCAGTTGGAAGTACGGTCGCAACGCTACGATCTTCGCTCGTTTCTACGTCTAAAGCAATCCGCGCACGTTCTCCGATTTCACGAAGGGCTTCGAATGTCGCGTCGAAGAGAGATTCGTCGGTGGGTCGTGGCGTACGGACTTTACAGAATCTACGCGGAGCACTTCGGCGAAGGGCTCGAGGCGAAAGAATTTCTTTTCGCTCGGTTAGTTCTAAATCGCGCTCGATATTTTTCTCTAAGGATTTTGTGCGGCGCATGAGAACAGCGGCGTGCGGCCTAATTTCGCTGAGAGTGGTATTTCGCACTTACAGCACGTAGAACAGGTGATGCATCGCTCGTCTGTGTGAATTGTAGACTTTACTGGCGGCGTCCTCTGTAGACGTCCGTCAATACTGCGAAGTGGATTGCCCTACTGTTGAGTGGGTCGTTACATCCGCTAAGTCCTGGTGTCCCCGTCGGTCAGGCTTGTTTCTTACGTTGGCAGGAATCCCACCGCTGCCACCAATTGTTGTGTCAAGGCGACTGGGGTCGAGATTCTGGCAGCGATTCGCGGGGTGCTCCGGGTCGTCCTTCACGGTCGTCGTCCAACGGGCTCCGAAGGTTCGGGTGAGAATGCCGGGACGGAAGGATTCGGTTCGGAAACCGAAGGTAGGGGATCGTTGCTGATTAAAGAGTTGGAACTCACCGTAAGGTTTAAACAAGTTTATTCTGTCCCGATCTGGGTGACACTGGTACTATGCCTTTATCAGGCGTGGATCTTGTACAGCGTCTGTATCAAGTCTCCATGTTGTCTCAATCAAGTCTGAGCTCGTATTGCTCGTACATCATTCTTATACTGTAATCGGGGCGAAGCGGGGATCATCGGGGTCTCCGTCTTTGGCTCGCTTTTGGGTGTTTCACCATGTGCTGATGGTCTCAGAACGTTTCCGAGAATCCTTACGCGGTTGTGCCCGATTTCGGCCGTTCGATTGGGGCAATCGGAATGCCGCGGTGTCGTTACGCTTGGGGTGTCGGTTGGGACACAACAAATCCAAGGGTGAAAACATCAAGGGCACGTTCTTGTACTGATTCTGTTAACGCGTTGTTTACTTCGTCGCTGTTCCATGGCTTTACCGATAGTTCAGATAATTCCCCAGCTAATTCTTCTACTCTACACACGAATAGTTTTACGCTCTCGCTTTCTCGTTGGTGGCAGGCATGAAACTCTGCTCCAACTGTTCCTATCGATCTTTTGTCTACGAATAAGGATGTTAAGATGTCCTTTAATTTTTCGAAACTATCTACTTCCTTGTACTCTAATACCTTGGCTGCTTTGCCTTTAATTTTTGTTCCTATTACTGTTTTCAAGAATCGCGGTAACTCATTCGTGGAGACAAACTCTGAGGCGCTTGTATAAGACTTCAAAAATTCTGCAAGCTCATCCGACGATTTTCCTACGAATTTATCGACTAATGACAGCGCGGTAGATAATCTTTTCAAGTCCGGTGGCGGTACTGGGAGGCTATTTTACCCATTTAGCGACATTTCTCGTTTTTCCGTTTCTTCTCTGTCCAACAAACTAAAGTCCGCTAACACAATCGGATATTCTCTATTCGGCGTTACAAAGTTTTCCGGGGACGATTCGGTGCTTGAGTCGTCGTTTTTTCTAACGCTAAGTCGTAGCGGCGACGGTCAGAGTGTTCGGCGGGACGGTCTTGGATGGTCTATACAAGGTAGGTCTAGTTCCTCTTGTACGAAGATTAGTGTTTTATCGAAAAACGACTCGAACGATCGCGACAAGCTTCTTTGACCCGGGAGTTTGAATTGATTCGCTCGTTCGTCTTCTATAAACATGCATGTACCGTTTCTAAATTTCTATAGGACTCTGGTTTACAATATGTACGTTTACGCTCTTCTGTTTCGAACTCGATATGAGTTTTTATTTACTTACAAGGCTGCTCGCAAACACATGTCGTCTGCTCGGTCAGGCGTTCTCTCGTCCGTGACCCAAAGGCGGTGATAAGACGAACTGGGCCCAGCAAGGTTGATCTGTTCAGCGGTTTGCTGCGTGCTCTGACGGCTGCTTCCCTCGTACGGTTCTCCGTCCGTCCTTCGGGTGCGGTTTCCACTTGTTCCTCAGTCCCCAAGTCCTCTCGCGTGTCCTGGTCCTCGGATCAGTGACGTCCTCGTAGATGAAATTGGTTTTAGGTAATTGGTTGTTTCACCCGTTCACTCGCAGGCCGTTTTTACTCGTCACCAGGCTCGTCGTCGTTCGGACTGCGTCGAACGTCTTCTCAAAGGCCGTTCCTCGGTCCTCTGTGCTACCTCAGTAGCGACGATAGCCTGTTCCAGCCTATGAGATTACGATGATCCAATGATCTTGTCGGAGGAAGTTCAACCTCAGACGACGTCGATCAATCCGTTGCGTCAAGGCTCGGTAAAATTTTTACGATGCACATCTCACCGCTGCCACCAATTTGTTGTGCCCTGCGTGATGAGTTGCAAGGCTGGTATGGGATTTGGCGTTATCGTAGGTTCGGCAGTGAACAAAAGATGAGGATCTACTGGGTGAACTATACCAAGTTCGATTAAGCTCAAAGGCTAAGCCTTTTATTCAAACTTAACTAAACTAGACTGAGATATACAAGTGTTTTAGCCGTGTTAACAGGTCGAGAGTCGGGTCTAGAATCTGTCCATTAGCGGAGTCGAATTGGTTTTATATCCCTCTTGGGCGTGGTACGCGTTACCATGCCCGGTAAATGTGAAGCGTTCGCATTTTGCTGATTTTGTAGATTCGATTGCTTAGCGGCTGTCTTAGCTTGGGAACTTAATTTCTTCTCTGCATATCCCATGCAACACAAGGTAGGATTAATTAAAGGACTGACTGATCGACCTATTTTACTTTCGAATCCGGAATTTCGACCAGCTAATTTGCTTTTGTTAAAAAACACCTTGAAGCGTAACGGATATCCTATAGAAATGGTTTCGTCTATTATTAAAGAATGCACGTTTGAAATTTACCATCCATTATTAACAGAAAAACGGAAAGAAACAAGAAAAAATGAAATAGGATCAGTTAGTTGGAAAAACACTGTCGTGCTACCGTTTTGTAATAACATTTCTAATGATATAAGAAGAATTTTTAGAAAAGCCGGAATTCACACTATTTTCAAACTACCGTTCTACACGAAACAATTATTCCCTTCAATTAAAGACAAAATACCTCTTTCAAAACACTCCAACATCGTATATTCAATTCCTTGTATGGGTTGTAATCAGGTTTATATCGGACAAACTTCTAGACTTTTAGAAAGACGAATATATGAACATAAAAGAAATATTTTTTCATCTCCCCTACAACATACTGCGTTAACCAAGCATTCGCTAGAGTTTGATCATAGGTTTGACTTTGAGAATGTTAAGATTGTTGATAAAGAAACTAATTTAAATCAGAGAATTCTTTTGGAGACAATTCACATGATTAAACAGCCTAGCGTAAATCTTAGGTATGAAACACCTAATGTTCGTACCGACACGCACGTGAAAAAACTCGCTGTTTCTCTCGGGGTTGTAAGGCCCGATTCACCTGATGGTACGCGTGTAGCCGGACGATCTTATCACCCGCCAAACTAATTTATTAGGTGACTGTTTTTTCGTAGAGTCTGATCCGCACGATGATCAAAAAAATGAGACGTTGCTCTGTTCGTTCTTGTGGTCCGAACGATGACCTGATCAAGCAGACGAACCTTGCCTTTTGCGAGCTGATTGACTTCTGCCTTGTCTACCTTTGCGATGTCAAAGGTAGGCAAGACATCGGAATTTGGGAGGCGGCAACATTTTTGATTGGCTCAGCTTTCCTTGAAGAGGAGGAACCTTCCCTCTGTGATTTCGGTGGTGGAGGAGGAAGTTTTCCCTCTTGGTGACGTAGCGGGGAAAACCAAGCATCTGGCTACCAAACCTCGCCAGGTTGATCGGCCGGAGCGTCTCGCTAGGGTCGCGGTTTATGACCGTATTGTCCCGCGAGTCAGCGATGGTCGACGATATGCCGGTTCGAAGTTACCATATACCACCCGCTGACAGAGCAATTAACGGATTTTCTCAGAGCGAGGACGGTCGAGGTGTCCAAAAAAATAGCACGATGTCGATTGCTGCCTATTAAACATCTGGCAGGCAAATGTTCCCCAAAACGCGTCGAAGGCAAGCAATTGCCTGCTAATAAAAGCTAGTTGAATTTCTGCCTCGCTCTGAGCCCCCTTTTGTTCCCGTAAGACGGAACACCTAAAATACAGGAATATTACGCAACATTACTAAAGAAGTAATGTCTTATGATGTTTTTGCTCCATAGAATCACATATGATCTAACTAATTCCTACATATCAGTTTATTGGTATGTAATTGTTTGTTTGCTCGGTAACACCTTTAAGAGTGTATATAACACTTCATATGGGCAAGAATGTTTGGTTACTGTAGACTGTATATCCTTTAATTTTTTAATTTCGGAGTTTTAGATATGTTTACAACTGTCAACGGTATTCACCCCCCTGTTTCACCTTCTAAAAGCAGATGTTTTGGTTCACGGTTTACCTCAGTCTTATTCCAACCGACTCGCGAGTCACATGTTTTGCCTTAGCACGGTGACTTATTTTCAATAGCACACGCAGTATTTTATATATGTTTTTAACTTTCCTTGAAGATGATCTAAACCAAGATCGAAACGTCGGAAACTAATATATATAATTAACTAATTGCAAAATAGCTTTGTTGTATTATTTTAATTCATTAAAGTAATTATTGTTTTAACCTGACCGATCCAGTGCGCCGATATCATTGTATTTAAGTTTTACGGTCGAAATTTAGTTTATTAAAAATTCTTTAGCTTGGGAACGTCCCGAACGTTTCGTAACGAATGTAATATAATATGTATAATGTATATGCGGTGTGTACGATACGCGTGCTTGGGCGTTGCCTGGGCACAACAAATTAATCAATTCAGTTTCCACGAATGACACTTCATGTTGGATTAACCCTCATCCGTCTTCAACAAAACTTTGTAGGACTATTAAATTTGAATTTTAAAGCAAACAAGTGCCAAAATAACTGAAGAAATAAACGTTATAACGAATGACATAGAAAAATTGCCCCCAACAAAAGTGCAAATTGAAAGCAAACGCTTTACAATAAAGCATAGCCTACACTTGACAATGCTAGATGGTACAGTCCACCAAGCTATGACTGGAACTCCTTCCACAGCCTCCTGTTATATTTGTGGGGCCAAACCGTCTGAAATGAACAATTTGAACTTAGTCAGGAATAAATCTATCCAGGAAGGATCGGTGGAATACGGTTTATCCACTCTACATGGCTGGATTCGGTTTATGGAATGCATTTTACACATATGTTACTGACTTAAATTTAAAAAGTGGAGCGCAAGGCGACCGGAAGAAAAAATTATCATGGAGGAATCCAAAAAAAGAATTCAGTAAATGCTTAAACAAAAACTTGGTATAACTGTGGATGTTTCAAGACAAGGTTCGGGTACTTCCAATGATGGGAATACAGCGCGATAATTTTTCCGCAATTGGAAAACAGTAGCGGAAAACAGAGGTGAATGAAGAACTTATTTGCAAATTTTTTATAATTTTACAAGTTCTGTCGTGTGGAAGCAGCGTGGACCCATCAAAGTTCCAATCTTTTTCTCTCGAAACGGCCAAAATTTTTATTAGGGAGTATGGATGGTATTTTATGCCATCACCAGTACACAAAATTTTAATTCACGAAAAAGACGTTTTAAATTCGACTATTCTGCCAATTGGTCAGATGTCGGAAGAAGCCCAGGAATCTAGGACCAAAGACTTTAAAAGATTCCGGCAATTTAATACCAGAAAAAGTTCGAGGTTTTCGACAAATAAGGATATAATGCATAATTTATTAATATCGTCGGATCCTTTAATTTCGATTTTGAGGTCCCAATGGCCAACTCCGTCTGTTGAACTTAAAAGAGACGCAAAATATCTTTTGTCTAATTATAAAAAAGATGTAGAAGATAGGGAAGAAGACAAACTTGTTGAAATTTTAATTGTTTAATTTATATTTATTTTTTATTTTATCTCCTTTTAATGATATATGAAAAAACTAGTTAATAAACTCGTTGTTTCGGAACAAAGAGTTCAGAATTTGTTTCTTCTTTAATCTCTAAAGAAAATTTTGGAAAACTACTATGTGACATTTTAGCAAATTTAATCCCAGACAAAACGAGCAAAAAAAGAAAAATCGGTTAAGAATTCACTGAGATACGGACTTTTGTCCACAAAAAGGCACTTTGAGCGCTATCGTCAATTAAACAAAATCGGATTGACACAGCAGTGGCAAATAGTGGCAGCTAATTCCTTTCTGAATTTGTTTATTACATTCTTACCCACATTCCAAATGCAAAAGATGTGGTTCAGAAAGATTCGATAAAGTTTTATTTACTAATAAACAATAATAAAAACGGAAAAAAATAAATCACGGTTTTGACGTTCTTCAATATTTCTGAACGCTATTAAGTTCTATAATCATACATTAAATTGATATTTTAGACGGTTCTGGTTGTAGTAAACTCGGTAGACATTCCAAATTTTCAGCCATTGTAAAGTTGTATTTCAAACATTCTGACGTGTAAACAAATGGCCTGTTTTATGTTTCCGCTATTGCCAAGTACCAATTAAAGATTTTTCGTAAAAAAAACTACTTAGATAAGCAAAATCTTATCAAATTAGCCCCAAAGATTGTCCTACTAAAGTTTTCATCCAACTTTGTCAGAAAAAAATATAGGAACAAACACGTTTTTGTTGCAATTCAGGTATTTGATATTTTAGCAAATTTAATCCCCGACAAAACGAGCAAAAGAAGTCAAAAATCGGTTGAGAATTGACAGAAATACGGAATTTTGTCCACAAAAAGGCACTTTGGAACCACTGTACGCTACAAGGTCTGGAGACGACACCCAGCTGCGAAACAGACTTGTTCCTTCAACTGCGGAAGATCAATTGGTCCAGATTCATACCATGTACTACGTTATTATTAGTATTAACTGTAAAAATGTCGGCCATAATATCGAAGAATGCATTTATACGACTATCAAAGTTGCTTCGGTATATGCCACGAGGGATATTCACGAGGGGGGTTCCGCAGGTACGTGTATGTAGTGTGGGCCACAAATATAAAAATTTAACTTCGGGTATATATTAGTTTCGCAGATATCAATAAAAAATTATTGTTAATATTTGTTCTAGATCAAAAATTGAAGGAGAAATCTCACCGGCCGCGGAACACTCTTTTTCAGAAGAAGCTTCTATTGTTGAACTGCGACGCTGCCATTTTGTGTTAAAAAAATGAAAGAAACAATTGTAATCATACTTCAAGGTATGTACAATAAAGCCCCTTAAACAAATTTCGTAATCCATTCACTATATTCGCAAAAAAAATTCTCAAAATCAGACTGCCTTTCCGGGCTCTACAGTGTCATTACCCCTTAAGGGGTCATGCCTAGTTGGCAGGCGAAAAGAAACGTGATTTTCGGGAATTTTTTCTGGAAAATCTAATGTATATTTTTTACAACTATTCGATTATTTTAAAAGTACATGTATTTAGCAACTTTCAGTAATTTTTTTATAGGAAAATATTAAAAAATGAACGAATAACAGCCACTGTCCCGGAAGCTATTTTTTTAGCGGTGAGCACGATTTCTCCGGGCCGAATCATCCGAAATCGAAAAGTGAAGAAGATTCTGTTAGTACATGAATTTATCTAGTTCGTGAACGAAGGATTTTTCAATAAAATGATTTCAGACAAAATGGCGGCCGTTTTACGCAAAATCATGATTTTTCGATGTCTCAATTGTTCGTTTTTCGTGAATTAAAAATAGAGTTTTCATCGAAAACAAAAATCCTTCGTTCACGAACTAGATAAACTCATATACTAACAGAATCTTCTTCACTTCTCGATTTCAGATGATCCGGCTTTGAGAAATCGTGCTCACCGCTAAAAAAAATAGCTTCCGGGAGAGTGGCTGTTATTCGTTCATTTTTTAATATTTTTCTATAACAAAATTACTGAGAGTTGCTGAATATATGTACTTTTAAACTAAGCAAATAGTTGTAAAATATATACATTAGATTTTTCACAAAAAATTCCCGAAAATCACGTTTTTTTTTCGCTTGCCAACTAGGCATGACCCCTTAAGGGATCATTCCGGTTAAACGGGTTGAAAAAATCGATTTTTTTTAAATATTTTTCGAAAGTACAGATCCTCAAGAATTTACTGTTAAATTTTCATGGAAAACGCCCGATTATTTTAGCTTCTACAGAGGCATTTCTCATTTGTCCACATCGTGAAGATAAAATCTCAAAATCTCTCGAACCGATTGCTTTATAAATTTTACTGCTTATTCTGTACACCTCTGCCTCCCGAAGGGACTACAAACAAGTATTTTTATTGAGTCTAATCTACTTTTAAAATTGAAAATAACAAAGGAAAAAAGCCGAAAAAACATTTTTCTTGCATATTTTCCCGCCATTTTGCTAATTTGGAAAATAAATCTCTAATTATAGTCCCAGCGATAGCGACAGACATACTGATCAAGAATCTGTTTGGATTTTTGGGTTCGGATAAGTCAAACAGCTGAAATCGCCTGCGTGAGCGAGGCATGAATTTTTAAACATGTCATCAAGACCACTTTCAAAAGCATTTGAAAAGCAATAATTTTATTTCTTTTATATTTTTTATTTGCGATAGAAATGTAGTTTAATAAATACGAAAAAGTTTTATTCCATTACTATAATTATTTTCGTCGCAATAAATTCTTGAAAATCGCTGAATAAAAAAATGAAGACTGTCCCAAGTCACGTATTATTTCCTAGTAAATGTTAGAACAACATTGCTCGTCGTGCAGCTTAAGGTACATTACAATGGAATCCAAACGTTCTTCGATTGCCGAGGAGCACAGTTCCGCAATACAACAAAAGTTGAAATTGTATGGAAAAAAAATATGAATTATGCTGTTTCATAATTATTTAAACATCTAGTTCAGATTTCACGTGAAAAACGAATTGTAGAAAACATTATTAATATTTCTGTTTATAACTTTTTTTCTAATTGCTTAAACAATTGATAAAACTTTTACGATTTGATAAATCTAATTAAGGATGTATTGGACCTATCTGTAAAATGGTACCAAGTTGATGAAAATTTGAGAAATTGTTCTGTCTAACCTTCATGATGAGCTCCAAAAATTTTAAACGTGGGGTAAACGATACAGTAGTTGACCACCTAAGAGCTTCAGTTCAAGTAAACGCTATGGAATAAGTAACTTGAATTTTATAAATGAAGTTTCGTTATACCAGGCGGAAAGAGAAGTATTGAAGATGATTATAACACCAAAGAAACTTTCAGAAATCAGTAGTTTCGATGTTATGCTATTATAAAGAAACATAACTAAAAATTGTAGTTATTGACCGGTCGTGGCATAGTTGTTAACCGGTCCAGGTACAGTAGTTGACCACTTGCTGAATATAAAAAGAAAATGGCATATTTTTTACTTTAAAATCACTTTTATTAAAACCATATCAAAATCAAAGACATATTCTCTTGGAGCAGGGTGAGTTTCATGTGCACCCTTTACGACATATGCCGCGCACTTCGCCACGGTCTCATTGGCTTCTCATTCGTCTTTTTTTGGCTTCTTAGATTTCACTCTCATCTGCTCTTTCTTTTATTCTTCTTCTTCTCTTTGCATCTGTTTTTCTCTTTCTTTTCTTGTTTTGCTTTTTTCTTTTCTTTTTTTTTTTTCGTTAAGCGCCTTTGATCTCCGAATTATCGTACCCACCTCCGGACCAATGAAAAATCAGAAGTCATCAGAGGTGCATACCGTAAACTGTATACAATAAGATACGGCTATTGAATGTTACAAGTCCGAAAAAAGTCAAAATTTGTTGTACTACAACCTGCAAAAACCAACAAAAGTTGTCCTTAAATTCTATTAATGTATTTATTAAAGTGCCAGGAAAACTATATATTGCAGTACTTCGCACTCTGTGTATTCCATACATATTATATGCACTTTTTGATTTTTGCTAAAATACTTATATGTTTATTTGTAAATTTTCCATGAAACTAATTGATTATAAACTGGAAATATTAGCTTTTATCGAGAAGAACCTGTATGTTTACTCAAACAAAAACAGATGCAAAAAGTAATCATAAATATGTAAAAAAATAACACTAAAAATAAGAAATGAGTAAATACTATTAAAGTATACATATGTACAGGATAAACTAACAACAAAAATAATTTTGCGCAGCTAGAATCGTATTTTAAAGCACTGTGCGCAAGTATTTCCTAACATTTGTATGTATATGTAAGTAGTGCTCGTTAAGCTGATCCAAATTCCAAAATCATGCTCACTATTATTCTTTGTTTATCGAGGAGTCGAAGACATATTATCTAAGACCCTTCAATAGCGAACGCTCGACAATCGACATGGATCGCCGAGAACCATGGAGTCATAAAAGACAAGGATAGCACTAGCCCTTAAGAACGGAAAAATGTGAAATTCTTTATCGGATCTGCACGAAAGTGACATCAATTGTCTCCTTCTGTTTTCCCGACAAAAATGATACCAAATTTGACATAATTGGGGCTATAATTAACGAAATTACATATAAAATTAATTTGCAGAATTTACACCTAACTTCATTAAAAGTAGTCCGATTTAAATTATTTTCTATCCGTTTAATCAGGAGAATGCAAGGAATCCATTGGTGTCACTTTCATATTGATACGAGGAAAAATAAAGAATTTCACTTTTCGTATAATCGATGACACATCGCCGAACAACTCCAGGCGCCAGTTTAGACGAGTGAACGATACAATGTCGCTCGGCTCGGGCCTCGCGCGGCATCGATCAAAGGCTCTCGCGAGTCTCGAGGCTCGCCAAAGTTAGTCGAGCTTCAATTAACTAAATTACGATTGAATACGAGAACACTGTTCATTCAATCATGATTGAATCCCCATGATTGAAGGTAATTCAATCATGGCCGACGATTGAATACCCTGACTGAAGTAGTTCAATCATGGCCGACGATTGAATACGCTGCCTGAAGTAGTTCAATCATGGCCGACGATTGAATACCCATGATTTCAATCATGAACGCTACGATTAAATATTGACTCGAGTTAGTCTTAGACGAATTCAATATTTTATTTCAAATAATTTTTTGCCCATCTCTGCCGACAGGTGACTGTAAGAGCGAAAGAATTGATCGGAGAAAATAATGAGAGGACCATTAGAGATGTGGAGCGTTTGGCTCGTTCCTCTGTTATCACGGGATTACCCCAAAGGATTTCGACTAAACTAGCTCCATTAAATCCAGAATCGCTGGACGACGCGTTCGATTTAGCATTACACATACAAGGGCGAGAACAGGAATTGTCCGGCTTATCGCAAAACGATGCGTACGAGTATGCCCGGAGCGCTCGTCCCCCGCCCCCTTAAGACCCGCAGCGAAGGTGGACCGAATGGAGACAGCCGATCGAAGAGGGCTCCTATGAAGAGCCCCATTCCTCGTACTCTGCTTATAGTTGCCCTCGCTATCGAGATGATTACTATCGCGATCCGTATCACGACGATGAGTACCGCCGCGTTCTTCCGACCGGTTCTTCGTACCCGGAGATCCCTTGAGGGGACGACGACGATTGAACATACTATTCCGTTGACTGATTCAACGCCTGTATTCACTCGACAATACCCGCACTCCCCATTGATGGATCAGGAAATCGCCCAACAAATGCACAACCTAGAGGACCTGGGAATAATCGCTCCCTCATCGTCGCCACATAATTCACCGCTACACGTGGTTCCGAAAAAGGAGGACCCAGATGGAAAGAAACGATGGTGGGTGGTTGCAGACTTTAGAATTTTAAACGCAAAATCGATCGACGACCGTTTCCCCTTACCGCGAATTATGGATATTCTCGATCGCCTAGGGGAGGCCAAATATATTTCAGTCTTCGACTTAGCGAACGGTTTCCATCAAATTCCTATGGTCCCCGAAGATCGAGCAAAAACTGCGTTTACCAACCCCCGACGGACACCACGAATACCTCCGTATGCCGTTCGGATTAAAGAACGTCCCGGCCACCTTTCAGCGGTTAATGAACCAGGTGCTGCGAGGGCTTATCGGTAAGGAGTTATTCGTATATCTAGACGACGTGGTAGTATATTCGCGTACACTCGCGGAGCATGATCACCGACTTGAGGGATTCTTCGAACGCTTACGCGAGCATAACCTAACGCTGCAGACTACCTAACGCTGAGAAGGCCAAGTTTTTGAAGAACAGGGTCATATACTTAGGTCATATCATAGCCGCTGACGGCGTCAGGCCCAATCCCGAGAAGATAAAAGCCGTCGCTGCCTTCCCGTTCCAAAAACCCGGAAAAATCTAAAACAATTCTTAGGTCTCGTAAATTACTATCGGCGCTTTATTTCGAAAATGGCGAAACGCGCCAAATTACTTATAAATTTGACGAGCACAAAATTTCCATTCTTTTGGACCGAAAAACAACAGGAAAGTTTCGACGACCTACGGCAAGCACTCTGTACAGAGACGGTTTTACACTATCCAAATTTCGACGAACCATTTATCAATACAACCGACGCGTCAGACGTAGCCGTCGGCGCGATTTTGAGCCAAGGAAAAATAGGGCGAGGATCCGCCAATAGCGTATGCCTTGCAAGTAGTAACACCCTGCGAAGGAAATTACTCAACAACAGAGAAGGAATGTCTCGCGATAATCTATGCCGTAAAACAATTCCGAACGTACATTTGTGGACGTATATTTTTCTTGGTAACCGACCTTCAGTGGTTATTCTCAGTAAAAGATCCGATGTCGCGACTCGCTCGATGGAGAATTACGCTCGCCGATTACGATTATGAAATCGTGTACAAACCCGGCAGAGTAAACGCAAATGCAAACGCCCTCTCTCGAAATCCGGTCTCTCACGCGTTCCCCGCAACCCCGGAGGAAACCCTAGCCGAGGGCGTCAATGAAGGTATAGGAACGCGCGTAGGAGCGCAACGTCAAGGAATGCCCAGACCAAATTACGAAGAACCACCGTCGTTCGTAGACGATTCCACGCTAGAAAAATCAAATTATTTTTTTGACAAAGGCTACATTTCCGTATGTACTCCTCGATGTCTTTATTCATACCTGGCCATTTGTATTTTTGCTTTATTCGTTTCGTAGTCCGCTGAATACCTTGGTGACCTCCCGTAGGTGTGCAGTGGTATTCGTAGAGGATTTGCTGTTTCGTTTCTTCGTCTTGAACCTCGGTTAGCTTTATTTCCTCTATAGCTTCCTCGTTCTGCAACGTGTGCACATTCCTGCTTAGTGCGTCCGCGTTGGTATTATTCTTTCCTGACTTGTGGATGATTTCGTAGTCGTACTCGGCTAATAGGATTCTCCATCTTATTAATCTGGATCCTGGGTCCTGCACCTTAAATAGCCATACTAGTGCCTTATGGTCGGTAACTACCTTGAATTGCGTACCATAGACGTATGGTCTGAAGTGCTTGACTGCCCACACAATGGCTAATAGTTCCTTTTCCGTTGTACTATAATTCCGTTCGGCTTTATTTAATACTCTGCTCGCGTATGCTATGGGTTTATCTTCGCCTATTTTCCCTTGCGACAATATTGCGCCTATTGCTACGTCGGATGCGTCTGTTGTTACTACGAATTCTTTTGTAAAGTCCGGATAAATTAAGAGGAGTGCCGTAGTCAGTGCCTCTTTTAATGTCTCGAAGGCGTTCTGCTGCTCGGCTGTCCAGACGAATTCGACTTTGTTGCCCGTGATGCTAGATAGTGGTTTAGCTATTTTTGAATATTCCGGAATGAATCTACGGTAGTATCCTGCTAACCCTAAAAATGCTTGTAATTCCTTTAGTTTAGTTGGAACAGGGAATTCTTTCACGGCTTTGGGTTTTTCGGGATTTGGTTTAATCCCGTCGGGTGTAATTATATGTCCCAGAAACCCTACTTCTTTTCTTAGAAACGCGCATTTTTCCGGTTGTAGTTTTAAATTGTATTTGCGAAGGGTGTCTAGAATTTTCCTCAGTCGCGTGTTATGTTCTTTTAGACTTGCTCCGTGGACGATGATGTCGTCTAGGTAGACGAAACAGTCAATTCCCTGTAATCCGATGAGTGCGGCGTTTATGGCTCGCTGGAATGTCGAGGGTGCGTTTTTTAATCCGAAAGGCATGCGATTGAACTCGTAGTGGCCTTGTGGCGTTGAAAACGCTGTCTTGCACTTTTCCCGTTCTTCCATCGGAATCTGATGGTATCCGGACGCCAAATCGAGGGTGGTAAAATATTGCGCTTTTCCCAACTGGTCTAATATATCGACGATATTAGGCAGTGGGAATGAGTCGCCTATGGTGACTTCGTTGAGTTTCCTGTAATCGACTACTACGCGATATCTAATGTTTCCCTCGGGGTCCGGTTTTTTGGGTACCACCAGCAAGGGTGCGTTCCACGGGCTGGAGCTGTGTCGGATGATGCCATCCTGTAGCATCTGTTCCACCTGTTTCTTTACCTCTTGCTTGTGAAGGTCGGGTAGCCTATATGGCTTGACGTTACAGGGTGCCGTGTCGCTTTTTATGGGGATCCGGTGGCCAGTTACGGTGGCCGTCATCAGTCGGTCTCCCGGTAGATGAAACGTGTCATGATACTCTTTGCAAATTTCGTTCATTGATTTTTTTTCTTCTTCGTTCATGTGCTCGCGGTCAACCTGCTCGATGACTCGAGCAATGCGCATGGTCAGCGATTCTTTCGCGGTTAATGCCCGAACAGCTGCGGCGCTATCGCTGCAGTGAATTATTTCGTTATCCGGTATTTCGCTTAATTGAATTCGCGGCACGATTATTGTCTTCGTTTCTGCGGTTGTATTCATAATACAGGCTACGCATTTTCCTTTTTCGGGTCTCGTTAACCCTTCTCCTAGGTATACGCCTTCAGCTAGCTGCTGCTTTTCTATTATCCCGTCTAGAATGCTATCCGTTGGGACTGTTACTATTTTTTGTGCGCGGGCGGGAACGGTTATCTCCATGTTTCTGTTTAACGTTTTCCATGGTTTTTCGTTTACTAATAAGCTCTGCTTGGGGTAACTTATGGTTATTCCGTTATCTTTCAGAAAATCTATTCCTAGTATCCCGTCTGCATTTGTTAAGGTGTTTCCTTCTACTACGTACAAGGGATGTATTATTTCTTTCCCATTTATGTTGAACGTGGCATCTATTTGTCCTAACGTTTCTGTCTTTTCTCCCGAGAATGACATGAGAAGGACGTCGCTTTTTCTCATGCTGACGCCGTCCGCATGAGAAAATGGAGGGCTCTCTTAGCGATTAGAGAGACTTCTGCCCCGTTATCTATTAGCATTATGGTTTGTCCGTTTTTGCTATCTTCTATTTCTACCTCTATCCTATCCGATGTATGTCCGCCTTTGGAGAGGGATCCTACTTTGATCGTACGGAAGGGTTTCTCGGTTTCTATCGTCGGTGAGTCGCGTTTCGGCGACCCTGAGCTATCGCGGCTGCCTTTCGCGGAATGTGCGCGATCAGCGTTTTTGCTTCGCGATTGTCGTTTTTCCTCCGAGGCTGGTCGGCGACCCTCTGCCTTATTGTTTGCCGATTTAGTTGCTATGGCTTGTACTCGGCGGTTGTTTTCCGAAGAAAAAATTTTTTTCGGGGCTTATCCCTATATTTGTTCTTCCAACACTCCTTAGTGTCGTGCCCCGATCGCTTACAATTGTCGCAGTACCGTGGTGCTGTCTTATTTTTATGTTGATAGTTATTCGGAGAGGCGTTTGTCGCGCGCGTTCCTCCCGACGTCGTCGGCCGTCTCGTGATCGACCGTTGTTCGTCTATTGCTATCGTAATTGCTTCTTGCAAGTCGGCGGGTTTCTGTGATTTGACTAAAATCTTCAAGTCGTCGCGGAGGCCGTCTTCGAATATAGTCAGGGTCTGTCTTTTAAATACTCTCACGGTCGCGTTTTTGTCTACCAGACTGGCTTTATCTTCGATTCCGGTCGCTATTAGTTCCCTTAGCAGTTTGGATACTCGATTCCCGTATTGATGCGCGCTTTCATTGTGGCCCTGTCTACTATATAGCAGTTCCCTTTGTACGGTTGAGGCTGTGCGGGGGGGCTTGTAAACTGAGGTCAGTACGTCCTCTAAATCTTGTATTGACAATATGTGGCGCGTCTGTACTTCCTCTAGAGCGTCGCCCCCAATTCGCATTGAAATTATCCCTCGTAGGATCTGGGCCTTTTCCTCCACCGTTCGGTAGGAGCTGTATACGTACTTGCAGGCGGTCAGGAACCCGGGCAATTGCTTGGGGTCCTTTCCGTCGAACATGGGTAGGGCTCTTATCGCGTGAAATACTTCTCGAGTGTCCGCTCTCGTTGGTTCGTTAGAAGGGTCGTTTTGCTCGAAGTTGGTGGGAACGAGAAGACTGGCGCGCCTAGGTTCTTCTCCTGGCTCGCGATAGTCGGTAAAGCGTACCGTCGTTCTGTCCAAAGGTCCGGGAATTGCGTGTGAAGTATTGATAGTGTCCCTTAATCTATCTATCTCTCGATCTACCGAGTCCTGTAGTGGACCTTCCCTTGCCTCTATTGCTCCCAACCTATCGTTTATTGCTAATATTCCGTCGGTCACACTAGCTAGAGAGGTGGTTATGCCCGCGAGTAGTTTCTCTAGGTTCGCTAGCCGGTCTCCGCTTCCTGCGGGATCCTGGACTGCGTGCTCGCTCGCGGTTGCCGTAGGAGTGATCGGCATATTGTTGTCGGTCTCTAAATCTTCGCTCGGAATTAAACTATAATCTAATTCGTCAAACGGATAGAGTCTCCTAGCGGTTAAGTGTCCGGCGTGACTCGACGCAGTCGGAAGTACGGTCGCAACGCTACGATCTTTGCTGGTATCTACGTCTAAAGCAATCCGCGCACGTTCTCCGATTTTACGAAAGGCTTCGAATGTCGCGTCGAAGAGAGATTCGCCGGAGGATCGTGGTGTACCGACTTTACAGAATCTACGCGGAGCACTTCGGCGAAGGGCTCTGGGCGAAAGAATTTCTTTTCGCTCGGTTAGTTCTAAATCGCGCTCGATATTTTTCTCTAAGGATTTTGTGCGGCGCATGAGAACAGCGGCGTGCGGCCTGATTTCGCTGAGAGTGGCATTTCGCACTTACAGCACGTAGAACAGGTGATGCATCGCTCGTCTGTGTGGATTGTAGACTTGGCTGGCGGTGTCCTCTGTAGACGTCCGTCAATACTGCGAAGTGGATTGCCCTACTGTTGAGTGGGTCGTTGTCTCCGCTAAGTCCTGGTGTCCCCGTCGGTCAGGCTTGTTTCTTACGTTGGCAGGGATCCCACCGCTGCCACCAATTGTTGCGTCAAGGCGACTGGGGGTCGAGATCCTGGCAGCGAATCTCGGGTGCTCCGGGTCGTCCTTCACGGTCGTCGTCCAACGGGCTCCGAAGGTTCGGGTGAGAATGCCGGGACGGAAGGATTCGGTTCGGAAACCGAAGGTAGGGGATCGTTGCTGATTAAAGAGTTGGAACTCACCGTAAGGTTTAAACAAGTTTATTCTGTCCCGATCTGGGTGACACTGGTACTATGCCTTTATCAGGCGTGGATCTTGTACAGCGTCTGTATCAAGTCTCCATGTTGTCTCAATCAAGTCTGAATATAATCTGCCGCTCGCGGTGCTCGTACATCATTCTTATACTGTAATCGGGGCGAAGCGGGGACCATCGGGGTCTCCGTCTTTGGCCCGCCTTTGGGTGTTTCGCCATGTGCTGATGGTCTCGGAATGTTTCCGGAATGCTTACGCGGTTGTGCCCGATTTCGGTCGTTCGATTGTGGCAATCGGAATGCCGCGGGGTCGTTGCGCTTGGGGTGTCGGTTGGGACACAACACTCCGGAAGAATTGAATTCCGAACAATTACAAGGGGTGACCAAATTGAACGTAGCTTATTCACAGGGCCGAATCATCTTGTCACTCGACATTCCTTTACTGAACCAAATTCCCTTCGACCTTTACTACCTACAACCATGCCCTTCCTTTCAGACTATATCGACCAATGTCACCACCCCTGTGTTCATAAAACCAAGAACACAATACTTAACAATCACCCGAATCAACTCTCAATACTTCATGCCCGACGAGAACTACATCGCAGAATGCAGGAAACACTATCGGATGTACATGTGCGAACTTAGTGTACCGCTCCAGGACTTAGAAAAGGCACCAAGCTGCGAGACGGATGTCTTATTAAAACCACAAAACATCAAGTGGCCGAGCTGCAATATCCAAGCTTTCCCCGGAAGCCGAATCTTCCTCAAAAAGATGGTCGCACCCAACACCTGGTTATATTCCATCAAGGACACCCTGGCACTGCAGGTGCAATGCAATAAGCACGCGGTCGGATATGAAATGTTCCAGGGCGTTGGAATATTACAACTGAGGAGGGATTGTCAGGCGAAAATTGGGACCGATCAGATCTGGGCATCCGGAGTCGACACCGAGGCATTGCTAACTAGCTACAAACCATCAATTGACATCAACATTTCGGAACTCCTGCCAACTCTCACGGAACACCACGTAAAAATTTTGGCCGAACATCAAGAAAAACAACCCCAAGTGACCCTTCAAGATACCCATGCGAAAGCAAACGCAATCGCACTGGAGGACATAGAAAGGCAGGCAAGAGAGCTAGCCACCCATCATCGAACCGAAAAGTTAGCGACTTATGTTACATATGGACTGCCAGAACTAGGAGGAATTTTCATCATCCTCCTTATTGTCAGGATTGGACACCGTTTTTGGAAGGCACGCCAGACTCAACATCGCGAGCCTTTAAGGAAAGAGACTAAAGTCAATATAGGCATGTTCCCACACCGCCCTCCCCCTCAAATAATTTCCCGACCCCGTCCTCTAGCAATTACATCTTTTCCTCCCGACCTACAGCGTGATCCCGCTGATGGCAGCAAAACACCCCACGCGATACCTGTAGAACCGACCCCCGCGATGCGCTCTGCTGCGAGAATTACATGGTAGGGTTAATAGTATATAAGACCCCAACTAAGCTAAGCGAAACACAGTCGTTATAAAACCTTACAAGTTAAAGAAGAAAAATGGAAACTCCAACGTTTAATGATAGTGCATTCAAACGAGCGTCACTGGCAGAAGCGGTGCTGCCCCGCCACCTACAAGCATCACTTAGTAGGCGCCTCTGCGTCAGGCCGCCCACTACCCTTGGAGGCGTCGGAAGGGTCTGGACACATAGGGTGTGGACGACGAAGATACTGTGCGATGCGTGCGCCTGGGCACGATCACCAGTGGATATGGAACAATACGAGAAGATGACGATCCACTGGCTGGCGGAGGAAGGAAGGGCCGTCGTCCTCACGAAATGTGTCCAGTGCCGGGCCCGGCATCTGAAGTGGCACCTGCCCAACAACTGCACGGGGTGCATTCGCGCCATCTTAGACGCAGAACGAAGTTACCTGCCGGCCTTCCCAATTTTAAAGGCGCCAAGGCCATTGGAACCCCCCCCCCCCCCCCCAACCAAGGGACGTCCCGTGGGTCGTCCCAGCTGGAGCGGAGTAACGAAGAAAAGGGTAATTAACCACAGAATCATAATCACTTAAAAGTGACGCGACTAGGTGATAATTGTTATCGTTTCATTTAAACTAGCAGCAGAGCAGCCACGGACCATAAGCACCGCCCCCCCCCCCTTCCATTTAAAAACTTTTACTGCTTTCAATTTACTGTATTATTATTATATTCAATTCAATTTTATTCAATTTTCACTATATTTATATTATTATTAATCTTATACTGCTTTCAATTTTACCATGTTCATATTACTATTACCAGGACGCATTATTGTAACAATACATTATTCATTTGCTTGCCCTTAATTACGATCCAGTTATTATAATTCCCCTTGCGACTCCCTTAGATTTAATAGCGTTAGACAATAACCATATTCTTAAGCCGTCTAACGAAAATGTACGCGCGGACAGTTTCACACGTGCTAACAACGAAACGGACTCACGAGACCGTTTCGTGTCTAAATGGGGAGGTGTTACATGGGCCCTTCTGGCCCATCTCGTGCTTGCTGTCCTCGCGTCGCTTCCTGTCGAATAGGCGATTCAGCGGAATCGCCTCGCGCGTGGCAATCACGTTGTACCGAGCTGCATATTGACAGCCGTGAGGACAACGTGACTGCTGACGGCCCGGGCCGGCATATTTCCTAAAAGGCAGTCACCGCCAGGTGCCGACGGGGCGATCTTTCCCCCTATCGATATCGAGAACGCGAGGCACGGCCTGCAACAGGGAGACACGGCAGAGGCATTCGATTTCGAGAGCTCGCGTTAGGGAGTCACGACGAGCCAGCGGGCCGTCTAGATCTCGCGACCTCACCTCCGCGTCGACACCACGAAGCGCGTCCCTCCGCGAACCGCCTAGCCGGGAGAGCCCTTACGCGCCGATTCGGGCCGCCGTAAGACCGCGAAGACGGGAGAAGGAACGAGCAAAGCGATACGACGTGCACCGAGTGCGCCGACTTCTGTGTGCTACCCGAGAGCACAGCGAGCGATAACGACCTGCGCGTGGGTCAGCAACCTGCTAGCGTCAGCGGAGAGGGAGCGCCGTCTCCAGGGTGTGTAACCACTTATTTGCTTCATTAAGAATATACTCTATTTTATTGTTACCCTCCTAATTCCTCCGGATACCATTTTATTCACACCTCTTACCTTTTTCTCCCCGGTAAGCATAGTCAAGGTGGGCTTTAGCTCTTCGACAAAAACAAGAACCCGTTAAATCATTTCAACCGCTCGTGGTAATTTATTGAAAAGTCCCTTCAGGACGTACAAGCGCGCTATTTTATATTTTTTTTATTTATTTTTTTTAATTAACATTTTTAAATTTGGTTTAGGTATTCTATTATAACATTGCATCGTTTGTGATTGTACTACAAGTGTCACCTATTTTGATCACTGGCATTCACGGCAAACAAAATTGAACAATGATTATACAGTCATTAAAGAAGTTGCCCTTCTAAAGATGCCCGCTAAGCCCTTACCTTCTTTGAGAGTTGAAATTACGTGTTTTCCTTTCTGACGATTTCACGGCGGAACGCTTGTACTGAAATTATCGATTGTTGGTTAAGACAAAAAGTAGGACAGTCTTTTCTGATCAAAGTGTATCATTGATGCAGAAACGCGCAGGTACATTAGACTATGGCCGCAAAAATTTGAAGTGGTCAATTTCTGTGCCTGGTCAATAACTGTATCGTTTACCCTATTCACTAAACGGTTGCTGAGTTATAACGAATTTAATTTTCACTGATTTTACACGTACTCTTATGGAAAGAGACGATCTTGGCAGATAAAATACCTAAAAAAATATTGAAGAAATGGTACCAATGTTTTCAATTTTTTTTACACGTAGTACAACCTCTGGCAAAAAGTTTTCGATCAGACGCCCTAATGCGAAATTTACTAAAGACATTCATGTTTTAGAACTACAAAATATTATTATATATAGTTAAAAATGATGGGTAATTAAGAGGGGCATAGTATACTGTAAAAAACAACAAAATAACACAAAATTCCATTTATTATCGAAGAGACATAAGAGAAAACACAAAATGTTACATAGAAAAAAGTTTCCGATTGGTAGAAATCCTGGAAAAAAGTTTCCGATCAGATTTGTCAATTTAAATTTGAGGAAATTATTTTAGATACCTTAATATTTTATTATGTTCCCACGTGTACGTATGACGGCTTTAACACGTTGCGACATAGAATGAATAAGATTTTTACAATACGTAGGTGAAATTTCTTCCCACGATAATCTAATAGCTCGTCGAAGTTCTTCCTTGTTTTGTGGCTTTTTTCGTGAATAAGTTTTTTCAATTTTGCCCATAAATTTTCAATAGGGTTTATATCGGGACTATTTGCTGCCCATGTCATTGTTTTAATGCCGTTCTGTCGCGTGTAGCTTTTTACTGCTTTGCTGCGATGACAGCAGGCATTATCATCTTGAAAAATGAAATTTGAAGATTCTCCAAACCAGTCTTCTATACTTGGAATTAAAAAATGTTCTAGAACATGAATATATGTTTCCGAATTAACATTCTGATAAAGAATACATAATTTTCCCACTCCTTTCTCCGTCATACAGCTCCAAACCATATAAGATTGTAGATATTTCTGTTTAAAATTTAAGCAATCTTCGTGAAACTTTTCATCGGATCTTCGCCAAACAAATGTACCTGCATCATCTCCTGCCCCAATATGTACACGTGACTCATCGCTGAATATCACTTTAGACCAGTCGTGCACTGTCCAATTTGCACGTTCCTTACACCATTTTAAGCGTTCCTTCTTATGCTTTTTTGTAAGCAAAGGTTTTGATTTAGCCTTTCGAAATGAAAATCCCATCTCATTTAATCTATTTCTGACAGTACGGTCAGAAACGTTTTGTGCCCACTGATTATTTATCTCTTTCGATGTTGCTCGTCTCATATTTTTGACAATTGTTCGCAATTTTCTATCGTTTCGTCTAGTTGTTGCACGAGGACGACCACATAGTTTTCGGTTAGTTACACTACCCGTTTCCTTATACTTCCTTCTTAAATCACTAATAGTGCTTTGGCTACACCCTATGATTTCTGCGACTCTTCTTTAACTAATTCCTTGCGTGAAAAGCTCAATTATTCTTAACTTTATATCTTTTGAATACAGCTGGCGTGATCGCATATTGCACACTTTTGACTCGCGTGTGTACTGAATGAAATAGTACTCCTAACTAACTGATATCTCAGAGGTGAACTTCTGTTTACATTGTTGCGGTCTCCTCTTGTGTTTATACTTGTGTAACGTTCTCGAACGAGACGTTGCCGTTAGTTACAGGAGATTCCACAAGTAGAGCGGCTTACCCGTGGAATTGTGGGATTGGTTCGGGTGGCGTGCGATAAAGAAATGAATTTCACGAAACTAGAGTCCTTCTTTTTAACGATTGGTAACAAAAATAGTTTATTCAAAAATGGTTTTGACGCTAGGTCGAAATGGAACGTAATATAAGACACGGAGTCGTGAGAACTATAACGATAAATTAATATAATTGAACGTAAAGTAATTACGTTGCGACGTATCGGTCGGTTTAAAGAATATCGTTTTGATTTAGGTTTCGACGCGGGGTCGGTAATAAAGAGTATCGTTTCGCTTTTGACGCTAAGTCGGTAATAAAGAATATTGCGCTGATTAATATTAAAGATTCGGTTCTAGATCGTTAGTTGAACATAAGATCTCGACGCTAAGTCGGATTGTGAGACTAGAAATGACGCTTGGTCTATTTGGTATGTTTATGTTGCGAGATCGAGAGGATTCCTTCTCTTCGATTTGGAGTTGCTTCCTGTTGCCTATCAGCTTGCCCACGCTTTCTAGGATGGTAGCTGAGTGCTAGTGAAAGCGATCTCAGATGGTAGCTAGGTAGCCGGTTAGGGCGTCCCCAGATGGAAGTTGAATTCGGCGGCTTCCTTCCCTCGGATTGGTAGTGTGCTTCTGGTGCCTATCAGCTGGCACCACGCTTTACAGGATGAGGTTGAGGGGCTAGTAAAAGCGACCTCGTATGGATGTTGAGGGGCTAGTTAAAGCGACCTCGTATGGATGTTGAGGGGCTAGTTAAAGCGACCTCGGATGCAGGTTGAAGTTTGGAAGTCAGGACGATGATTTTAGATAAACTTCTGTTAGACTGAGGGGCTAGTGAAAGCGACCTCGGTGTTGGTTCAGTGGCAGAACCAAGTCTGCTCTCTGCTGCTGGCGGGCCTCTATTTATACCAGTTTGTGATACTTGACCCGCACCAATCACTCGCTGCGCGATCTCGTGCACCAATTAGAATTAGCATCCGGTTCGCGCCACTCGCGCACTACACACGGATTATTCGGCGTCCGGTTGATTGTGCGGTCTGCGCACGCGCACTTGGTTCACTAGCGCCACTGTGTTCACTGTTTGAAAAGGCGGCTAAACGCATGCGTTGCCCGTCACTAGTTTGATTCGCGCGCTGTTTGAACACGCTCTCGCATGCGTGGTATACTATCTTAGGTATAATATGAACGAAATTAACAATATGTGTGCAAACAAAGGAAAAATTTATGGTGGTAGGTAGCGGTACGTTACACTTGTCGTCCGCGCTTCATACATTCATGGAGCTAATTATTCGAGCCATGATCGGAAACTTTTTTCCAGGGTTTCTACCAATCGGAAACTTTTTTCCATGTAACATTTTGAGTTTTCCCTTGTTTCTCTTTGGTAGTAAATCGAATTTTGTTGTTTTTTACTGTATACTATGCCCCTCTTAGTTTCCCATCACTTTTAACTATATATAATAATATTTTGTAGTTCTAAAACATGAATGTCTTTAGTAAATTTCGTATCAGTGCGTCTAATCGGAAAATTTTTGCCAGAGGTTGTATATGGGCAGATGAAAATATCTGCCGAGTTTCAATTCTTTTCCCTATACCGTTTTAAAGAAATAAATTATAACTTGAGAAAATTGTGAATTCAGGGCATTTTCACTACCAAATGTTTAGCAAATAATGCTTTTGAAAGCATTTGCAAAGTGAAAAACACCTTCCTAGGAGTAAAAATAAGACTCCAACTGTCGTTCGAGTTTCATACATCTAGATTTACTATGCGTAAGACGTAGATATTCGAGTATTTCAAGTTTCATATACTTTTGTCTAATATTGTACGTCCGATGCATCCTTAAAAGAAGTAACTTTTGCCTTGAAACTTTTTTCTATTTCTTACAGATTGGGCGTTACAAAATAAAATCGAAAAATAACCGAATCTTCAGGGGTTAATTTCACTCCCTTTGAGTGAATTTAAACAGCAAAAAAAATTGCGTTATAATCAGGAGAAAATCCCCTACATTGTTGTGAAACCAACACCGATTAATCCGCGAACGCTGCACAACCGAGGGTCAACGGACAAGCCAAGGAATCGGCAAACGATGCGCAGCCATGGGTCATCGGACGGCGACCATTAGGCCCCCACCGCGACCCAAAGGACCATATAAAACCCAACGCCCAAAAACGAGGAAACGCTCTCATATCTTTCTAATCGATTAGCGATCGCTACCGTGATCGCCGCGCCAGTGTCAGTTCAAAGCTCAATAAAACCTTTATTCACTCTACGGTGAGTCCCAACTAGTGTTGTAAAAATGAGCTTCGAGCCGTGAGCTTCAAGAGCTCGAGTCGCGGTTCAAACCCTAAAGGCTCGAACCTTGTAGCCGTGAGAGCTCGAGCCTTTAAAGCTCGAGTCTTCAAGCTCGAAGGCTCGAGTCGTATAAATTGTATGTAGTGAAGTGATGTACAAAGCTCGAGTTTTGGAAGCCTTCACTTAAAACTTAATGCAGACAGTAGAAGTTCTAAGTCTTACACTCCAATATTATATAAAACTCAAGCTTTCAAAGCTTTAAGGCAGAATAATATAGTTAGGTCCAGAAAAGTGGGTTTTTTGTGAATTATTTCTCTGACGCCCAAACTTCGTTAAACTATTACTGATAGGATATATTTTAAGCAATGTGTGAAACTTTCCTTTATTACAAAATATTGTGTTATTCCCCCTTACGGCTGAAGCTTTAAAGCTGAACCCTCGAAATCCTTAAGGAGGTATTATCCTTTTCAAGGTAAAATAATCAATTTTTTTGCATGTTTTTATTCCTTAGGTTATGTACTTCGGTTAGTTCTGTTTCCTTGACGATTGAAACAAAATCGGTTAAATCTTAAATCGCCTTTATGATCTTCTCGGTTAGCTCAGTCGGTACACTGATGTTGTACGACAATGATCAATTAGTTTTATGTTGAGAAACGTTCAAACCAAGAGTGTAGTGAGCAGGAACACTATAAAAGTTATAAGAAGACCAGATAATATACTGAAATTTATATTATAGTGATTGTGTTGTTGTTTTTGTGTTTTATCATAATTTTATCAAAGAGTTTTGTTACAAATGACTACAATTACAAAAGAATAATATTGTATAGTTTTGTACTTTTATTGTATTATTCAAACACGGATCCAACCAATTGGTGGAACCATCAAAAAGCATCTTTCTATGTGTTTAAGGTTAACGTTTTACAATAGTGGTTGCACAAAATAAGATATAATATCAAGGACTTGGAGTTAACTTCATTACTATTAAACACAAGAGCCTCCAGCTTCGAGGCTTGGGCCTCGAAGCTTGAACCTCTAGCTTCGACAGCTCGAGCTTCATATGATATTAGCCTTAAAGGCTGAGTCTTTAAGGTTAAGGTTTAAAGCTTTGAAGACTCGAGCTTTATACAACACTAGTCCCAACTCTCAAATCGGCCAAGGATCCACTACCTTCGGTTCAGACCGAATCCCGGTCCCCGGCACCTTACACCCGAATTACCGGAGCCCGGAAGACGACCCTTCCGAGGACAGCCCACAGCAACCGACGAGATTCTCAGGGAGAATCTCAGCCCCGGAAACCTCACAACAACATATCCACAAAGTTTCAGAATTTTTTTAATTTTCGGGTTCGGAATCTTCCCTTGTAAATTACGCCCGACGACTATCCCCACCATTTCTTGGAATCCTTCAGTCGAGAGTGAGAGAACCCGAGAACGACGAGAGGGGACGAAAGAGTCGACACGAAGCTGCCGTCGACTACGAAAGAGGGAAAGCATAATACTTTGTCGCGCTTCGTAGTTCACGTGCGCTCTGTCGCTTCACTGACACAGACGTGGGTTGAACTCGAAAAGACAGAGCGTACGCACGTGAAAGACAAAGCGAGAAAAAGTATCATGGCTTCTCTCTTTTGTAGCCGATTGCAACTTTGTGGGTGCGTTCTACTTTCGCCCAAATAGCCCGCACGGTCGCGATCAGTGTTCATAGGAAATTCCCACGGAGTCCGGACTCCGGTGGTAGGGTGAGGAGAACGCATGCGCATGATGACGCGGGTGACGTCAAACCAATCAACGCCAAGATGGGAAACGAAACGGCGCCACTGTCAAGTCAAGCCAAGCGACGTTGATTGGTTTGACGTCACCCGCGTCATCGCGCGCATGCGTTCCCCCCACCCTACGACCGGAGTCCGGACTCCGTGGGAAGTTCCTGTGAACACTGGTCGCGATATGTAATGGAAATCACGGGCGTTGCGGGCGATTTGGGCGTAAGTGGAATGCACCCTGTGTCGACTCTTTCGTGCCCTCTCGGTCGCTCTTGTATTTTCTCAATCGCGGCATTGTCCCCTCGGAATAGTGTCCACAACGCGCCGTACGCCCGCCGCACAGTGGGACAAAACGACCCGACGGCGATCAAAAATCTATAACTTTGGTTCTGGTTTAGATATTTTAATGAAATTGGGCTCAATTTAACCGCAAATTTGCGGCCTTTAAGTTGTATTAATATAAGTGATATTAATCCTCGGAGGCCCGTGCTAGGCCCGTGTATTTAGACTCATGTTTGCGAAAAGTGGGGCTACTGGCCAATTACAATTCACATTTTATTAACATAATTACTAGTTACTGTAATATATTGTGGTAAACTACGTTTTTTAATATTTGCTATTGTTTTCATGTGATCGGTGCTCAAATTTTGCCAAACTCGCAAAAGTTAAGAGCTTATCAAAAACTTTTATGTTTCCCATAGTTTTTATTCACGATTCTGAAAATTTTTTCTTTGAGTGGTGCAATTTAAGTTAGTTACAAAGTTAATTACATAGCTATATATTCTATTAAGGCCATACATTCGGGTAAAATGTTAACAAACTTTTTATAAAAGTTTAAAAAGTTGCAACCATTTGTAATGGGTGTAATTGATATCATGTGATAGAATGAACCCTTCTCTCTTAGAAACAAAAAGAATTAGGTACTACTTTGTGCTACTTTCCAAGAAAATGGTAATTGAAGTAAAATCTACCTTACCTGCCCATTAGAGTTTTCTGTGCTATCTCATGACTCCGGCTGGCTATACAAGATATTTGCGTCACACTTCTAATAAGTTAATCATTTCTTCCGCATATATCTTAATTGCGTCTTTTTTCCTTCTTACTCTTCGAAACGATGAGATGTAAGGGTCCGAAGATATCAAGAGCGTATTCATCAGGTCTTGATTCTGTGCACTTCGAGAAATTTTTTGACTGTTATGGTAACTGTAATATTTGTATTCACTATTTTTCGTTTCCTGCGCTTCTTCTGATAGCTCGCCAATTGGCAATAAGTGGTGAAGAATGATATTTTTTCCATGCCTTAAAACCTTGTGTACTGTGGCTGTTAATTTTCACCAAGGATAATTCTGCGTTAACAATTTTTCTGTTTCTTCTGCATATATACCGAATTTTTCAGGATTCACGGGAAGACCACAAGAAAGAACATTTAATATTGTCCTAAATTTTTGTAAAATTTCTACATCTATTCTGGTAATTGTTGATGTTATATCGGGATATTCAAAAAATCTGCGTGCAGTGTTGCCATCATTTGTGTTCCCAAATCCTTGTTTAAGTGTGTCAATGATTAATCCAAGCTGATTCCTGAATTCTTTTATGATTCTTAACTTTTCCTCTTGCTTCTTCTGTTTGTTGTCTGAATTATTTCTAACTCCTTCACCCTTAAAGCTTAAATCGTAGCTTACATCTAAAACGAACTCCATAAATCGTATCCTTGCATGTAGGGGTGAAAGGCCATACTGGTAATTCTCTTCTATATCTTTTCCTCCAGTAGTAACAAAATTTTTTGGACTTTTTTGGCAAATGATACACGTGGAACTCGATTTAGTATCTGTTAAATGTTGAGCAACTTTTCCATCTAACATTGTCAAGTGTAGTTTATGAGACACTCCATGAACTAAGCGTTTTGTAGGCACTAATGAGTTAATTTGATTTTTTATAAATTCGACTTCAGTTTTAATTAATTCTTTTGTTTCTTTTAAGTATTGAAACTTAATAGGCCTACAAAAGTGGGCGGATGAAGGACGAGGAATTTTCCACAGGAGGCTGTCCGTAACACTGCATTGTAAACGAAGAGGAACCATTGACGTTATAAACATATTATTATCTGTTAAGTTTGAACTATTTTCCTCACTAATCTTCTGCTTGTATTCGCTTTGTCCTGACGAACCATCACATCCCCATTTACTCACTAAAACTAGACGGGTATCACTCAAGGCTTCGATTTCATTATGCGTTTTTAATTGCAAAATTCTGTCCGTTGTGGAATCAAGCAACTTTTGAAGAGAAACTGAAGCCGAAACGTTGGTGACCTCCATTTCTGGCAAGCATTTTTCTTTCGCTTGAATAATTTTATTATAGCTAGGTAAAGCATTGTGCTTTCTCTTTTGTAACTCATTTCGAAGCACAATATATTTATCTTCCGATAGTCCTAAGTCCAAAAACAAAGACAAAGCTTCTTCCGGTGTAAATTTTTGCGGCTGATCTTTTGGAGTTAAAATACTATCCTTAATTTTTTCCAGTTGATGTGGACTACCTTTATCAACAGCTTCTACAATGAACGCCTTTTGGTGTTGTTTTTCTTATTTATATCGTTGGCAAAATGATTATTTCACCAAATCAGTTGATAGATTTTCGTTGTATTCTCTCAGCTTCCGTCTTTTGGTGACTTCTGAACAATTGTCCAAGGATTTAGCTGGCCTGCCTTTGTTGGATGAAGTTAAAAGTTCACACGATGCTGATATTGTAAATATTTTTGTGATTTTTAAGGTCATTATTATATCCAGCCATGACTGATATTTATCTTCAAATTTTGCCACAATTCTGCCACAACATTCTTTAAAAATTCGAAAATAATGTCGGATAGGTGCTTCGTCCAGAATTTAAGTATGAAATTTAGTGTAGAGAAAATATCTAGGATGTCTTCGGGGTCGTCTAGACTCTAGAGCTCCATTCGCCAGGTATACAGGGGGGACAAAGACACTAGACCATCTAAACTTGTGCTCCAAAATGCACTGCAGGCTTATCTTGTTGGCCACCGATTGGCGGGGGTGAATCTAATTATAATCGCAAACTACTTACTTCCAACTTTACAGTTTGGGGACTAATTTCGTGTTTGATGTCGCATTTCTGCTGTTGTGTCCAAACCGATACCCCAAGCGTAACGACCCCGCGGCATTCCGATTGCCACAATCGAACGACCGAAATCGGGCACAACCGCGTAAGCATTCCGGAAACATTTCGAGACCATCAGCACATGGCGAAACACCCAAAGGCGGGCCAAAGACGGAGACCCCGATGATCCCCGCTTCGCCCCGATTACAGTATAAGAATGATGTACGAGCAATACGAGCTCAGACTTGATTGAGACAACATGGAGACTTGATACAGACGCTGTACAAGCTCCATGCCTGATAAGGGCATAGTACCAGTGTCACCCAGATCGGGACAGACTAAACTTGTTTAAACCTTACGGTGAGTTCCAACTCTTTAATCAGCAACGATCCCCTACTTTCGGTTTCCGAACCGAATCCTTCCGTCCCGGCATTCTCACCCGAACCTTCGGAGCCCGTTGGACGACGACCGTGAAGGACGACCCGGAGCACCCCGAGATTCTCTGCCAGAATCTCGACCCCAGTCGCCTTGACACAACACAGCGCTAGCCCCGTTACATTTGTCGCTTGTACCTTACAAGTAGCTAATTAAACGATTTTGTTCAGATTCGATCCTCTGTTTGTTTGTATGTATTTACTAATTTATTAATTTAACCCACTTCCAACTATCCAATGTCTTGAAACTTTGCAGGCGTGCATAGTTTGGATGATAATACAATATTTTCAAAAAAAAATTAACCCCGAACGGGTGAAAAAATTACCACAAATTCAATTGTTTTGAAATCAGCCACTCGCGTTCTTTACGAAAACGACAAAAAGCCACAGCATTCAGGACGTTAGTCGCATCGCGATTACCACAAATACACAATTTATCGAGAAATGATCCGTCACGTATGTACGAATAGTAAAATTAAAACTTTGCAGGTGTTCGTAGTATATCACCATCGAAATTGTAGTACAAGAAAAGTTTTTATCTTTTAGTGACTGTAGCACTATAGCGTTTAAGCAAAATGTTAAACTCTATACAGCAATAAAAGATATTTGTAAAGAAGTCTGTGCTATGAAATGGAAATCCAAAAACACTAAAAACTAGAAAATAAAATATATATAGAAAAAAATTATGTTATACGATTTTATTAAAAATGCACTAAAAAAATAATTCTTTTCTTGTACTACAATTTCGAGGGTGTTTTGTCATTTTAAATAAAATCGTGGAGCAGGATATGTCATAACAGAATATGAATCAAATTAATACAGAATCAAGCGTCAAAATGAATTTGTTGTGACATATCTTGCTCCATAATTTTATTTAAAGTGAAAAAACACCATCGAAATTGAAGTACAAGAAAATAATTATTCTTTAGTTTTTAGTGCATTTTTAATAAAATCGTTTAACATAACATTTTTTTTTATATATTTTTGTAGTCAACGTATTCATGGACTCTTAGAGTTGAATTGAAGTTTCTTTTGTTTGCGGGTATTTTTTCTACCGCCCGATCTATCCTGGCGTTTCTATCTCCGGTTCTCGCATTAGCCGAAGCTGGTTCGCCTACCAAATCTTCTTTATGAAGTTTGGCCGGGTCGAAAGTTTTGCTCATCGTAGGACCTCGGTGGCGTTTAGTGACACAGGAGGGAGTAGGCTAGGATCTATACGATTGCACGAAAGGGAAAAGTCGTTTTCTGGTTTCAAGGATCACGTCGACCGCCGTCACGTACGCTTCTTCGCTACTCTAACGCCACGTATTCTTTGGTGCAGTCGGAGGTAAATTACGTGCTCTTTACAGAGTGCTTACAATTAGACAAGATGCCCTAGATGCAGGACCCGATGCAGCTCTTTCGCCACTCTGGGCAAAAATGATTTTTGCCGCCCTTTATATTTAATTATAAACTTTTTCCAAAAGTTTCACTTTTTTATTGGTTTTTATTGATTTTAATTTTCTCTTTTTACCAATTTTACCGCCCCCAAAGAGTGACTCAAGAAATAGCCTCTTTTTCGTCCCACGATTTTGGAACTGAATTTTATGCGAAATTAAAAATGCACTAAAAACCTTATGATGAGACAACAATCACGCGAAATTTTCAAGTTGAGGTAACAATTAGTTTCTGAGATATGGGAGGTCAAAGAAATGAAAATTCGTTAACGCGTTATCCCATACGCTTCGATGTATGGACTTTTATGTCAGTCCGATAATTGAAACAATTATTTCCAGGGCTTTTGCTGACTGCTAACAACAAATTTTAACTTAGAATTTCAAAATTCACGGGAAAAAAATCAAAATCAAGAAATATAAATGACTGTGTAGTGGGTGCTTTTTTTAATATATCGTCCACCATATTGAATCGGCCAGTGTGAGTTTTGCTGACTGCTAACAACGAATTTGAACTTAGATTTTCAAAATTCACAATGGGCGATTCAACATGGTGGACGATATATTCAAAAAAGCACCCACTACGCAGACATTTATATTTCTTGATATTGATTCTTATTTGTGAATTTTGAAAATTCGTTGTTAGAAGTCAGCAAAACTCACCAAAAAAGCACCCACTACACGGACATTTCTATTTTTTTATTTTGATTTTTTTCTGTGAATTTTGAAATTGTAAGTTAAAATTTGTTGTTAGCAGTCAGCAAAGCACCTGTCAATAATTGTTTAAATTATCCGACTGGCATAGAAGTTCGTACATCGAAGCGTATGGTCTAACGCGTTAACGAATTTTCACTTCTTTGACCTCCCATATCTCAGAAACTAATTGTCACCTCAACTTGAAAATTTCGTGTGATTGTTGTCTCATCATAAGTAATCGTTTCGCATAAAATTCAGTTCCAAGATCGTAGGACGAAAAAGAGGCCTCATTTTTGGGTCACTCTTTGCCGATTGGGACCCGCCTAAGTAGTACAATTTGCCTCTCTGTTAAAGTGGCCGTTCCAATGTGCGGCTGGGCGACTGCGGCTGCATTTTCAATATCTAAAGGTAGGATTTCCAAGCTGCGACGAATCGCGGCGGTGAATCGCGGCGAGCAGACCTCCGGTACCATGTTAAGGGACCCAGTTCGGTTCGAGCACTTGAAAGGGTATATTATAACGGTCGGCATACCTGTTTCAGAAAAACCAGATTGTTTATTCTTTATCATATCGATATGGAAGTGACACCGATGGCTTCCTTACGTTTTTCCAATGGAAATCATACCAAATTAAATGTACATCGGGCTATTTTTAACAAAGTTAGCTTGAAATTATGCAAATCAATTTTTCATGGATTTTCCTTCATTATTGTCCGAATCACGTCGTTCTTGGTGTTAGTTTCATCGGCGAAACATAAAGAATCGTTTGGCGTTGTTTTCGCAAAGATCTGATGAGAAATGCAGTAATCATGGACATTTCTCACTTCTTAATTGTATTTCAATCCCGGGTGTAAAGCCATAAAATTCGGTTAGGCATCACGGGGGGTTGACCTCGCGACGTGGTGCCAGCCGGTATCTCTTTGACAGGCGTCGCTCTATAATCACCCCGTACAATACAGTATGTACATATACATATCTACATATACATATGTACATATAGAGTCTCGAGGACGACATGAGCCGACGATTCGAGATCTGTGAAGTTAGCACCCCCAAATGCGAATTTTTATAAAACAACGATGGCATTCGTTTGTCGACGTTTGTCCAACAAAAATTTTGGTTTGTCCACCCGTAAAAAAAAAGATATAAAGAATAAAACTGTAAACAATAAAAATATACATGTTAGATTTGTAGAAGTTATGAAACATTCATTGCACAGATGTACCCACTGAAGCAGGGTCACGAAAGTATTCGAACGGCATTAATTATACGTACCTTATTTTATATTAATATTACGCTTTTTCGACGTTGTCGCATGCTGTGCACAAGCTTTTCAGTTGTTTTAGATTCGATAGAATTCCATACTTCTAAAATCATTTGTTTTAGTATGTTTTTCGAAGTTATGTCGTACTTTTTTAACCTCCTGTGGATTTCCGCCCACGGTTATTCGATGAGGTTAATGTCCAATAGGGTGGATCTTAGTTACTCTTATCGAAAAATAATTTTAACATTTTTGGCGGGGACACCCCTCAGGATTGTGCCATTGGGAGAAAAAATAATGTGTGCAAAATTTGAAATCGATCGGAGAATGGGAAACCGTGCTTCATCGCATTTTAAATTTTTTTATTTTTGTAACTCGTTTTTCTCCATTGTAGTATATCGTTAATATACATTTTTATATATCGTTGAAATTGTCTTTTTACGCTCTGTAATAATATAGACTCAAAGTATAAGATCACTTAAAAAAAACATCACGACCTGAAGTCAATGAGCATATTTTGCGTATTATGAGTATTGCAATGAGAATATTTTGAACGTACATACAATCTTTTCTGTCCTGTTTAAAATCTTTATTTCTGGCGTCTTGGGTCCCTTCTCCCAATTAGCCGATTGGAAGGTTATCCAAATATTGTATAATTTCGTAGGAATGTATTAACACTTTGCGAACAGTAACTTTTTATTTAGTATATTGGTACTGGGATAACATGGATACAGGTTTACAATTTTTTCTGCACATTCCATAGTATGTATATTTATCAAATTCTTTTAGTTTTATTGGAATTATTGACGTTATTTTTTTAGGTAACGTCAAACCTTTGTATGAGTTATATGTTAACTCTTCCTTTATGAATTTCCTTCATAATGTTCGGTATTTTGAGTTCCAAAAATGGGATGTTGAATTTTTCCTCTATTTCTTGGGATTCAGGCCCACTGTGCGACATAGAATACAGGTAATTACTCCATGATTGGCAAATATTGCCAAATCTTGTTTTTGCAGTTGCAAGGACAAATATATGTTGATTATAAAACAAAAAAGAAATTTGCTTGGAAATTCCCGGAAGGTAAATAAAAGGCCGACAATTGCTGATATTTTTTCTGAGTTTCTTATGGAAAAAAACTATATGTAACTAATTATTTGCTACTGCTTATCGGAAACGATACTACTCATTTCGGTTCCCAAAAAAAATTTTTTTATATCACCGAAATTCAAAAGCCTCGGTTTAAAATTTTGTACAAAATAAAAACATACAAACTTTGACACGTATTTACACACAGATCAGAAGTAGCCGCCGTGATATTTTTCCCTTTTCTAGGAGCTCATATTATCAGTATACAAGAAATATATAAAGAAAACATAATCCCATAACTTTTGGATTTCGACTAGTTTCTCTATTTCTTGGGATTCTGTCCCACTGTGGCGATAATCGCGCGGCGGTCGCCGCTAGACTAAGTTTGGAGCAGTCAAGCTTTTGGCCGCCGCGATTAGCCGCCCGCTAGGAGATTCCGCCATAATGACGGAAAAACAGACACTCATCGCATTGTGTTGCGTCTCGAGTAGCCTAGGTAGGTGCCGAGGCAGACGCACTGACACAGCAGTCGGAAAACGCGTCTAGGAAAACAGATGCATGCTTCTCCATAAGAGCGGTGCTTAGGATTCAGCCGCCGCGATCCGTCGCGGTGCACAGTGTTCGATGGGTATAGAGAAATGGACAAAAATTAATAACTTCTCTCTGGAGTAAAATTTTTTTAAATAAATTTCATATTTGTTTATAAAAGGACTATTTTTATACATCTTTGATGTTATAAGTTTCTTTAAATTTTTTTTGAATGCATGTAAGCTAAGTGCGGGTAATAAGACACATCAGGTAATATTGCTTCTGTTACAGATTTGTCAATTGATATTTTCTTATTAAACCATTCTCGATGTTCTTCATTCAACCTATCGTACATTCTATTTGCATCAATAAACTTTTTTTTTATTTGCATATGGACAAATTTTGAAGCGTTTTTGATTTTTTTATTTATATAGTCAGGAACATCAGTCAAATTTAAACAGTTTCTAATGCATTCAGATAGATTTGCAATTTTGTCTGAATCTGAACTTATCTTCCACACATCTAAGCATTTACTAAATGTAAGCATATGATATTGATCTCAAAATATATGTAATGTGTTGTTTTAAGGGTAACAACTCCATGTGGGGCAAACTTCGGTAGCTAAATAAAACGTGAAATTTCTAGCCACTGCGAAAGAATTTAATAAACATTACTTGCTCATATTTAAGCCACACAATACTTTAGAAATGTACGTATATATGTATAGCACTATATTAACTTAGAAAACTCGTGAAACGCTGTGTGTTGCCTGTGACTGCTCTTCCAGAACTGAAGAAAGCATCCACGATGAACGAATGCCAATACATTGTAAAGAGAAAGTTTGAGAACAGATAAGTGTGTAGACTAAACGTCTTATCGCTTAACAGAACGTACGAGTAGCCCGACTTTTTTCTGTTTCGGGCAAATTCGGGCAGCTGAAATTGACGTTAATATAAAGCTTAATGTCCCCTAAATTAATATACACAAAATCACGGAGGTACTTTTTGGTACTTTTTTTAAAAGTCCCCTTGAATTTGATAAACACTTAACATAAAAAATTCGTACAAATTGTTAGTATTGTAAAAAACTGACTTGGCAGTTTTGAAGGTATGACAGTATTAAACACAACTTTTAAAAATCAAATGAAAAGCATAAACATTCCGCCAATGGCACGTGTTTGAAAAAATGCACCGAGATTTGGAATAAATTTCTAGTGCCATTTTTTTACAACAAATTGGTAAATTTAGCAAAAGTTATGGGTAGCATTAAAACCTACGGTTCTTTATTAACATTTTAAGATACAAGAATTTGTGGATCGAACACTTCAGATTCTTGACTTTTGTACATTACATCGAATACTGTGCGGCGGCGGATCGTGGCTTAGAAATCCTACCTTAAGCGTCAACGCCATGGCCCCTCCAGTGCAAGGACCCTTCTCGTGCACAGACCCTTCTCGTGCACTTGAAAAAAGGGTCTATTGTTGTATGAGGTCTCGAGGACCGTCGAAGGCAGTGAAAGAGTAGCCTTTTTTTATATGTATATCGTGCTTTGTTTATCTGCCGGATTGAAGAAGTCAGTGACATTTGGGTATTTCTTTTAAGATATCGGAATGAAATTTGTGGCAAAAAATAGGTTAAACTATTCCTTTCTAATGATATATAATTTAATATTTTTTACATTTATTAATTTGTTTTTTCTATTTTTTAACTCAATCGTGATAAAAAATTGAAAACTGGTTATTTGGTACTTTATTAGTGGTTTAAGTCACATGTTGGGGAAACTTTCCGTTTTCGAGTTATGAGGAAAAGTCGAATAGTAAGGGAAGTAGCCGAATATCGTTTTGTTTAAATTAATGATCAGTCATTTGCGATAAAAATCATCTTCTATTAGTACAGTCTTTCCCGGATTATCGAGAAAGATTCGGGACCGGGGAATTCTCCATAAACCAGGGCAGGGGAATTAGTTAGCACCTAATAAACTGAACCTTGTCAGGACCCTCGCCCGAACCGTCTGACAAGAAGACTGAACGACGTAAACCGAGAGTGAGTGAAATAGCTCACCAGCGGGAGACCCTCGGTCGATGGCGAATTGAGATTCAGTATTGAATATGAAAATTTTCATATTACTGATTACATCTGGAAGAGAGTATTACCGACGGATTGGTGAGTTTATGTCGACGAAAATGAGTCCAAACACGAAGCAATTCGGTCTATTTTTTATTATGAAAACACAGAATTCCAGTTCTCCGGCTTAAGGGAAAAGCACGCTTCTGGTGATTAACTAACAACATTTCTCCTACACGATACTATTACAATAAAAAACAAAACAATTTCAACTCAAAGGAACTGGTTACTGCCAAATCAAATGGGTACTAAACATCTAAGCAGTTTCTCCTGAAGGCTGCATTTAAGCAATCTTCAGCAGACACTTTACAATTTGGTGAAGTCGTTGATATTCTCCATTTAAATTCTCTTCTGCATTATTACATAGTGTGTAACGGAAAGGAGTCACTTTCCAGTGCGTGAATTACAACATTTAGTGAACGTTTTGACGTTCACTAAAAATGGACCGAATTTCTCCATATTTGAACTCATTTTCATTGGGGAATCCTAAAAAATCCATTGGTAATACTTTCATGAACATTTATCAAAAACATAAACATTTTATTTTTCTCTACTGGATATTTTACCTGGCCTAACGGTTTTATTGCTGTCGGCAGTCAACGGGCGGTCTACCCAGGACCGAAGGCCTTCGCTCGCACCGAGAAAGCAAAACTGTGGGGTGGGTAGGTCTTTCCCGATGATCCGGGGAAAAAAGCATTTCAATAATCTGGGGAAGACTGTAATTCATTAACCCTCGGAGACCACAGTGGGTTACGCTAATCCAGTCCGCCCGGAAAACACCTGGAATTTCTGAACGGTAAAATATGGGAAGTTAGGGCTTTCGGGGACAAAGGTTTGATACTTTTGCTACAACCCCCCCCCCCCCCCCCATGGTTTACGACCATATTGTCCCGCGAGTCGGCACGGCGGTTAACAACAGTACCTACGTGCGGGTCCGAAACCATCGTAGCACTACCCACCGACAGAGCAATATACGGAATAACCTATTGTCAGACTAAAGAATGCCTAAAACTATTAAAGACGGCACCACATTCTTGATTGCACGTTAGAAATGCTGACGACTAGATGTTGGCGAAACATTCTTGGGAAAATATGAAATTACCGGTCGAAAACAACGAATGAATTCTCGCTTGGCTCTGACATGAGCTCGCTGTTGTCCCAACGCACAGTGGACGTCAATTCCTAGAATAGAGAAAAAATTCAAGATGCCATTTTTCCAATCAAAATGGCGAATCTTAGCAAGCTACTTTATACAAAAAAGTTTTTTGGTTTTTTTTGGCAAAGATACCTAGAAAACTACATATCTAGTACTGGATCTGAAGAAGTCGATAAAAAGTTTAATACATCTTCGTTTGTATTGCAATGAGAATATTTTTAGCGTACAATCTTCTCTATACTTTTTAAAATCTTTATTTCTGGTTTCTTCGGTCTCAAATATTGTATAATTTCGTAGGAATGTATTAACACTTTGTGAAGAGTACCCATTTAGTATATGTATTGGTACCGGGATAACATGGATACAGGTTTACAAATACACTTCTCACATTAATTAACCCTCTAGTGCATACGCCTGCCTTAAGGCAGGCACCTGTTTCATCCAGAGGTTGGGAATTCTCATTTGCCAGCCCTAAAAGTAGTGCCACAGCGCACATATTGGCCTAAGCAACATGTCATTCTGAGATTTCAATTTGACAGAAATCTAGTTTGAAGTGCATTTTTGAGTTACGCACGCTGCGAAAATTATTATTATTATTATTATTATTATTTCTTCCAGATTGAAAACAGACATCGGATTCGGTCTTTTCATCCCTAAATTAGAGTAGTCTAATTTTTCCAACTGAATTAAAAATCTATGAACTACAGGGTTAAAGGATCATCTCTAGGAACCCGAAAAATAGGGGCAAGTTCACATGGTCATAACACCGGCAAAAATAGTCGTATCGATATTTTGAAAATATGGATTGAAAGCGTGGAATCCCTGCCTTCAGCAGTTTTTTTTCAGATTTTAGCTGTATTGCTTTTCGGCAAACTTATAACGATATAAAGAACACTTGGTCAATTTTAAAAAAATTCTTCAAATTGTGAAAGTTCCACGGGAAGTATGAAATTTTTTACCCAAATTCGATTTACACCAATCGAAAGCGGCTACACTCCCGTGTAAGAAAGAGAGTAATAAATTTCTTGTGCGATTTTTTTTTTACCGAGTTATTCAACTTTGGACCAAAAACAATTTTTTTTTACTTTAGTTGCTTCTAGCAAGTGAACGAATCATCGTAGAACGTTCATGGAAAAAGCAATAGAAAGATCAGCCTTTCCTCTTTAAGACACATCTTTTACTTTTTCAATTCGGTTAAAATTTCGGTCTAGGGTGTCCTTTCGAAAATATGCTTAAAAATTTCACACATTTAATTTTTTCTTCAACTCGCTTTATCTCCGCGACGGATAACCGGAACATCATTGTCTTAAGCTCATTTTAAAGCGGAGAGTCTGTCGCTTCTTTAGAGTTTAACCGCAACCCTCTGCGATAATTTTTTACCTGTTGAAGTTACCGTTTCGGAAAAATAAGGCTACAAAATGTGTCGCACTGTCAGCTGTTCCCGCGGAAGCGAGCGCTCTTGTTCGTATCCCCATCCGCCGATATAAGTGGTGGCGATAGCAGCCGAAAGCGAGCCGAGTTACGCCGACGCTACAGAATGTTCCTGTGTGTACGCACATATAAGCCACATACCTCCACGCGATATGCCATCGGTGGTGCCAATGCCGGCGGTACGGCAGTCACGCGACTGCTGAAGCCACCGCGGAACTTTTTCCGAAACGATAACTTCAAACTGAAAGGCCACAGGGAAAAAATTATCGCAGCTGGTTGCGATGGAACTCAAAAGAAGCGGCAGACTCTTCGCTTTAAAGTGAGCTTAAGACAATGATGTTCTGGTTATCCGTCGCGGAGATACAGCGAGTTGAATAAAAAATTAAATGTGCTAAATTTTTAAGCATATTTTCGAAAGGACGTGGTAGACCGAAATTTTAACCGAATCGAAAAAGTCAAAGATGTGTCTTAAAGAGGAAAGGCTGATCGTTTTAGTGCTTTTTTCATGAACGTTCTACAATGATTCCTTCGCTTGCTAGAAGCAACTAAAGTAAAAAAAAAATAGTTTTTGCTTCGAAGTTGAATAACTCGGTAAAAAAAATCGCAAAAGAAATTTATTACTCTCTTTTTTTTATACGGGAAAGTAGCCGCTTTCGGTTGGTGTAAATGGAATTTGTGTAAAAAATTTCATACTCCCCGTGGAACTTTCGTAATTTGAAGATTTTTTTAAATTGACCAAGTGCTCTTTATATCGTTATAACGTTGCCGAAAAGCAATACAGCTAAAATCTGAAAACGCTGCTGAAGGTAGGGATTCCACGCTTTCAATCCATATTTTCAAAATATCGATACGACTATTTTTGCCGGAGTTATGACCATGTGAACTTGCCCCTATTTTTCGGGTTCCGAGAAGTGATCCTTTAATTAATGTGAGGAGTGTATTTCTGCACTTTCCATAATATGCATATTTATCAATTTTTTTTAGTTTTATTGGAATTATTGACGTTATTTTTTAAATAACGTCAAATCTTGGTATGAGTTGTATATTAACACTTTTCTTATGAACTTCCTTAATAATATTCCGCATTTTCAGTGCGAAAAATGGGATGTTGCATTTTTCTTCTATTTCTTGGGATTCAGCCCCACTGTACGATATAGAATACAGGTAATTACTCCATTATTGGCAAATATTGTCAAATCTTGTTTTCGCAGTTGTAAGGATAAATATATGTTGATTATACAACAGAAAAGAAATTTGCCCAGAAGTTCGCGGAAGGTACCCAAGATGCCGATAATTGCTGACTTTTTTTCAATGGGTTTCTTATGGAAAAAGAAATGTATGTAACTAATTATTTGCTATTACTTTGCAGAATCGATGCTACTCATTTCGGAACCAAATTTTTTTCTTTTATATTACCAAACTTTAAAAGACTCGATTTAAAATTCTGCACAAAACAAAAAATTTGACATGCGTTTACACACAGATCAGATGTAGCCGTCATGATATTTTTTACCTTTTTTTATAAGAGCTCATATTATTAGTTTACAAAAAATATGTAAAAAAAAAACATAATTCCATAAGTTTTGAATTCAGACTTCTTTCCTTATTTCTGGATATTCTGTCCGAATGTGACGATGGATTGCAGTGCGGCTAGAGTCGCTAGACTGCTTCTGGAGGAGTCGTGCGGCAGCCGCAGTGCGACTAGGAGATTCTGCCATTATGGCGGAAAACAGACACTCATGGCATTGTATTGTGTCTCGAGTAGCCTAGGCTGCTCATGAACCAGATGCGCATAGACTGTAGCAATCCTGGCGTGACCGCAGCAGTCGCAGCCGCACATAGGAGTTAAGATGAATGCTTTTCCATTGTACCAATGTACTGCGGCTGGCGTCTGCGGCCGGTCGCAGTCGCTAGCCGCACATTGGAACGGTCACCTTTAGGCCTAAATTTCGCCCGAGGTTTACTCGTACAGATATGGTTCGGCGCATGAAAAATTCTCGCGACACCTTCTAACAATAAACATTATTACTTATGTAGTACTTACTCCGCCGCTAGGCCATGATGTAGAATCGTCGGTAGGCGTCCTCTGTTGGCAGTTGACAGCAATGCGAGGAGATCTGCTCCTCTCGTTGTCGATCGATAACTGTTTTATATGATCCATGTTGTTCCAGTCGGTCAGGCTACCTTGTTCTCCACGTTGGCTGGATCCCACCGCTGCTACGAATTTTGTAGTGAGATACGGAAGTCGTTCACCAGGCTCCGATAGTTTGGGTGATAATGCCGGGAATGGGATCTTCAGTCGGAACCGAAGGTAGATGGATCCTTGGCCGGTTAAAGAGTTGGAACTGACCGTAGGTTTAAACAAGACTTCGTGATCACGTAGTGTTCGCTAATAGGTTCAAGATTCGAGAGAGTGCACGCGGTTCGCGTATGAGTTTTTATGTGGTACTGGGATCGAAGTGGGGGCCTCCTGGTTGGCGCAGGTTCGACGCCTGAATTCTGCATTGCTCGCGGATTCCTTCGCCGCGTGATTTGGAGTCGGATCATAGCATCGAAGTGGAGGCCTCTTGATCGCCGCAGGGGCGGATCCAGAGGGGGGCGATAGTAACGAGTGTTGAAGTGTAATAAAAGGACTAGGAGTAATAAAATATAAGAATATTATGTCACATTCTGAAAAACATGTTAGGTACATACTTCAAGTGTTGTCAATGTATATTTACCGAGCTGTTCACGATTTGTATGCTTAGCGGGCGTGCTTGCTAGTGTATAGAAGTTTTTGGAACGTTTCCAGAGTATCACCTGGAAATGTCTAGAAGCAATGCTACACTACAAATCGTACGAAGAAATGACAAGTGCACACTGCACATCGCGATCGCGTTCTGAACCGGATCCTGTCCCCTCCAGAAACAAATGTACGTCGATCAGATCCACAGTCTTGTTTTCTTTATACAACAGATTATTTAATCACACGTCCTGTAATTATTCTGATTTCTTATAATGTATAAATAAAGAATATGAATTTAATTATTTGGGCTATAGTATCAGATAGAGATATTAAAATATAAATTACAAGCTCTTAAATCTTGTAAAAGAAGGTTCAAAAATATACTTATGTACTTTTACTCACTTCGCCTTCTCTAAGATAGGCTCCTGGATCCGCTCTCGGTCAGCGTTTTCAGTGTCTTAATACTGCATTATTCGCGGATTGCTTTGCCGCATCGCCAAGAGTCGGACCTGCCATCGGAAGCAATTCCGATGTTCGCACGTTTTACAACGAACAAAATTCGCATCTATTTATTTCCTCATTCATTTAATAGGAATTAGTTTCGTTGAGAAACGAGGCATTCCCTCTTAACCCGCAGGGACGCGGACTATGAGTAGTTACGCTCAGGGCCGTTCCTGGGTTTTAGCCGCCCAAGTGCAAAAACAATATTGCCGTCCTTATGAATTTAATATTCTTAAATTAAGAATTTGATATGCAGTGTTTACGTTTACAGTGGGGGACAAATGTATGTGGACACCCTTTAAAGTCGTATAACTTGTTTAAAATTGGTCCAAACGACTTGAGTTTTTTTTTTTTAAAATAGAAGGATTAGTTGACAGGGTGACTCGTCGTTTTGGAAAAAATACAATTGGTCAGAATAGCGAAGAAAATGCGGAAGGTCGCTTTTTCAATTTTTTTTTTTGAGCTTGTAATGAAAATTGGAAAATCCCGTTTGTAGATTTAAGTCAGTTCTATACATGTTGAAAATTTCATTTAAGGAGGTAAGTTACTTCAAAATTTTCGAAAATTGGTTTTTAGGATGTATGCATAGTCCTCTATATAGCTACATCTCTACGTATTTTAAACGCAACCGGACCCCGAAATTCCAAAAATTGAAAGAATTACAGTAAAAAATGTACGAGCCTGCACATGAGATCGGATAACGATGTCCGGGGTGAAATCACCTCTTGAAGAAAATGCAGAATTTTCTTTTCCGCGGAATATCTCGAGAACGGTGAGAGATATCGAAAAGAAGTTTAAATAAAAGTGGCATCCTTTTTTTATATCTACAAACTGCGTAAAACTAATTCTCGAAAAATCCATATTTTTCAAGTTACCCCGGCCACCAACCTTTAAAATTAAGTTTTTGTATTTTGTAAATATATGCTGAAATACCTCTGGATAACATCTTTTTATACATATAAATAGTAGCATGTGTTATATTTTTTCTTTTTTCTTGTAAACAAATAGATATAACCTCTATTATCGAATTTGAAGTTCACTTTCACAATTTCCAGTGATCAAATGGTTTTTTAAAGCAATATTTAAATTATTATTAATATCAAGTTTAGACAGCTTTCAATTATTCAAGCAAAACACTACGTTAGGGTGGAGTGAAAATATTTCTTTTTCAGATACAATATTGATGTAGGTGTCCAAAGTTGCCCAAGATGATCCATAATCTGGGTTGGAAAGGATTTTTTTCTCTGACTTTATCTTCAAGTTGCGCATTGGCATCAAAATATACAATTTTTATGAAATATTCCATTTTTTATGAAAATTGTTATTTGTTGCAGATTTACTTCTAACAGCTTATAATGGGTAGAATGATGATTATCTATGCTAAAAATGTGTTTGCGCACAATATTCGATCTTTCAAATCTCTATTTGCAGAGAAAATAATATTTAAAAAGTATCACATATTGTTTTTAAGTGAATATTGTATGCAAACATATTTTAGCATAGATAAGCATCATTATACCCATTTATTATAAGCGGTATGTATATATATATATATATATATATATCCCCATAAAAAACTTCAAAAAAGTAAAAAAATTACGCCAAGTACATGAAAAAATCAAGGACGGAAAAGAGTATTATAAATTAAATCATAAAATAATACAAGATAATAATAATTACAATATAAAGAAAGATGTGAAATCAAAATGAGCTGCAAGTACATAAAAGTGCTTTGTAATAAGCCCGGACATTTTAATAATGTGAAGATAAAATGACATTTGCCTAGATGTCCGCGGCCTGGAAGTCAAATACTTGGCGTGGCCAGGAGACGTCAAGGTGTCGATGAATAAGAATTAATTAAAAACGCAAAATAATGAAAGTGTACTCATATTGTCAGAGTTTTAAATTGACAAATTATCTGATGAAAGCTTGTGAGAGGAAAGGTATCGATGTCGATGAATGATCTTAAAATTATTTTAAAACGCAATATAATGAAAATGTACTCATATTGTCAGAGTTTTAAATTGACAAATTATTTGAAAGCCTGCGAGAGGGAAGGTGTAGGTATTGATGATCTGAGAATACCTTGCCTGGCCACGCCAAGTATTTGATTTCCAGGCCGCGGACATCTAGGCAAATGTCTAGATGTTACATTTTATCTTCACATGATTAAAATGTCCGCGATACGAGTAATGGAATGTATGAACACAGCATTTTAGCTGTGTATATGTAGTTGTGTCATCTTAAGCGCAGTTGGAAAGCACCTTTATGTACTTGCAGCTCATTTTGATTTCACATCTCTTTTTATAATATAAATATCCAGAGACGCGGTAGTGTCTCGACGCCAAGTACATGAAAGACACCCTGTATATGTCGACTGTCGCTACCGCTATCATTTACTCGTCGCCTGGCTAATCCAACCTAACCTGAAACTTATTTCATTAATATCTCATCACGCCTGCAATATTTTCTAAATTTAAGGGCATTTTTCTTATGTAAACCGCATATAAGCTTTCGAATAAGACCAATTTCAATAAAATCGGTCCACTCATGACAGAGATATCGTAATATCGTCTCATGGATCAGTCGGAAACGGTAAGATTTTTCTTCTTCTTCTCCTTCGTCAAGAAATTTTTCGTCAACATAATACGTATACGCGTTACACGCACACCTTCAGCCAAAAAGAAACTGACACATGTTTCGTTCGTCGACTTTCGGTACGCGTTAAGGCAGGGTCCCACTGGTGCAACTGCGCGCCGCGCACGGGTCAGATTTACGAGTTTCTCGGATTTTCGAGGAGTTTGGAGCACTTGAAAGGGTCGACTTTTACGACGACCCGCGCGTCGAAAGCGTTCGTGTGCGCGCTATGCCGGGATTTCTCTGCCACGCGCGCACGCGAATGCACGCCGCGCATTGTCGAAAAGACTGAAAAAATGTGTGTTTTTCAACGCAAATGTACTCTTTACTCCTACATATCACTTGCATACGTGTGTTTATGGTCTACTATTTAGTTTATATATTAAAGCAAGCAATGACATGAAAATTATTACTGTAAATAGCAACAATTATACTGCTGCGATAGATATACTTGTTTCTAGATACATCATAATTGTAATATACTATATATGCAGATATGTGACACTGAATTATAGTTGTCCATCTTTATCACTTTCAAATTATTTTATTTCTCAAAAACAATTAAGTTATTGCTTTGATTCATCCTGCAAGAAAATGCTACTTAGGTGTAAAAAATATCATTTTACCGTGACTTCTATGTTCATCTATTCACGCCAGAGGCTATTCATACGCCTAAAAAAGTAAACTATTTAATAGTACAATGGTGCATTTACTATTTCAGATTACTCGTAATGACATTATGTATCTACTTACTGTCAAAGCGTTCACCGCCGGTGACCGTCTCAGCAGTAAATGTGTTAACTGTAATTCTGTTTCCTATCGCATTGCATCTCGACATTTGTGGATGTACGGAAGTCAAATTTTAATCATTTTCTAAGTCATAAACCATTGTTAGTACCTTCAGGTAAACTAAATGTAGGTACCTAATTACTTAAAAACAAATGTTTCAGTATGCAATAAAGTAACAGCATTTATGACATCCTCTATAAGCCAGATATTTCGGGACTTTAAGTACACACACCAGGATATACTTGCCTACCTATTTCAGAAATGCGAATTAATCAGAGGAAATGATACACGTGTATTTCCTGTGCAGGGGTAGAAAGTTCGCGTCTGGGAGGAATGCTGATCCAATTGGTTATGATATAATCTCCCCTCTACCCTCAATCTCATATCGTGTGAGAATAAAAACAAACAGGACGCGGGGAATACAGAATACCATAATTTTATTTGAAACACACTTTCCAGCAATCTGTGACCGAGACGTAGTAAACGCCTTCAAACATTTCAAGTAGTATGAAGTGTGAAGGCGTTGTTTCGGCTACTGGCATAACCGCCGTCGTTAGCTTTATTTAGATAAAGAAACCAAGATGTAGAAAAGGAGGCTAGTATTTCCACTGTCTTCAACGTGCGCGCCAAGCATTCACGTGCGCGCCTGGCAGAGCGTCGGCCCATTTCATGCGCGCGGTCTCATAAATTAGACCCTTTCAAGTGGACGAAAATGTCGTGCGCGGCTCGCGGTTGCACTAGTGGGACCCTGCCTTTAAGGTGAAGTTCCAAGGCGCGTGGCTCGGCGAGTCGGCTCGGCTCAGCTTACGGCAAGGTCCAACAGACGCGCTACGCCTCAGAGTTTCCTCTATAGTAGCATTTAAGCTTAGCAAGATGGAGTGAGCTACATACAGCATCCAAGTTAGCCACTGTGCAGGCCACAGGTGGGCGGATTAGACGGGGGAGGTCGAAGTACCACGCTTGACACTTTGCTGGGCACCATAAGGAATTTTTCTGTACGAACGCCTTTACGTCACGAACTAGAGAACGTTCGCGATCGACACCAACATTCGAAGCAAGCACGAGTCAGCGAGCCACGCTCCGTGGAACTTCACCTTAAGCCGGATCCAGACCTGAATGAGTATACTCTGAGCAAGGCCGAACGCGCACGAATATTCTGATGTGGACGGGAGAAACGGTAGCCAGGGCCGCATGCTTCTACGTCAGAAAGGGTGAGCGCGAACGCATATGCTAGTGTGGACGTGTCATTCGTGGTGACTCGACGCATGCGACCCTATTCGCGAATGCCGACGAAGGCACATGGCCTGAGCCGACCGTTGTCGGTTTTCTTCCACACATCAAAGGGAGTTTGGAGTGCATTGCGCTCAGCGTGGAAGATAAAAGCAAATGAGATACTTTTCTGAAATCCTCGATGTCTGGGATTTTCATGATACTATTGAAATATATTGTAGCCCATATGAAATTAGAGAGGGCTAAGTCCTCATTTTTGCAGATTCGAAAATGTTTAAAGAATACAAAGTATCAAAGTTTCCTGTTTTCGATGATTTTTACGAAACGGCTTCAGAAATGAATTTTAATGACCTAAATTATTGAAGGCATGAACTTGCGTCTTTTTTTTTAATCATGAAGGATGAATCAATGTCAGGGCTGCGCAGGGTGCTGTTTTCAGCGCCTAGTAGCGAGCAACCAGCCGACCGTCAAGTTTCACGTCGTTTAGATTCGCACCTGCACTACTGCAGTTCTCCTCACTGATTCTACCCTTAGCAACGGGGCAACTCAACGGACGGCTGGATGCTCGCTGCTAGGCGCTGAAAACAGCACCCTGTGCAGCCATGATCTATGTGAATGAATTCAATCCATTGTTAATATTGTCATAAACAGTTAGTGAAAAATAAAAAAATTACAGTTTTAACAATATAATGCATTTACCATATGATAGACTTTAAAGCTCTATTTTAATGAATAATATGTGTTTCTTTTCTTCACTACTCCCTGTATTGTTCTCAATTCATACAAACTGACCGACTCGCTGTTGTATTAAAAAATCACACGAGACTACTCGCGGAGAACGGCAATACACTTCGTGGAGGAACGCAGGATGAAAAACGGTAGTCCGCTCACTGCGCGTGACCCCGCCTGCGTCGTCTTCCCTTCAAATTGGAGACGGATCCCTTATCTCTCGAGTATAAACACGCGCTCGAATTTCAAAACAAAAGCACGCGTATTCCGTGCGAGAGACGGTGGGCTTGAAGTCCGATTGGCCCTAATCTAACCAATCTGTCCTGCATCTCTCCCAAACGGCCACTGTCCTGAAGAGGCCCTCTTCATAGCAATATCTCCTCCCCAAGGCCCACCTTCTCTCGCATGGAATACGTCAACGCATGCGTTTGTTTTGAAATTCGAGCGCGTGTTTATACTCGAGAGATAAGGGATCCGTGTTTAATTTGAAGGAAGGACGACGCAGGCGGAACCACGCGCCATCAGCGGACTACCCCTTTTCTTCCTGTGTCTCTCCACGAGGCGCATGGATTGTGGGTAATACTTTCTAATTGCTATATTGGTGGCATCTTTCTCACATGCGTCGGGACAAAAGCGGGCTTAGAGCCAAGCGAGAATTCGTTGTTTACGATCGGTAATGTCGTTTTTTCCCAAGAACGTTTCGACAACATCTGTTTGCCAGCATGTCTAAACGACAATCAAGAACGTGGTGTCGTTTTTAAGAATTTTAGGCATTCTTCAGTCTGACAATGAGTTAATCCGTATATTGCTCTGTCGGAGGGTAGTGCGCACGATGACTTTGGACCCGTACGTACCCAATCGTTGTCTACCGCCGACTCGCGGAACAATACGGCCATAAACCGCGACCCTGGCGAGACGCTCCGGCCGATCAGCCTGGTTAGTTTTTGGCAACCAGATGTGGCATTTTCCTCCTCTGCTGACGAATTCACTCAGAGAAGGGACGGAAACCTTGTACTGTCTGAACTCCTGGTGTCGGTATACCTGACTCTTGAGGGGTATTGTTTCATGCATGGGCATGCAGTATTATATTTATAATACAATATCTATCATTTGTTCAGACGAAATAAACGAGATGTAACATAAGGTTATTTACTGTGGCGTGGGGTTGTAAATTATTACGAATAAATTGTAAATTAGCGGTTTCCGCTTTCAACTATTTTTTATTTTTCACATTATTGTGCGAAGAAGAGAAAATAATATGAAAGTAATTGTTGTTTTAATATAATTATGAAAAACACATTGGAAACACCGTTCCTCAAAGAGGGGGCCTTTCCCTGAGTGAATTCGTCAGCAGAGGAGGAACCCTCTCCGTCTTGACGAAGTAGAGGAGGAAAATGCCACATCTGGTTGCCAAAAACTAACCAGGCTGATCGGCCGGAGCGTCTCGCCAGGGTCGCGGTTTATGGCCGTATTGTTCCGCGAGTCGGCGGTAGACAACGATTGGGTACGTACGGGTCCAAAGTCATCGTGCGCACTACCCTCCGACAGAGCAATATACGGATTAACTCATTGTCAGACTGAAGAATGCCTAAAATTCTTAAAAACGACACCACGTTCTTGATTGTCGTTTAGAAATGCTGGCAAACAGATGTTGTCGAAACGTTCTTGGGAAAAAACGACATTACCGATCGTAAACAACGAATTCTCGCTTGGCTCTAAGCCCGCTTTTGTCCCGACGCATGTGAGAAAGATGCCACCAATATAGCAATTAGAAAGTATTACCCACAATCCATGCGCCTCGTGGAGAGACACAGGAAGAAAAGGGGTAGTCCGCTGATGGCGCGTGGTTCCGCCTGCGTCGTCCTTCCTTCAAATTAAACACGGATCCCTTATCTCTCGAGTATAAACACGCGCTCGAATTTCAAAACAAACGCATGCGTTGACGTATTCCATGCGAGAGAAGGTGGGCCTTGGGGAGGAGATATTGCTATGAAGAGGGCCTCTTCAGGACAGTGGCCGTTTGGGAGAGATGCAGGACAGATTGGTTAGATTAGGGCCAATCGGACTTCAAGCCCACCGTCTCTCGCACGGAATACGCGTGCTTTTGTTTTGAAATTCGAGCGCGTGTTTATACTCGAGAGATAAGGGATCCGTCTTTAATTTGAAGGTAGGACGAAGCAGGCGGGACTACGCGCAGTTTTGGGTAATTTATGGCTTAGTTGGTTCCGCCTCGTAGCAGACGTGAACTCAGGGTATCGGAAAAGGGAAACAGGAATCAGGATTTTTTTCTTTATAGCAACTCGAAGACTTTCTGTTTCTCTTCACTTCGGACCCTTTCGAACCGAAACACGTGGTGTCTGCTGCCTACCTCGAAGCAATGGGTACATTGGCAGTAAAAGGACGGAACGCGAACTTTTGTAAAAGTGCACGATAGTCCGTTCGTTGCACTTCTGCGAAGCACGTGTGTTTCGAAAATGTGCTGGCTTCTTTTTACCTGAAGCCTCTTGGCCTGGTGGGGGACAACTCATAACGGAACGAGAGAAACTATTTGGGGGTAGAAGAAGTCGCTTGGAAAAAATTTTGTCAGTCAGCAAGCAATCACGTCGCAGAAATGTTCTCTGCTCAAGAGTATTACGCGATGTTCTGGGTGTACCTAACGAACAACGGGGACGCAAGTGCTGCAATGTGAGAATTTACGCGGGAATACCCACGGCTCTGAACACCAAGTAAAAATTAAGTGATCAGTGTTAGTAGGCGTGCAGTGAAGTGAATATTCGGTATATTAACCTGGACGCACTTGACGTTGCGACCCTTAACTTTGGATGGTGGCGTGTACCTGAGATCATTTATGCACTCGGCGCGTCTGTCGATGACCAGGATCGGTTCAGTGACCTAGTGACACAGGTTTTCAAGCTGCAGGTGAATTTCCGAAAGGGTGAGTTATAGTTACATTATTGGCGACTATTATTTTTTAAATTTAACGCAGGCTATGGCCTATTTCCGGCGATAATTCTCCAAATTTCCGTACGTAAATTTTTCTTCGCAGTTTTTACATGGACCTATTCATTATCAACAACAGTGTTCGCCGTTATTGAACTACGGATTTTTATCACAATAACCAACTACGATCACTTTTCGTTCGTTCCCTGTTGCATTACCTTTTCGTTTGTACGTTATTAAAAAAGGAAATTTACGTGTTCCATATCCTCTCATTCCAAATAATTATTATTTTCGATTCTTCTAAAAAAAAAACAACTGTGTATTCGTCTTTTTACGTTACACATGATTTTCATCCATTTATTCTTTATTCACCTTAAATGGCAAACAATCCATGGCAACAGGTTAGATTTTTTTGTTACGTCTTTTTCATTTGCCATTCTGCGCAATTTTCTTCGATGCATGCCACCTTCCTTGTTCGTAGTCGTAGCGTGGCCCTGCGCGCGGCCTCGCTAGCGCGGGAGCTCCAGCGGAAGGCTCGCCCTCTGATTGGTCGGAGTTTTTTCTTAATATCTCGAAAACGAAACCCCGGATCCCAAAACGGTTAAGGACTTTTCGATGTCTTTTTGCATCAGGATATTGCATGTTCCGGGATGTCCCTCAATTCTGGTATTATGCCGAAAGTTTTTTTTATTAATATCTCCGAATCTAAGACCGACCGCCAAAATGTTTGAAGGGAAATGTTGTTCAGAATTACGACCTTGACAACATATGTAAAGGTCATCGAAATCGGCAAGGGCCCAGTTCATCGGCAAGGTTGTTTGCAAGTATCTTGTAAACGAAAGCTGACCGCCAAAAAGTTTAGAGGGAAATGTTGTTCAGAATTACGACCTTGACAACATATGTAAAGGTCATCGAAATCGGCAAGGGCCCAGTTCATCGGCAAGGTAGTTTGCAAGTATCTTGTAAACGAAAGCTGACCGCCAAAAAGTTTAGAGGGAAATGTTGTTCAAAATGACGACTTTGACAACATATGTGAAGGTCATTGAAATTGGCGAGGGCCCAGTTCATCGGAAAGGTTTTTTGCGAATATCTCGTAAACCAAAGCCGACCGCCAAAAAGTTTATAGGAAAATGTTGTTCAGAATGACGACTTTGACAACAGATGTGAAGGTCATCGAAATCGGCGAGGGCCCAGTTCATCGGCAAGTTTACCTTATTTTTTAGTGCATTTCCAAAAAAATCGTTTAACGCAAAAAATTCTTTTTTAAATATTTTTCCTTTTCTAGTTTTCAGTGTTTGTGGATTTACATTTCACAGCTCAGACTTTTTTTTAGAAATATCTTCTTTGCTATATATAGTTTAACAGTTTGCTTAAACGCTATAGTGTGAAAGTCACTAAAAAATAATTCTTTTCTTGTACTACAATTTCGATGGTGGTATACTACGAACGCCTGCAACCGATTTCAATATTTTTTTTTTTAAAATACTCGTAAAGGACTCAGCAATAACGAATCACTGCAGTAAAACCTATATCAGTTGGTCTAATCTATAAAAAACATTATATAGCATAACATAATATAAACGTAAACTTTAGAGATTAAAAATATTAAAAATTAATTTTTATGTAAATTTATCATTAGCTATAAAATAAAAAATTTACTTCAAATTTACAAAATTTATGTTTTAAATAAACTGTAAGTATAGCTGATTTAAATCTTATATTTTTAAATGATATTTCAATTTTATTAGTTTCGATTTTATTTCTAATAATTTTTTTTTAAGTAATTGAAATTAGAATAAAAATTTTTGTGGTAACTAATTTTATAATAAGTTGTTTATATGAATTATATGTGATATGTTACATGCATTGAAATGTTATGCATGAAATGTTAAATGCATTGTGGTTTATTTTATAACAACATTTTTTCAGTTTCAACCGTTAAGGGCTTAACTTTTTTATTTTCCTTTCAGTCCGAGAGAGCTAATTGAGGGATCTGATGAGATTAAAGAGATACTGTAAAATATCTTTGTTAGTCATTTGCATGTTGAATATTCTGCTATGTTTAGCTCGGGCTTTACGAAAAATTTTATTATTTTCTTCTTGTGGTTCTTCTGATAGCCAGCCAAACGGCAAATCAAATGATTTGATAATGTCGCTTCCATGAAGCGACATATAATTCATATAAACAAATTATTATAAAATTAGTTACCACTAAAAATTCTATCCTACTTACAATTACTTAAAAAAAGGAATATATATTAGAAATAAAATCAAAACTAATAAAATTGAAATATCATTTAAAAATATAAGTCTTAAATCAGTTATACTTACAATTTATTTGAGACATAAATTTTGTCAATTTGAAGTAATTTTTTATTTTGTAGCTAATGATAAATTTACAAAAAATTAATTTTTAATATCTTTAATCTCTAAAGTTTACGTTTGTATGTTATGTTATTCTAAATAAGGTTTTTTATAGATTAGACCAACTAATACAGGTGTTACTGCGGTGCTCCGTTATTGCTGAGTCCTTTATGAGTATTTAAAAAAAAATTTATTGAAATCGGTCAAGATTTGCGCTATCGAGCGATTTTTGTCCAAAATCGCACACTGTGCGCCGCGCCCGTTCGGATAAACATGCTGCCGAAAGTTGTTTGAAGCCTTCGAATAAAAGTCGAATAAACTACGGATAAAGATGAAAACCTTACTCGACAGTTCGAATAAACAAATTATTCTTCTTCGAATAAAAATATTATCTTTCGCCGTCGAATGAATTCACTTCGGTTCATAACTGATAAACATAAAGTATCTTTTATTTCAATTTATTCAGATATTATCTTTGCCCATTTCTGTTCTCCAGCCGCTTCGCCGTGATTCATTCAAGCCTCCCTGACAACAAAATAGTAATATGGGAAATGCGGCAACAGCGCGATGCGACTCTCCATACGCCTCGGCAACTATGTCTTTCCTACATTTATTGGCTAGCTTGGACTTCCACCGGTTCTGATGGTACATGGCGCGAATATACCATCAGCATTGGTGACGGAGAATCCTTGAAGCTTCATTCTGTCATTTCTCAAGGCTGTCTCAGTACACGATTCATAAATTCATTATTATTTCAACGTACGGTGCTTATTAGCGTTCAAACGTACCAGACCACCCTGTACAGATGTCTACTGAAGGCAACTGTACCCGCAAAAACTTCCTTCTGACCGTTTCCAGGACGAAAGTTGTAATTTACGGTTTATTTACTACATCGGGTATACGCAGGGCCGGCGGAACCATTATGCAAGTTATGCGCCGCATAAGGGCGCCAGCCGAATGGGACGCTAAACACTATATGGCACGCTTAATAATTGTTGTTATTTTTTAATGGGCTATTCGTAACGCAGTAACGCAGTAGACCACAGTTTTAAATAAACGTATTTATTAGACATCGAGAAATAAACATAAATAGCAACTGCTTAATAAACAATATAGAGAATATATAAAGTACAATAACAGAATATCTTTTAGCCGTTTTTACTTTAGTTAGTCTTCACAAGTCTTAGGCCGGTATTCATAGTCGCTACTTATTCTTAAGCAAATGCTTAAGCATGCGGCATCCTCTACTAACCTAGTAGCTAGTAAAGGATGACGAATGCTTAAGCATTTGCTCAAGAATAAGTATTGACTATGAATACCGGCCTTAACCAACTTTCTGTTCCTTTTTGTTTTATAACTGAGCTCACACTCGCCCATCCTTATGGCAGCACCTGCTTCAACATTGCCACCGCATGACGCCTAATACAATATTACATTCTAACAATAATAAAGGAATCCAACCCCCACATAAACGAAATGTACACTCCGTAAAGACAAAACATATTAAATAGAAAACAGGTGCAAAAATTTGGGGGCACCAAAAATTTTCTTGCATACGGGCGTCAACTAACCTCGCGTCGGCCCTGCGTACACGTCACGCTGATGCTACGTGACTTGAGTACACCATTAGCGCCACCAACGGAGATGCCTTGAAGCCTCATTCTGTCACTTTTCGAGTCATATATTCATTATTATTTCAACGTACGGTGCTTATTAACGTTCAAACGCACCAGACCACCCTGCACAGATGTCTACTGAAGGCAACTGTACCCGCAAAAACTTCCTTCTGACCGTTTCCAGGACGAAAGTTGTAATTTACGGTTTGTTTACTACACGCGTATACATACACGCTTAACTTACTTAGTGAGTGTACGCACACATTCAAGGCCCGGTGAGACGGCAGCCTTAAGGTAGGATTTCCACGCCGCGATCCACCGCCGCGACGGATCGCGGCGGTGAATCGCGGCGAGCAGTTCTCAGGTACCGTGTTAAGGTGCCATTTCCAATGCGCGGCTCGCCGCCCCGGCGCGCCGCCCCGGCGCGCCGCGGTACACTGGTACAATGGAAAAGCATTCATTTGTTCTCCTATCTGCGACTTCGACCGCACAGGGCTGCGACAGATTGCTACAGTGTATGCAAGTCTGCTCCAGGAGCAGCCTAGGCTACTGGAGACGCAACACAATGGGATGAGTGTCTGTTTTCCGCCATTATGGCAGAATCTACTAGCCGCGCGACGGCGTGCGGCTGCTAGTCGCTACACTGCTCCAGAAGCAGTGTAGCGGCTGGCCGCCTGGCGGCCCATCGCCACAATGGGACAGAATCCCCAGAAATAAGGAAACAAGGCAAAATTCAAAAGTTATGGAATTATGTTTTTATATATTTTTGTAACCTAATAATATGAAGTCTTAAAAAAGTAAAAATATCGTGGCAGCTACTTCTGCTGTATGTGTAAACATGTATCAAAGTTTGTATGTTTTTTGTGCAGAATTTTAAATCGAGTCGTTTAAATTTCGGTGATATAAAAGGAAAATATTTTTGGGGGACCAAAATTTGTAGTACCTATCGATTCTGCAAAGTAATAGCGAATAATTAGTTCTATATAGTTCTTTTTCCATAAGAAACCCATTGAAAAAGTATCAGTATTGGCTGTTTAGTTACTTTTCGGGAACTTTCGAGCAAATTTCTCTTCTGTTGTATAATTAATATCTATTTGTCCTTGTACTTGAAAATATTTTCCAATAATGAAGCAATTACCTGTATTCCATGTAGGATTTCTCCTGTTCGTTCGATTTTCTCGGGCGAATGGGACGCCGGGATGGAGGTCTTATAGAATTGAGGCCCAGTTAATATTAAAATAACGTTTAATATAAGTAGAACTATGGTGAATATAAAAATAAAGTAAAAGATCAAGCATGCGACTGGACCGCTCGACGACCGGTAACCGACAACCGTCCTTTCGCTCGTCTCCTCACGCAACCATGCCGGCGCGCTTTTCGGCTGTTTTCCCCCGCCGCGTCACGCGCCACGCCTCGACCAGCGCCCTCGGCACCCCACATTCTATATCGTATAGTGATAGGGGAAAAATGCAACATCCCATTTTTCGCACTGAAAATGCCGAATATTATTAAGGAAGTTCATAAAAAGAGCGTTAATATGCAACTCATACAAAGGTTTGACGTTATATAAAAAAAAACAGCATAATTCCAATAAAACTAAAACAATTTGATAAATATACGTATATACTATGGAAAGTGCAGAAATATTTGTAAACCTGTATTCATGTTATTCCGGTACCAATACACTAAATGGGTACGGTCCACAAAGTGTTAATACATTCTAACGAAATTATACAATATTTGGGCAACTTTCCAATCAGCTAATTGGGTGAAGTGATCCAAGGAGCCAGAAATAAATATTTTAAAAAGTATGGGAGACCGGGGATAGTTGAGTAATTCTATTTAATCGTTGTATTATGGAATAAATTATGTTGCGATTCACGATATTGAAGCATATGAATGACCAGCTTGTCATTTAATGTGTCACCGTGACAAAAACTTGCGTGTTCTGTCAGTGAGAATGAAAAATCTAAAAAGGTCGACGGGAAGTAAATATTTTTGTTTCGACTATTCATGAATTTTTGTCCACTAAGTACTGCTTGATGTTTTCTCATTTGTGGAAACGCGATACCTTGACTAAAAATTTACGGTATTTTATATTATCCGGTGCGTGGAGTCGATGGCAACTTCGTGTCAACTGTTTCATTCCCTCTCGCTCGCGCTTCGGTTTTCTCAATCGCAGTATCGGCCGCACAGAATAGTGTCCGCAATGCGTCGTACGCCCGTAGCCAGCTCCGTTCGTCGGGTTTAATACGAATGATTACTGTAAACAGTTTTCAATTTTTTTTATCACGATTAATTTAAAAATTGGAAAAAATAAATGTAAAAAATATTAAATTATACATCAGGTATTATTAGAAAGGAATAGTTTTATCATATTAAGAAACAACCAAATGTCATTGACTTCTTCAATCCGGCCCACTGTGCCGTTGTAAATCTGACTACTTTTATACAAGCAATAAGGTAAAAAAATGCCTACTCCTTTTATGATTTGTATTACTTCTGCAAAAGTAGTCCGATTGACATGACATTTGGTATGATTTTCATCAGAAAAACATAAGGAATCTATTGCTGTCACTCCCTTGTCAATACGATAAACAATAAAGAATTTCTTAATACGCTGAAATGAATATTTCACCCTCGACTGTGGGTCGCCGACCTCGATTCACTGGGGTCGGCCGAGGATTCATACCTGTTTCAGAAGTAAAATAATTCTTAACTCTTTATCGTATTGATATAGAAGTGACACCGATGAATTCCTTATATTTCTCCGATGAAAATCGTATCAAATTTCATGTAAATCTGACTATTTTTAACGAAGCTAGCGAGAAATTATATAAATTAAACTTTCATCTAATTTCCTTCATTATGCTCGGAATTATGTCGTTCTTGGTGTTAGTTTCATCGGTGAAACATACGGAATCGAGTGGCGTCGTTTTCGCAAAGATCTGATGAGAAATGCGAAAATCATAGATATTTCTCACTTCTTCTTGATGGTATTCAAACCCTCTTGAGGGTCGAAAGCCAAAAAATTCGGTGTCGAAGACGGTCCTCGAGACCTCCTACAACAGTAGACCTTTTCAAGTGCTCGAAAAGGGCCAGCGCGGCGCCGCTTAAAGGCAGCCACACACGGTCCAGTCGGCCTGTCAAGTCTGCCTGCGCAGGCAGGCCTGTGCAAGTCGACCTGACGCCCGTACTGCCTCCACACGCTCCGTCCGGCCTGACAGGCGGGCCGGATGGTGCATCCACACGCTCCGGCCGGCCTGACGGTATTTTAAATTTTTAAAATTTTGTTTCCTGCGCTTTATCTTGATAAAACAGTATCATAATGGCTGGAAAAAATTTGTGTCCCTAAATCAAAAACTAGAAACTTGAAGCGTTAAAATGCTTTTTTAAAATATTTTTTGCGGCTATTTTTCGCGGAGATACAGCCATTTCAAAATGACCAAATTTTTCGGCAAATTATAGTGTTCCTTTAATTTAGTCCACCAGTGTATTTCCATTTTCAGTTTACTTTATAATTATTCACATTATTAACAACCATTATTCATACTCCAGTAGATACGCGTTTCTTAAAATATTGGAAACATTTTCATTGCCCGAAACGTCCAAGCTTCAACCTACTCGACACATTCTGCCCGCTCGATTTTTTCGGACCGCTCAGAAAAATTAAATCCGCTTGGTTCTATCCAATCCACCCGTTTTTTTTTTCGGGACTATCCGTCGGTGCTTTTTCGAAGCACCGTCGAAAAGGTGCGGAAATAGTAGGCGCGAAAAGAGAGCGTACCTATACATACTTAAAGATGGTAACTTCCGCGCGCAGAAAAACCAGACCTCAGCGAGTTTGACTGCCACATACATAGCTCGGCTATGTCTCAACTCACCCAGGACCTCGGGGAAAAGCCCGAAAGTATACTTATTTCCGAATCATTGTTCGGAAAACATTGGCCTACCCGATGTGGAAATAGGGGGCAATCGACAACGTGCCCTTTTGGGGGGGGGGGGGGGGGGGGGACTTCGACTTTCCTCGCTTCGGGTTAAGTCGTATATTGATCTGTTGACATTTAGTAACCATCCGTACCCGCATGTACCGTTGTCCACCACTGACTCACAGGACAATACCGTCATAAACCGCGACCCTGGCGTGACGCTCTGTCCGATCATCGCGGCTATTTTTTGGTACCAGCTGACTGTGCTTTTTCTCCACGTCGTCAGGACGGTGAGGGTACCTGTTTCATCGACGAATTCACAGACGGGAGACGCTCCTCTTCCTCAAAAGTGCAACCAATTAGAATTGTCAGCTCCCAAAATTATGGAGATCCCGCCTATTCCGGGTTTACCTCCTGGACTAGCTTGTGGCTAGCGATTATTCTCTTGCTTAATATTAATTATGGCGGGTGATAAAATATCGGGCAGCACGCGTACCATCATATTAATTGGGTTTTAAGGTGAAATCAGGCGGCACGTGGATCGGTGAACCGAGACGGCTCGCCCAGGATCGCCCAGGATCGTCCAGGCTCGCGAAAAGCATAAGGAATCCATCGGCATCACTTCCATATCGATACGATAAAGAATAAATAATTATTTTTTCCTGAAACAGGTATGAATCCTCGGGTGAACGTAGCGAATGGAGGTCGACATATGAAATATTCATTTCAGCGTAGTAAGAAATTCTTCATTCTTTATCGTATGGATATGAAAGTGGCACCAATGGATTCCTTATGTTTTACTGATGAAAATCATACCAAATTTTATGTAAATCGGACTACTTTTACATAAGGAATACAAATTGCTTGTGTAAAAGTAGTTCGATTTGCATGAAATTTGTTATGATTTTAATCGGGAGAACGCCAGGAATCCATTGGTGCCACTTTCATATCGATACGATAAAGAATGATGAATTTCTTACTACGCTGAAATGGAGAATAGGGAGCCTCAAGTGGCGTTCGGTTCAGATCTGGCCGCGGTTTCAGGCCGACCGAATCGTTTTTCGAATTTGCTCCGGCCGGCCTGCACAGTCCTTATTGCGCAGGAAAAATAAACTTTTTCCTACCGAAATCTACTGAATGTATACTACAGGGTGATTCTCCAGCGACGCCTGTGAAAGAGATGCCGCCTAGTACCCCGCGGCGAGGACAGGATCCTCCATTGCTTCACCAAATTTGATGCCTCTCGATCTTCGAAAGTGTTGGAATACCATTAAAAAGTCAGAAATGTCCAGGATTTCCGCATTTCTCATCAGATCTTTGCGAAAACGACGCCTACCGATTCCTTATGTTTCGCCAATGAAACTAACACCAATAACGACATAATTCGGACCATAATGAAGGAAATTCCATGAAAAATCGAATTATATAATTTCAAGCTAAATTTGTTAAAAATAGTCCGATTTACATGAAATTTTGCATGATTTTCATCGGAAAAAGATAAGGAATCCATCAGTATCACTTCCATATCGATACAATAAAGAATAAAGAATATCTTAATACGCTGAAATGAATAAAACCGTTGAATAAATGAATAATAAATGAATACTAATGTTTAACTAAACTGTAGATTTCGTCACAATTTCTAATAGTACTATATGGTTTTTCCTTATAATTGGAAACTAAAACTTTTCCCAACAAGCGATTTAAATCGCTTAAAGACCATTAAATAAACTCCTAAATATACAGTTTCCAAATTTTTTTAATAACAATTAAGTTGAAAAAATTGAAAAAAAAACTCACTGGACGTACAATATATTCAATTATAAATCATTAGAAAGGAATAATTTTTTCATTTTATGTTTTTTGGCGCTATTCCGATATCTTTTATAGTTTAAAAATTATACAATAATGAATGTCACTAACTATGCCTATCCCGACCACTGTGCAGCGTCAGGCCGGCCGGGCGGCGCGTAGTGCATCCACACGGTCCAGCCGACTTGCACAGGCCTGCCTGCGCAGGCAGACTTGACAGGTCGACTGGACCGTGTGTGGCTGCCTTTAGGTATAGGAAATCTAGAGACGCGGTAGCGTCTCGACGCCAAGTACAGGAAAGACACCCTGTATATATGTCGACTGTCGCTACCGCTATCATTTACTCGTCCTCCGGCTATTCCAACCTAACCTGAAACTTATTTTATTAATATCTCATCACGCCTGCAATATTTTCTAAATTTAAAGGCATTTTTCTTATGTAAACCGCATATAAGCTTTCGAATAAGACCAAATTCAATAAAATCTGTCCACGCATTACAGAGATATCATAATATCGTCTCATGAATCAGTCGAAAACTAAGATTTTCTTCTGATTTTGATTCTTCACAGGGGGACCAAGCCGTCATTGATTAGCCGAAGTTCCCGTTTAGTTAGCACCAAGTTGGTAGGAGGCGCTAGGTACATCACACACACATACCTAGGTGTATCAGTGAGCACGACACACAACCTTTCGACGTTGGTGAAATGTTACCATGACGACCGTCGTCATTTTTAAATGTTTGGCGCAAACACGAGGAAGTGTAACCCACCTGGATCAGTCATCACGTAAGATAAGTAATTTTTGTAATATAGCGTCTTTGAGATACTGTAAGTTTTTTTTATTAATTGTATCAATTTGAGTTTCAGATTATGTCCGGGCCTAAAAAGTGCGAAGTGAAAGGTTGCAAATCGGGAAATAAACTACTGAGGGCATTTCCCGATATCATTAAAGACCGAGAGAGGTGCTTAAAATGGATTGCTGCTTGCGGCAATCCATTGTTAATGCACCAATCTCTTCGCAACAGGAAGATCTGCGATGCGCACTTCTTAGGCATCTACAAATTACAAAAGAATCTTTGTAAGACTGCTGTTCCAACGCTTCAACTTCCAGGTATGTTTAATATATAGGGTGTACGTTTCTTAAAATGTACTGAAAATATTGTAAGGGGTGATTCTAGAGGTGAAAATAAGACGAAAATCAAGAATAACGATTTCGCGTTTGGGCCTTCATTTTGCAGTAATAATGGTTTAAAGTTAAATTTCTATCTCCTGAACTAATAGTCGGAGGACACTGCGCTTTTATAGTTACATTATCGACTAGCAATAGAACAAAAAAGTATTCATACATTTTTCTGTATCTCTTAGGGTTTAACAAGGATCAGCAAGCAGCTGAACATATGGAGGTCCATACTGGTAAGAAAATACAAACATTCGATACTGTCTCCCTTGTTTCAACTGTTAGAATAACAGATATTTTTCAATAATAATGAATAGTAGCGTAGTAGTACAAATTGAATTTTTCTATCTTTATGCCATTGTTACGTATGTGGAATTTTCCCATACGCCGCTCTCAACCATTTTTCGAGCTCGCGTCTGCGAAGGGAAAACGCCCTAAAATCCTTTCGCTTATCACACACCACTAATGGAAGTCAAGATCCCGACCAGCTGGATTTCGACCGTGAGAACGGGAGTGACACGACGACGACCCCGAAGGATTTCCTTATATGGAGATTCCTAACGAATCCCCACTCATTTTTGGACTATATAAACCCGTTGGTTTCAACCCTCGTCGGTTCAAAGCAGTACAGTCACGTATAGAGTAACGTCGTGTCACGCTCGTACAGAGTTGGTTAAAATCCAGTAAGATCGGGCTCGAGTCTCCTTACGAATCAACAGTTAACCTCATTGAATCCGCGAGTTCGGTTTATATTCTATTTGGCACTTTGAAATAGCCACTCTTACGCCCCGCATCGCCAGTGCGTTAACACCGTGCAACTATTGGTAAACTACAAATTTTATCATATTATTTAATCGCGACACTTACATTTGTACAATAATTAGTTATTGAATATACGAATGGTGTTCAAGTTGTAAATCGAGTAGATTCGTTAAACCCATCTCTTACCCAGCGATCCTTATAATATTAGTAGCACTCACCTACTGATACAACTTTACCGCTCGAGTTGTATCAAACTTTAATTAAGAGTTACGAGGCATCACTAACATTTCCCGCGACTCCCTGATTTCACATCAGGTTCGTTCGCAAACCTTTCACCAAAACAAGGAATCTTCTTCAACCCAGTGGCTCCCCGATTTCGCATCGGGTTCGTCCACGAAACCTCACCCCTCCTACGGCTCCCTGATTTCGCATCAGGTTCGTCCGTATCCTACAGCTCCCTGATTTCGCATCAGGTTCGTCTGTAAGTCTACCAACCTCCGAACAGCTCCCTGGTTTCGCACCAGGTTCGTCTGTGAATAATCCAACCTCCCAACAGCTCCCTGGTTTCGCACCAGGTTCGTCTGTGAACTTCATCCTAGTGACTCCCTGATTTCGCATCGGGTTCGTTCACGTCGTTTCACCCTCCTGCGGCTCCCTGATTTCGCATCAGGTTCGTCCGCGTGTGAATCCATCCTAGAGGCTCCCTGATTTCGCATCAGGTTCGTTCTCGTTTCCGATAATCCTAGCGGCTCCCTGATTTCGCATCAGGTTCGTCCGCACTCTAACTAACAAACTCATAGACCGTATTCCTTGGGAAATACCCTTCTCGCCGGCCTCTCGCTTTGCCACAGCCCCGGCTCGTAACACCATTCCGATCAGCAAATTATTAATTTTCGTACAAAGCCTCTGTAATGGCCGATTTCTTCGCCTATGGATAAAAGTTATCTGGCGGATAGGTACAGTAGAGTATGATTAACTCGCGTTTCCCTAGGTTAGTTACATCGCAAAAATGTCAATATTAAGCTGCTATTTCAAAGTGAAAATTGTATAGATATAAATATCAATTAATAAATGGTCATTCTTTAAACATTCACCAGTTTAATTCTGCAACTAGCCTAGGAGAACGCGAGTCAATCACACTCTACTGTACCTATCCGCCAGATAACTTTTATCTAGAGGCGAAGAAATCGGCCGTAAAAGTTTCTCTTACCCCATAACTTCGATAAGTCGAAACCTCTATAACTCGAAGATTTTAGTTCTTCCCTTCAGAATCGAGTTAACGAATTAATCATTTGCAATAAATTTTACAGATACTGGATATGCTGTTGCTGGTACCTCTGGACAATCATTGCGGACAAGGAAAGGTACTGTGACGTTTTATATTAGAAACTATTCTTAAGGTTGTTTTATCCAAAATCCAATTCCTCTAAAAACTCCCTTAAACTTCTGCTATTTGTACTGTATTTTTTTTGCATACATAAATTGTTTTACTTTTTACTATTTACCATCTGTACTGAAATTGTTCAGAACAAGTAGGAGGTCCAGCCTTTTTCCAGAAGAGGTGCGGCAGTATAACGTAATTGTCTCCTTGATGAAAACAAGCAGACAAATACGTAAACGCCATATAGAATGTAAGGAACGTTTGCAACATACCGAAATGTTGCTAAAACGTGGCTTTGCGGAACGCATTGAAAGTTTGCCATCAACTGTGCGAGACTTTTTTGCATTACAAGTCCGTAACATGGGACGATCTAAGTTCAATAGAAATTACAGTTTAGATGACAAAATTTTTGCGCTTTCATTGCTGAAGCAAAGTCCAAAGGTTTATTGATACCTTTCCAATATTTTCCTCTTACCAAGTACAGAGACCTTAAGAAAACTGGTCATTAAAATCATTATATCTCCCGGTATTAGTAAGTCTGTCTTCAACAGCATCGAAAATATACTCGACAATTTCGAGGATTCGCGGTACAGATATTGCATCTTATTATTTGACGAAATGAAGCTTAGTCCCCGGCTTCATTATAATGTCAAATCCGATATTGTAGAGGGACTAGTAGATTTCGGGTTTTCGCGTAATAGAGACATTGCAGACCATATTCAGGTCTTTATGTTAAGAGGGATATTTGGAGATAAACCGTGGAAGCAAACAGTGTCGTACTCCTTTTGTAGGGGCACCGCTTCATGGGAGTCGATAGCGCGTACATTTAAGGCCATAGTACGGGAATGCACTCTTATACGCTTAAGAGTTGTTGCTTCGGTTTGCGATCAAGGGTCAACAAATGTACGCGCGATTAAGCAATTACTTTTCGACACGAAAAGAGATTGCAAATCGACTGAAGAGGGGCTCATCATGGTAGATGAACAAAAGATAGTACCACTGTTTGATCCGCCTCATTTATTAAAATGTATTAGAAATAATTTGTTAACGAAGGATCTTCGTTATACACTGGACGGTGTAGAAAGAACAGCAAAATGGTCCCACTTCGAGGATACTTATTTCATTGATCGGTGTAGAGGTGATTTTAGAACTTTAATCAATATTACGGAATAGCATGTCGTTCCAAGTAGAATTAAGAAGATGCGTGTCAAATATTGTACACAAGTCTTCTCGCGTAAAGTAGCATCTCTTATGGAACTTATGAGCACTACTGAGGCGGAAAGTGCTTGTAAATCCAGAAAGATGTCAGCTTCGGGAATAGATACGGCGATATTATTTCTAAATTTAAATTCTCTTTTCGACAATGTCAATAGTAGGGCCATTTTGGATAACGAAAGTAACGCCACAGATATTTGGAATAAGTGTAACTTATTCCAAAGTATGCGATTTATCAAACGCAAAGCGGGAGATAAAGAGTATCTTGCGGTGTTGCAGAATTGGATACATACCCTGAAAGGGTTCAAAATTCTCAAGTCTTATTTGCTGGATCTTGGGTTTGCAGGATTCAGAACCAGAGATTTTAACCAAGATCCTTTGGAAAATTTTTTCTCGCTGGTAGGACAACATGGTGGAAGAAATACAAATCCGACTTGTTCAGTATTTACTGGATACTACAAGTCATTGCTCATAAATTCATTGTTTTCCAACTCAGGAAGACAAAACTGCGAGGCAGATTGTAGTGAAAATTTTTTAAATGTTAAAGAAATTTTCGAATTTTGCTCTCGTAATCAAAATCCTCAATCTTCTAATAATGCAGTACCAGTAGTAGCTGTAGAATCAATAGAGTCAATTTTGCAAAATTATGATGCTACTACTGTCAATTTAGATTACTTAGAACCGTTTATTCAAGCTTGTGCTACGTGTTGCCAAGCTTTTTTAACACAAAAAAAATTAATAGTACAATTTATGCGAGAAGTTTATGTTTTAAGTAAATACTGTTTCGATAATTTCGCGGAACATTGTAATTTAAAAATTTTAATTCAAACTTGTCTAAGCCTTTCAGTTGATGTCAACCTGAGCGATTGCCCTTTAGGGCACCTCAAAGTGTATTTGACCGACAACTATGTTCATCATGTATTAAAGAAATGTATTTCTTCCACCAATAGGCTACTAAATTGTTCCGAAGAACCTATGATTCCAATGTCTGGTTTGTCATTATGTGCTTTGGCACATCACATGGGAATCAAAGGTTCTAATTGTGCTTTTTGCATGTATGTGATTGCAGTATGAGTGTGTAATGCGTTTTTTATTATGTATATATGTTTGGCTGTCGGACTGTTGCATGTATGTTTAATTTTTTATATTGCCTGTGCGTTTCATTTTTTATATTGCCTGTGCGTTTCATTTTTAATATTGCCTGTGCGTTTCATTTTTTATATTGCCTGTGCGTTTCATTTTTTATATTGCCTGTGTGATTAATTTTTTATATTGCCTGTGCGTTTCATTTTTTATATTGCCTGTGCGTTTCATTTTTTATATTGCCTGTGCGTTTTATTTTTAATATTGCCTGTGCGTTTCATTTTTTATATTGCCTGTGCGTTTCATTTTTTATATTGCCTGTGTGATTAATTTTTTATATTGCCTGTGCGTTTCATTTTTTATATTGCCTGTGTGTTTAATTTTTTATATTGCCTGTGCGTTTCATTTTTTATATTGCCTGTACGTTTCATTTCTTATATTGCCTGTGCGTTTAATTTTTTATATTGCCTGTGCGTTTCATTTTTTATATTGCCTGTGCGTTTCATTTTTTATATTGCATGAATGTTTGACTTTTTATATTGCATGTAGGAGTGGAAATGTGTGTTTTGTATGCGCATGGGGTTAGCGGTTTTAGTCGCTATAAAGCCGACACTGCCTAGTAGTGCGGATCCTACTAGGCATCTTTTGAAGATTCCTGCTGTTTTCCCTCGTAAATACAACCCAAAGAAAAAAAAAATTTTGTAAACAATTTAATTATTTTGCAGATTCTATTGATGTCAACGAATTGAAGCAATTTCGGAAATAAAGTAAAATATTTTAGGAGTTGTATAAATTTTGTAATATTATTGTTGAATTTAATATGATCATTGTTATTGTAATAATTGTAATGACTAATATTATTTAAAATTAATAAAGAATTTGTATATCATTTAACACATATTTATGTATCTAATTATACTTTTACTTTTAATTATATTTATATTTTCAGAAGGTAAATCGGAGGAAGTACGGACGTGATTCAAAGGACCCCTGTCATTTCTAAAATAAAATTTAAAAGTTTAAATTTTGGAATGACCAGAAATCCTTCAAATGGCGTCCTCACTTTCCCTGGTTTACCTTTTCTAAGGCCGTCTGACCATGGATCGTCGCATCAGTGACGCGTATGCAGCAGATAGAAGGATATACAAAGAAACTGAATATATTTTCTTTTCCTATAAAAAGAAGAAATATTCAATTTCAATGTTTATCCTTCTATCTGCTGCATACGTGTCGCTGGCGCGACGATCCGTGGACAGGTTTAAAGTAAGCGGTGCATTACACGTATACACATACACATACGTCCCGATTCACACATTCACAGTTTAGTACGCACCTAGTTGGTAGGAGGCGCTACAAACTCTGCTTCAACTTTCGTAAGAGGGAAGCTTGGCCCCCCTGGGAACCACTTGAAGTCATCGTAGTGAACACAAAAACAAAAGACGGTACAGACGCCGTGTGCGTCCAGCGGACGCTTTGGCGCGCTATATGATTTCGCCCGCGTGACAATCTCGTATCATTTGTTAATATATTTGTGGCGCGGTAGTTAAACATTTAATATTCTTTTATACACATATGTCATTTTAACCATAAACTTTTCAAATCTAAAAAGTATTATCAATACATATATATATGTATATATATATATATATATATATGTGTGTATATATATATGTATATAAAAACAGGTTTTCAAAATTCTCATAGATACAAGTGAAGCAAAAATGGTATTAGGTTTAGTCGATTTGAATATCCCGCTCGAATAGATCACCAATTTAAATGCCAAGGTCAAGTAAGGACTTGAAAGGTTCCACCCGGTGTGTCGCCTCTTATTATATCTCTTCTTTGTTATTGTCACGGGATGTAGTGGGGATTTTTAGGGAAAAAGGTGGGTTCAAATTCAGACTAAATTCTGTTTCAACAAAATTTTACTTCTCTATTGCAAGCAAGAAGCAGGTATACAGAGAACACATCTGACTACGTTCGATGCTAACAAAAGAGTGACGATGTACAACGACGTCGTTATTCAGGATTAAAATGTAACATGTTTTTGTTAGTAAAATTATCCAATTATATCAAATAGTTTCTTAATTAATAATGCAACGAATCATTTGATTGGCTCCTCGCTCACTAAGAACGAGCGTTTTACATGGTAGCGACGTTTTAAGTGCAAAGCAACCGAAATAAATATTTCTTTAATGAGCGTCTCTAAGTAGTAGTCATTGAAAAATTTTTGTTCGTAGTTTCGATTGCTTCGCTTGACAATTCAAATTTGGCGCGTCAAAACCTTTGCTATGCGAAGCCATCTAACATAAAGCTTTGTTCACGTATTACCACGTGATATGAACCGTAACATTATAAGCACCATAAGACCAAAATAAGCTACTGAACGAGCACACCTTATATCCTTACATCATGACTTAAACAATCTACGCAGCAAACGGAACAGGCGAGAAAGGTTTCTTATCACGAGTCTTGAAGTCGAATGAGTACCCTCTTGCGCTACAAAAGAAATAAGTATAAATTAAACTTAACAGCTGTACACAAAATTGGTATACACCCAAAGTCACGCAAAGGTATACAAACTAAAACTTACTTTGAATCCAAGAAGGGACCTCCCATGAATGCTTCCACTGAACCTTCCCTTGCTTTACCAGGGAATCCCTTTGGATGGCCAACAGATTCACTATAATACTCGTAGCTGCGTGAATGTGCGCAAACACCTGTTTAATAAAACGTGTCTTCACCATTACAAGCACTAAAAACCCAGTACACATTTTCTACTCTGCAAGTTTTCTCATATTTGAAACGAACAGGCTATCATAAGTCATTTTTTTTAGGGGGATGGTTCCAACATTTCCTCCGCATTCAAGCGCAAGCCATTGTGAAAAATGTTTTTTCCCGATTTTTCTTATGGTGCATTTTCATATTTTGGGTCTCAAAAATATACCTGCACAATTTCAAGGTGGATCTCGAAAAATTCTGGAAGCCACGGAAGGTTTTGTATAGGTAGCGCAGCGCTCAGAATCAAGTGCACGCATATGTAACTTGGTGTCAATCGCCCAAAATAATAAGAGGGATTATGAGCTTATATATTGTTTAGAACTAGGAAGGGAATCACTGGCCACGAGACCGTATACAGCTGCAATCTAGGAGTTGTAGAAAATAACTTCTGTCAAAACTTTAAACGCGATTATCTCGAAACTGCATTTTTCAAACGGGCGGATTAATAACTCAGTCAATTTTTATCGGATTCACTTGAAATTTTCAGGGAATGTTCGTAATCAAAATATCTTCAGTTAAGCGTACAAGTGTTTTGATTGTATAATTCATATGATCGTAACATTGAGAAAACATGTTGATTTTTTATACCTTTTCTTTCCAAGCTCGCCATTTCTTCAAAAATTAATTTTGTTTTAATCTTTACGCTTAACTGAAGCTATTGTAATATACTTTAAGAAAACGTTCGAATTTTTCAATTCAAAGCAAATGTTGGAAAGTTACACAACCGCCCGTTTCGTAAATTTGTTTGCAGAGCCCAACGTTATCGTATGCTGTGGCTATTCTACCCCAAATTTTTTCAATCTAGAAGCATTCAATATTAGTTAAATATATGTATTTTCAGTTGGTAATAAAGATTTTTCATAGAAATTTACATTTCATTATAAAAGAATGCCTTGAAAATAGACTTTATTTTCGTCCGTCACAGTGGCTTCCCCCCTTAAAAGTTTCGAAAAGCTTCAGTCTTACCGAACAGGTCAAAACCGCAACCTGGTTGGGTTGATCCTCCGTTGGCATAGAAATCAGATGTGCCAACCGCGGCCAACAATCCCAATTTGCCAGCATTTGTGTGAACAACTTGGACATAATCCGCGTGCGAACGATCTACTCTTTTGTCAGGGGCATTACCTTCGAACATTGGTCCGGCTGGGTCAAAAGCTGTAATTAAAATTTCGAGGAACCTGGTTAATCTTCTTATATCACAACTAGCTTAAAGTACCCGACGTTGCCCTGGCTTCTTATATATATCTCCGCATAGTATAAAATAAAGTCCCCCGTAAGCGTCTGTTTGTTTGAGCTAATCTCGAGAATTACTGGTCGGACTGCGATGCGGCCCCCACCACACAGAGCATTTTTGAGGAATACCTGAATAAAATCGTCACTGTTCGGCTTTCGCTTGCCATAGGTTAATATTTCATATACGTAAATTTTCCCCGTGAAATACTCTATAAAACGGTGGAAACCGCATCACAATCCGTTCAGTGGTTTTCGAGATTACTTCGAATAAACATACGCCTGCGAATAATGATAAAGATGAAAAACTAAAAAGCTCCTTAAAGCATGATCAAGTTTTATGATAACATCACTATACACATACACGCATTATGTAGATTTAGGATCTTATAGTGTCCACTGCTGTGCGCGAAAGAGATGCACGTGACGGTTCCCCGCACAGTAGTGGGGATGTCGAGTCACAGCGTTAGCTGTTCTATGAGCGCTGCGATTCTTGTAAATCTTTTCGAGGAATGCTTCACTAAACTCATCATTGCTCCGCTGTTTTTTGTCATAGGTTTATGTTTCATACACCCAAACCTTCCTCAAAAAATGCTCTATAGAACGGTGAAAACCGCATCACAATCCGTCCAGTGGTTCTCGAGATTAGCGCGAACAAACAAACAGACGCCTACCGGGGACTTTATTTTGTACTATTGTAAGATTCCGAATGTTAGATGTCGCGCGGATGGACGAGTAGTGTATTAGAGGAGAGGGGAGGATGTGTGCGCAAGGACGAGCAGCCGGATGTCGACACAGAAGGAAAGTAGCGAGAGTAAGAATCACATGTGTTTTTCGGATCGGAGACCCAAGAGTGGATTAACGCGAGCGTGCTTCACGTGGTAAAGTCTGTGAGTCCAAAAGCGGGCGTGCCTTTGGATATTAGATTGAATGAGTTCGGTAAGGCGGGCGTGCTTTATTCGATTCGATAGCTCGGGCGAGCCTAGGGCGAGGGTGCTTTACGCTACGATTGTAAAAAGACGGCGAGCATGCAGCATGCCATCAACTGTTGAACATCTGCGACTGACTGGGTTTAGTCGATCGAGAAAATTGGTGTTGTACGAATAAAGATCTGTTCTTTCGTGTTGAAATATAAATATACGTTTGCTCAAACGAGAAACCTTACACTATGTAAAGATAAACAGAATATTCTATTCTTCTAACACAGAACTTCACCTTCTAAAGCAATCCTTTTACAGATGTCGATTTTAGAAATTTTTTAAAAGTGTTAGAATTTTAGAGACATTTAAGAGGTGTTTTGATGAATAATATACTATTCTATTTGCTGGCTGAATTCATTTTAAAGGGGGGAGAAATCAATTCTCGAATATTTACGTATTTTTTACTTCCATTTTAATGTTGCCATATGGTGGGCCAAACAAAGCAATTTATAAGAAGAAAAATTCACAGTTATATTCGTATTTTTCAAACTCGATATTCTCTGTTTCCACTTACCAATAACTTCTGAGACCAAACTAGATTGCTTAACGACTCGTGCCGCCAAGCTCGCGACGTGGCCGCCAAGAGAGTGACCGGCCATTTTCAATTGACTTGTATGCAGATTCCCATTCAATCGCATGAAATTTACGAAATCGGCTACATGTTCCGCCACCATCGGTACACTCTTCGCAACTACCGGGTATAAAATGTTACCGGCTATTGCACTCCAATCAATGATGATGACGTTGCAGTCAAAAATCTTGAGGTATTCTAAAAGCAGATCACATCTTTCTTGTCGAGGGAATTTCTGTTGATAATTGACGATAGGACTCATTTACGTTACCATCGCGGACATCGGTGCAGGCTGGTTTATCACCACCGCTCTTCCAGCCATGAGTACTGAAAATGGTTGGTCTGTCTGCGTTCCAGTCGCTACGTGCGATGCTGTCTCGATCGTTAATTTTTAGGACTTGTCCACCCCGTGGGCCTCTCCTGAAATGGGGATTAATAGTCGATAGATCAGTTATGAAGCCTAATTGAAAGCATAGATTATTCCAACGTTTGGTACACCTATTCGTTGAACTTGAATATTGCAAATTTTGATCAAAGAAGAAAGATTGAAATCATTTGATATATTATTATAATTTATGATGAATACATAGGGATTTAAAAAATCAGCCTCAGAGTGCATTGACAGGTCCTTTTTGACCATTGTTTTATGATGCTGTCGCTTACATGTTTCGTTCGAGTACCTACATCTACAAAATTATCAACTTGTTCTTAACTGTATACTTGATAGCTAAGTGATTTGTTTCTACTGCGTATGAAGTAAATCCTCGATATTACGAATAATGGTATGGAAATAGTTTGCACGTTCTAGGACGATTCTACAGAATTCCTGATAAGAGTGAATATTGGAGACACTAAGGGTTCAGTTCGTTTTGGAAATTCGTACAGTCGAAGGAAGAATGCAAGAAATATTTTCCCACTACGCTTCAAACAATCCTTTATCGAATATCTACTTAGTATCTGCCTTGTAACATTTCCATAAAAGATTTTCATCACGTTGAAATACCTACACTGTTCAACAAAATTTAACTTTTTTTCGGACTTGTAACATTCAATAGCCGCTCCGAATATGAATCGGCAAACCGTTTTTGGCCATCACCCTCAGTTTCCGAGAAATTAGATTTTGAAAAAAATGCAAATTTTTTAACTTTGAATAGTTATTCAATTGCTTGTTGCGTCAAATTATTCTACGAATCCTCCCAAATACAACGATATAAGTTATTATTACATTATTTAAATATGTTTAAACAACGATCAAAGGGCAAAGGAAACCCGAAATGCTGCAATTTTTACAGATATCCTTCATTTTACTTTAAAAACTAAGTGTCTACTTACTTAGAAGAATATCTGACTACACCGACTCACAAAAATTGCAGCATTTCGGGTGTCCTTTTCAGTGACGCACGCAGAATTGTAATTTGGGGGGCGAGTTGAACGGCGAGTTCCTCTTTGATCGTTGTTTAAACACATTTAAATGTTCATAATGCAATAATAACTTATATCGTAGTATTCGGGAGGATTCATAGAATAATTTGACGGAAGAAGCAACTGAACAACTATTACTGTTTGAACGCAACAGATGTTTAAAGTTAAAAAATTTGTACTTCTTCAAAATCGACTTCCTCGAAAACTGAGAGTGATGGTGAAAAACGGTTGGCGGATGAGTATTCAGCGCACCAAAATCTATAAGAAACCGTAATTGAATGTTACAAGTCCAGATGGCTGTTGAACAGTAATATCTGACGAACAATATGCTGTCCGTCGTTTGAATTTCTTCAAACTCTTTTAACTGATGTCACACATCTATTCAAATTAATAATCTTACATCCCGACTTTTAAAAGCTACAAGTTTGATTTAAAAAAAAAATTAAGTTCCGTTACTTCTAGGTACAATCATTAGTAGATTTCGATTCATTCACAGTATGACTACTTAGTAATTTATGTATGTATATGTATATCAACATATACCACCCAAACATTTCCTTCTTCCATTATAATAAAAGTCAATCTCCACTTGTCTTTCGAAATTCCCCATACCGTTAAGTTACTGAAGTCACGCAAACTCAGTTACGTTCTAAAATATTAAGGGAGGGAACATCAGATTAATTTTCTCTAGAACTGAATTAAACAGAATAATTCTAACTGTGTGTAAAGTGTGAAAACGATGTTCTTTAGATTGTCCGTCAAGGCACTAATCTCCTCCGGAGTCAGTGGATCATAGTCGAGCTTTATTAGATGCGGCACGCCATCTCCATCAGGGAAGATCGTGTAATTGACCGTCATCAACGTTGTGAAGACGGATTGATAGACTGGAAATAAATTTCACCCTGTTAAATCGTCCCTCCCCTTCTCCGTGTTTCGATATATTGATACATTGTCTGTGTACGAACGCATAGCCGTAGTAGCATTTGGGACAGACATCTTTAATCCAGTTGATGCGAACCACTACACCGCACAGAATAAACGGACTATTTAGTGTCTCTGCTTTCACAGCCACTTCTTTTATAGTTTCAATGGAAACAACGGTTGACCACTTGCGCACTGCAACATTGATAAGACGGAATCACACCGTTAGATCAGCTACGAGTGTTGGAAGGGCAGTGTCATTCTCATGAACTCTGACATGTCTGACAACGCGTAGTTGCGAAATCTTTGAGAGCTGCCCTTTGACAAACTTGACGTTGGCTTGTGCCTCAATGTTTTAGTGTCAAGAGAATTTATTTTGGAACAATAACAGTGATCGAACGATGGAAAGACCACCTTTTAACCGTCTGGGACACGAGCCATAAATAGTTACGCTGGAGCACGTTTCGGTAGTTTTAAAAGGCAGCAGTGGGCTTTTCGTTTATCTTTTGTTTACAATCTTTTCACTTCAAACACTCGATTGAGTCGAATAATACTGACAGATATCCAGACATAGGGTATATAACCGTTACGTAAACAAAAGCCTATCAAAACGGAAAATAACCGATTTTTTCGACGCGGGGGCGTACGGAAAACCGAATTCGCGGGAACCTTTATTCCCTAGATCAGAGGTGCACAAGGAGCCGTTTCACCTTGTAGCTGCGGCCAATCAGCCGAGCGTTGAGCTGTCCCAGCCATGTACAGGGTCAGCGTTTTATCCGGCAACCCGCGCTCGCGCGAACTTGTAAAATGGCAACAGCGCCTCACGGACGCATTCCACTATCTATAACCATGCACCGCCCCAGCGGAGAGCTGCCAGCCACCGCTGGACAGAAGTGATGCCCGAGCTTCGAAAATTTTAGGATGGTCTCTTTGGCCACCTGCGTGTGAAAGCCACAACGACGCATCGTTTAAAAAAATGACATTAACGGAAGCCGGTATAGGCGTAGCGTTGAATAGCTAAAAGGTTAAAACATTCGGACACAAAAATTCTAGAAAAAAAATTGAAACACCGCTATGATCAAAGACACGTCCCATTAGTTACCTCTTACGTCTGATCTAGTTATGCACTGCATTAAGGATAAAATCATAAAAAAGAAAACCAGAACAATAGATTCTGAGGTCTGCATAATTAACACATAATTGAATAAAAATTTAATTTCTCAATTTATGAAAGTAATGATACAGAAACAACTAGCCTATTGTTAATCAACACCACGAATGTTAAAAACAGCATTAAATACAGTATAAAATAAACAGTTTGCAAAAGCTTTTTACAACAATTATGGTTAAAAATTGATAGAAAAAAAATTAAGTAAACGTAAAATATGTTAAATTATCCATCATTAAGAGGGAATAATTTTTCCCCATTTTTCGACGCAAATTGCATTCCGATATCTTTTATAGTTCAAAAGTTATGCGAAAAAGGTCCGAAATTTTTCAACTCGGGCCGGGAAATACGGAATAGCTCCTTGCGACGTTAATTTGAAAGAGACCAGCCCAAAATTCTCGAAGCTCGGGCATCACTGTTGTCCAGCGGTCGCTGGCAGCTCTCCGAACGCCGGGCGGTGCATGGTTGTAGTGGAATGCGTCCGTGAGGCGCTGTTGCCATTCTACTTGTTCGCGCGAGCGCGGGTTGCAGGTTAAAACGCTGACCCTGTATACTTACGCTACGAGCCTACGGGCACGCCCGTACAATATTGCAGTTCTCACCGATTCTACCCTCGGTAACCGGACAGCTCGACCGCTCGACTGGTTGCTGTAAAGTTTCTGAAAGGCACCATGACCAGGAGGACGTCGGGCGTTGGAACCGACATATGTACCTATGTACGTACTGTCGATCGGCGCGAGCGACCAACCGCGCGGTCATCGAATTTCTGGTTAAAGTCACTGCAGATCCAAACCCCAGTCGAAGGCTGGAGCTAAGCGAGGAAGAACGTCCGGACGTGGGTCTCGTGCATAAACCGGGACCGGATTACACACACGATCGGATACTTGTTGTCGGATAGGTGACGCATGGGGTTCTCCCCGAGGAGACACGATTACCCGCGTTGCATCGACATAGACCGGTTATCCGCCAATAATACTGATTGCAGATGATACATTTTTCATCATTACTTATGAGGTTATGCCTCTTTTATAAAAATCTTTAAATTTATCATTAAAAAAAGAGCTTTCCCACACAGCACATGACATCTTAACGATGTCCATTTTACGTCCGAATATCTTACGTCCTGATTTGTAACAAAGACATCGTTAAGATGTCTGCTTAAAGATGTCTGAAAAACGACATATTCTAACTGACTACAGTAAATAACATCAAAATAACACAAACTTCCATTTCAGAGAAGCAAGAGAAGAAACAAAGTGTTACATGAAAAAAAGTTTCCGATTAGTAGAAATTCTGGAAAAATGTTTCCGATCAGATTTGTTAATATAAATTTGTGAGGATATTATTTTAGGTATTAATTTTTTATTATGTTCACACGTGTAAGTATGACAGTTTTAATACATTGTGGCATTGAATAAGTAAGATTTTTACAATTCGTGAATGAAATTTCTCTCCACGATAATATTATGGCTAGTCGAAGTTCTTCTTTATTCTGTGACTTTTTTTGGCGAATCAGTTTCTTCAATTTCGCCCATATGTTCTGGATAGGGTTTAGATCGGAACTATTCAATGGCCATTTCATTCTCTTCAGTGAACACAAAACGTGTCTGACCGAACTATCAGAAATTGATTAAACGAGATGGCTTTCCTATTTCAAAAGTCTAATCCAAAACATTTACTTACAAAAAAGCATAAGAAGGAACGCTTACAATTGTGTAAGAAACGTGCAAATTGGACAGTGGAGAACTAGTCGAAAGTTAGTCGATATGTAATGATTTGTGATATGTATGTATTGGGGCAGGAGATGACACAGGATCCTTTGTTCGGCGTAGTTCCGATGAAAAGTTTCATGAAGGTTACTCAAATGTTATACTGAAATATCCACAATCTTATATGATTTGGAGCTGTATGACAGAGAAAGGAATGGAAAAATGATGTATTCTTTATCTGAATGTTAATTCTGAAACATACATATATTCATATTCTAGAAATTTTTTTAATTCCGAGCATAAAAAACTGGTTTGAAGATCCTTCACATTTCATTTTTGAACATGATAATGCCAGCTGGTCACCGCAGAAGAACAGTCAAAACCACTGAGAACAACACTGCATTAAAAGAATGAAATAGCCATTGAACAGTTCCGATCTAAACCCTATCCAGAACATACGGGCGAAATTGAAGAAACTGATTCGCCAAAAAAAGTCACAGAATAAAGAAGAACTTCGACTAGCCATAACATTATCGTGGAGAGAAATTTCATTCACGAATTGTAAAAATCTTACTTATTCAATGCCACAATGTATTAAAACTGTCATACGTACATGTGTGAACTTAACGAAATATTAATAACTAAAATAATTTCCTCACAAATTAAAATTAACCAATCTGATCGGAAACTTTTTTCCAGGATTTCTACCAATCGGAAACTTTTTTCCATGTAACATTTTGTTACTTCTCTTGCTTCTCTTTGATAATAAATGGATGTTTGGGTTATTTTGAGATATCTTCAAGATGTCTTTCAAACGTCTGCAACAGAACTAACCTGTGCCTTATCGAGACATCTTTAACACATTCAGCACGGCTGATGTCATAAGACACAAACCGACAATACCTGCCCTATACATTCAGAAATGGCCGTGCGGAACGTGTTAAGATGTCTGAAAAAATATATCTTAAAGATGTGTCGAGGATCTGTTTCAGATGTCTTAAAGGTATCTTTAAGATATCTGTGTGCTATGTGGGTATTTCACTTTATGTCGCCTCGAAATTATTCAATTTTTTCCCGTCTAACCGTTTTGTAGTTGTTACGAGCCGGGGCTGCGACAACGCGAGAGGCCGGCGAGAGGGGTATTTCCCAAGGAATATGGTTTATGAGTTTGTTAATTAGGGGCGCGGACGAACTTGACTTTAATAATCAGGGAGCTGCGGGAAGGTGAAACGTCGTGAACGAACCCGATGCGTAATCGGGGAGTCACTAGGATGAAATTCGCAGTCGAACTCGACGTATAGTCGAGGAGCTGCTAGGAGGTTGGAGTATTTGCAGACGAACCTGATCACAAACCTAGAAGCTGTTAGGAGGGTGGTAGATTTACAGACGAACCTGATGCGACATCAGTGAGCCGTAGAAGGGCGAAGTTTTGTGGACGAACGTGATGCGAAATTAGAGACTCGTGAGAAATATTAGTTATGCCTCGTAACTCTTAATTACCGTTTGATAAAATTCGAGCGGTAAAATTATATCGGTGAGTATGTGCTACTAATATATATTATAAGGATTGCTGGGTAAAAGATGGGTTTAAGGAATCTACGCGTGATGATTTGCACGTGAACACTTTTTGTGGATTGAATAATCATGTACGGTACAAAAGAGTCGCGAAGAATTAATTATTGTGTGTGTTACCAATATTGCACGGTGTTGACGCACTGGAGATGCGGGCGCGTAAGAATGGCTATTTGAATATGCCTAATAGAATATTAACCGAACTCGCGGATTCTATACGGTTACTTAATTATATATACTTACAGTACTTATGATAGGGAACTTGGGCCCGATCTCGCTGAATATAACCAACTCTGTATGCGCGTGACACAACGTGATTCTACGCGTGACTTTATAACTTTGAACCGCTGAGGGTTGAAACCACAGGGTTTATATAGTCCCCACGCAGGTGCAAACTAGCAATCTTCCTATAAGGAAATCCTTAGGAGGTGGAATCCTATCACTCTCGTTCCCATCGTGCCTATCCAGCTGATCGAGATCATAACACCTTTTACTTGTGTACGCTTCGGCAGGTGACACTCATCGGCAGGGGGGCAAAGTAGTTACTTTACAAAGCAGTATAGTTATACTGCATTCCACTTAAGAGTAGCCTCGTTCAGCGCAGAGATATACTGTTGTTTGGTAGGAAACCGGCAGGGAAACGCCCTACGACCAATGGCGTGTGTTAGATCCTTGGGAGCTGCGCAGACCGGTCGCAGTCGGTCTACTCTTAGGTGGGATACTATATTAAAGGACCCTCGCCAAGGATGGCGCATGTAGAGGGGGAAAGATGTATGATGTATGACAGAGCGGAATAGCGTGACCAGAGAACAGTCTACCGTAGTAAAGACGCCAAGATTGGTGTTGGCTTCAAACCAATCAACACCAAGGTTGATTCCCCCTCCACTACGGTAGCCAATTGAAGTACTCTTTAAGATCGAGAACGCGTGCTTTCGGGGTTCTCCCCACTTTCGTCTGAGTTGTCAGGGATACCGCGCGACGATAACTGCGAAGGCGCTAGTCCAGCTTCGAAGAGCTGACGCGGGTGGTTGCGACCGAAGATAAGAGAGACAGCAAGAGCGGCAGCGGTAAAAGAGTGGGGGGATAGTGGCGTAGTGTGAGTGACTAGGGCTAGAAGGAATCGTCGGTCTCTACATTCAAAATATTTCCCCACCATGCGACTTTTGCTCTTGTGGTCGCGAGCTACCTGGCTCGGTGCCTTCAAGAGCGAAGAGCAACTCGCGGCTGCTCCTGTGAACAAATGCTTGGACACGCTAGAGCTGTAGAAGTACCCGAGAAAAGCAAGCCGAGCCTAACTCGGCTTGAACGACCAAGCCAAGCCGAGTACCCGATAGAACCGAGCGGCTAGAAAGAACCGGGCGGCTTAGATAGAACCAAGTACAGTATTTCCTCGTTAGCGGCTCGCTGGTCGGGACCGGCGCACAGTGGGGCACGTAACATAGGATTCGCGGAAAAAATCTCATAACTTTGGTGTTTCTCAATATTTTTGAGTACCTTTTTTTATATTATTTGTTAATAGCTAAAGGTTATACGGACAGGAACGTTAATAAAATTGAAACATCTTTAACAAATGAAATAGTAATAAACCCCGTAAACATTCGGTATACAAAAACCATATATGATAATTGTGTACTAATAAGTATGTAATATTACATAAACAATGAATTAATTAGCTTCGAACATTATAAAACATAATAGAGAAAGAAAATAACAATTGAATTATAACATATTACATTAAACGACTAAAATTACAAATAAAATAATTATCCAAATAAAATTCATTACTATCGGGAAACATGGTTACAACTATGGCTTTCACCGTATTACTCTAACCCGCATTAACCGGATTAACCGGGTTACTCGAGTTATAGATATCTTGCGTTACCCGGTTAGACGGATTATTCTACGATACTGAGTACCGAACCGGGTACGGGTTAGGGTTCCTATCCCTGGTTATAAGCCTTAAAATCTTAAAATCTTAAAATTTTAATTTATAATGAAAAAGGAATGTTATATAAGTATTAGTAAATAATTATGAAATATGTTTTCTCTGTATCGATTATGATAACAATACTTTTATTGTTATTTTATTGGTTTTTCTTATTTAATGTTGTTAATATTACTGTCCATACAAACAAAAACTATCAACAAATAATATAAAATAGAACCTATGCAAAAATAGCGAGAAATGCCGATGTGATGAGTTTCTGCGAAATCGCATCCACAGCGCACTCCTGTGATTATGTATCAATAACAGCCAAAGTCGCAAATAAACGCAGCCAATTTTTGGAGGGCTGTTAGTAGATGGTATCTGCTTTTAATTAGCACTATCTAGAGCCCGGAGGAAAGTGGAGCTTTTTTTATAAACCTAAAAGAGTTAATAAAAACTTGAAATACTAGGTAGCTTCATTTGAAGTTGTATAGTGGGATTACGGTGAAGAGTTTTCGAAAAGTATTTATGTCACAAATAAGTTGAGACTATACACATTCGAAATACATGAGGTAAAAAAATAAAACTATCTAGAGGAATTCAGAAAAAAATCGACAATCTGGTACGAATATTGACATGTTTCCCGTTAGAATACGAAAGGTCAACTTCAGATCAATTTTTCTTTGCAATTAATATGAATACCCTAGTAGCATTTATTTGCTGGGAGTTTGTTGGGCCAATGACGTGTTATCCGTTGGCCAACGGTTGAAGTGTCGCGCTATTTTTAAATGGGCCAACGATTGTAACCAACGCAGGCCCAACTGAAGGTTTCTTTCCATAGGCCCAACTGAAGGTTTTTTTCTATAAGCCCAACAGTTTCTTTCCAAAAGACGTCTTACAGACGTCCAGAAGGCGTCTTGAAGAACTTCAAAAGACGTCTTAAACACGTCTTTTTCAGGCCTGGTTTAGGAAAAAAAAAATTCCCGGTGAGGAGAATCGAACCCAAACTTTCCGCTTACGAAGCAACCGCTGTTCGCACTTACCCAACACATTTCCTTATAAACACTTCGAATTTCTAGGTACATAACTAGTATTAATTGTTTATAAAAACTGCGCAATGAAGCGAAATATTCTACAAAATATCATCATTCGACCTTTAGACTCATTCCTTAAAATTTCACATTCGTCTCAAGACAGACGTCCTCATTACGCATTTATAAATAAGAAAAGAAAAATCACAACTTGGAATATAATAACAGGTTTTTGGATGTAGTAAATTTTCTGACGTTTGTAAGACGACATTTAATCATCGTTGTAAATTTTTTGTTAATTAACCAACCATAGTAATTGTAGGCCCAACATTGAATATTCGTTGGCAAACTGTCGTAATTTTTTGTTATATAACCAACCATAATAATTGTAGGCCCAACATTGAATATTCGTAGGCAAACTGTCGTAACTTTTTGTTAATTAACCAACCATAATAATTGTAGGCCCAACATTGAATATTCGTTGGCAAACTGTCGTAATTTTTTGTTATATAACCAACCATAATAATTGTAGGCCCAACATTGAATATTCGTTGGCAAACTGTCGTAAGTTTTTTACCATAGGCCCTATGTTGGGAATTTGTAGGCAAAACGCTAACTATATCCCAACTAATTCCCAACTGTTGGCTACCGTTGGCCAACCAAAAATGCTACTAGGGTATGCACATGTGAATATGACATATTTCTCATATAAGTTAGATACGTTGGTCCATTGGCTATCAGGATATAGTGATGGATACACAAAAATACAACTTTCATTTTAAGACTTTTTTCCTCTCCAGCCCCACTGTGCGGCGTTGAGCCCGTATCGTGAATGGAGCCCTAATTCCGAGTGTTCGTTTCTCGCTTCTTTCTGGCCGAAGGGGGGAGCGAGATGGAACGCTTTGCATGCGCGACGGGCGCGAGCGCAAAGGACGGAGTGTCAGGCGTCCGAAAGACGGAGCGAGACAAAACGCGACATCAACGCGTCGTCTATCTCGTACCGTCCTCGCTCGCTCTCGCCTTCGCCGAACAAGAGTGAGACAGAAGTGGTGGGATTAGCGAAAAGTCCACATCGTGTACACCAAACCGAGCCCGTAACGAGACAATACTATAGCTTGAATTTTTCAAGCGGTCCGAAGGACCCAGGCGGCTCGAACAGAACCAAGTTTCAATTCAAGCGGGCCGAAAGAACCGTGGCAACCCGAATGTATTTCTATACATTGTACGTCGAGCAGATAGGTTAGGAAATAGGTTAGGCATACCTAACCCAATTATAATATAGACTGCGGAAGTTTATGTAAATGCATGTTTTTATAGGAATGGCTTAAGCAAGCAGGACTTTGACAGAACTGTATTTCATCATTAAGAGGATATTAAAAATATATTTTTGATATTGCATATTTTGCATGTTCTGGATATACGTTGCACATTCTGCATATTTTTCATATTTTTTGGATATACGGAATTTTTTTACAAATTAGCTTGCTGAGCCTCGCCATTAAAATTTAATAGTTTCATATGTTAAATAGTTTAGTTTTATAATAGTTACATATATATTTAAAAGATTAAATAATTTAATAGTAGGTACAACAGCTTGATACGTATACTATGTAATTATTTCTTATAATAGTTTGTATAATGCAGATACAAACTTACAAGAGGTTAAATTTAACCTCTTTTATAAAACTGTAGTGTACAGAATCATATTTAAAATATATTTCAAAGTTAATTTTCGTTTAATGACAGAAAGGTAAATATGGCTCAGTTATGAAATTGAGAAAGAAAAACTAATTAGGCTCAACAAAATAAAAAAATGAGCATTTGACTGTTTATTCTTTACAAATATTAAAATAAAGCTATTGTTTATTTATTTTATTTGTTCACGTTTGTATTTCACTTTTTGGTGGATGTGTTCTTTACTTGTTTAGCCCAAACAAATCGAATTTCAATAAATCAATAAAATGTATGCGATGTATATGCAGAATCAATACAGTAAATATAAGCACTTCTGAAGAGATTAGAAAATTCATATAATTTTGTTTAATCAATATATTTATCTACACATTCGCATGATGTGTGCATTATACAAACTATTATAAGAAATAATTATATATTATACGTATCAAGCTGTTGTACCTACTATTAAATTATTAAACTTTTGAATATATATGTAACTAATACACTATTAAACTTTTTAACATATGAAACTATTAAATTTTAAAGGCGAGGTTCAGCAAGCTACTTTGTAACCAAATTCCGTATACGCAAAAAATATGAAAAATATGCAGAATGTGCAACGTATATCCAGAATATGCAAAATCTTCTTAATGATGAAACGTAGTTCTGTCAAAGTCCCGCTTCTTTAAGTCATTCCAATAAAAACATGTATTTACATAAATTTCCGCAGTCTATATTATAATTGGGTTAGGTGTATCTAACCTATTTCCTAACTTATCTGCTTGAAGCACTTACAATACATATGTACATTCGGCCCGCTCGGTTCTTTCGGCCCGCTTGAAGTAATTCAATCTGCTTGGTTATGTTCGAGCCGCCCGGTTCCTTCGAGCCGCTTGAAAATTCAAGCCACTTGGTTCTATCCAAGCCGCTCGGTTTTTTCGGGTACTCGGCTCGGCTCGGAAACCGGGTTTCAGCTTGATTCGAATTTCAAGCTACCCGAATATTCAAGTACCCGAACAGTATTCTAAAAGTACCTACTCTAAAGGCAGAGTTAAACACACCGCAATAGCGCGCATTGCGTGTCGAACACTCAAAGCTATGGTACAAGGTCCTACGTTACGCGCCAAACCATAAAAATTGACCCTTGTAATGGTGTTCTGTAGCGCGCATTGCACATGTTTAACCTTGGCTTAAGGGGGTAGGTTACCCTCAACAGCTCAAAATCAGGCCATTCTTCAAACGCATATTCTGAAGTAATAAATGAAGATAGAGATAATATTTGTTTTATTTTTTAAACGTCATTTCGTTGACTTTAATGCGCAAAAGGAAAATTTTAAATATATTTATAGGGAAAAAAGTTATAAATATAAATGTGAAAGCGTGTACGCGATGCACCGTTTGATGGTGAACACGATTCCGGACAGGTGAATTACCCAAAACACAAAGTAAAGGCATTTTTATAATCTGCAAGACAGTCTCCATCTTGTGCAGCAAGCAAAATTTTGATAAACAAATTAATATAATTTTTATGTTGATGTTTTTGATTTTATCCTTTTTGTGTAGGAAAAATATTTTTTCTTTTTTTTTAAGAATTTTTATTGAAAATGTGTTCCCAATACATGGAAGGGAATAGTTTCCTTCAGCTCTCTGTAAATTTTCATTCACATCGTTCGAGCGGTTTTCGAGATTTTATGTTCACCGTTTTGGAAAACGTAGTTTCTGGGAAATCGCGTTTAAAGTTGGACATCGTTATCCGATCTCATGTGCAGGCTCGTACATTTTTTACTGTAACTCCTTCAATTTTTGGAATTTCGGGGCCCGGTTGCGCTTAAAATACGTGCAAAAGATGTAGCTAGCGGAATATGTAAAATCCTAAAAACCAATTTTCGAAAATTTTGAAGGTAACCTACCCCCTTAAGACAGGCCTGCGCGAAAGAAAGATTGGAAGAGGAACAAGCGCGTGGGGGACCCCTACCCTAGACAGTGCTGGACTATTCCCTGGTCACGGTGGAGCCGGAAGACGAGGCAGAAGGAAAATAACTGCGTATCGACTTTTACGAAGATTCCTCGCGAGGCAAGCGGAGAGGAGAGACTGGATACTACCTTGACCATGACCACTTTGTGACTTGCATCCCTCCCAAACGGCCACTCTCCTGACGGGTCCCTCTTCACGGCAATATCTCGTCCCCAAGACCTACCTTCTCTCGCACGGAATAATTAAGGAAATTGCACGAAAAATTGATTTGCATAATGTAGAATTAGCTTGGTTAAAAATAGTCCGATTTACATGACATTTGGTATGATTTTCATCGGAAAAACATAACGAATCCATGAATGCCACTGCCATATCGATTCGATGAAGAATAAAGAATTCAATTTTTCGCATAAGCTGTGAATCTTCGTCTGAGCGACTCTTCGAACGTGAAATGTATTCACTGTAGCATATTAAGATTTTTTTTTTATTCTTAATAAGAGGAAAAGTCTCCAAATTTGTTTGTGAATATTTTGGAATGTCAGACCGCTCGCCGGTTACATGTATAAGAAAAAGTTGTTCAGAATTATGCTCCTCATAATATATTTCAAGGCCATTGAAATCGCTGAGGGGCATGCTAATGAACAAGTTTACCGCTGAAGCATGTGATTAATTAGATAGGATAGACCGGTGGTGATAGTAACACGTTAAATATCTCAAAACATATGATATATATTAACACAAATTTTGGATATATGATGAGAAATGAAATTTGGAGTACATACATCCATGTCCTAGCAGTATAGATACGTAATAGACATGTGTAGTGAACAAAATAACTTTTCGATACCCTAAAGTAACTTTTTTTTTAATTTAAATCTCATAGGAGATTTATTAAAACAATATTACAGATAATATACAGTATTTCGGAAAAATAACAACAAAAAGAAAGATATCAGTATGTACATACAGAAGTATACAGTAAGATTAAACCATTATTCGCCCTAGATACGCAGATTACAGTTATTTAGAAAGGCTAGAATGCAGTGACAAGCTTTAATGTTAGGACTAGCAATTAACGTTGCAACATCGAGTGGCAAATGAAGATTTATTTTACGCAGGTTGAATATTAGTTTCGTTCTTTGGACATTATATATATGATGGGTCTTCTAGCTAATAAATTACATTGCCATAGGACGTGATTGAGAGTTTCGTTTTCAAGATTACATTTACATTTAGGACTATCGATAAAGCCGATACGGGCTAGGGAAACCGCCAAATGATAGTGATCCGCTCTGCTTCTGTTTACAGTTACAATAAATTGGCGGGATAGTTTCTTGTTCCCATACCATGGCATACGATTGTTACCATAGTAATGTTGAAAATAGAATTTACCTTTATATATCCCTTGGTCCTTTATTATTTTGGCCGTATGTGAGAAGGCTCTTTTTTTTGTAGCACTTTTCGCTAGACCATCCACAACATCATTACCCCGGATCCCCGAATGCGACGGAATCCAAAAAATCTGATATTATTATTAGGATTGCCGTGGAAAAATTGATTATATTTCTTTTTTATATCAAGAATATATATGTTAGTTCTGACATCATATTTAGTGGATTCAATACTTTGCAACACACTGAGAAAATCCGAAAAGATGAGAAAATTTTGATTGCTTTTGCTTAACGCAATATCGAGAGCATCGCTTAAGGCAATACACGCAGTTGAAAACACTGAGGCATTATGATCTATACTTTTTGATGAGCGAATATTGAAATCAAGGCAGAAGCAAGCGGAACATATTTGGAACTTGAGATTTTACTGCCATCAGTGAATATGGAGAAAGCGGAGGAATCCTCTGCCAATCCATCCAGACACGGGTTAGGGTCTTCCTACATTTTAAGATCCACGCCGAGTGAATAGTCAAATGGAATTGAAGTGACCAGCGTACTGCAGTCGTGACAGAAGATATTGAAGTGATTTTGTGAATCTATTCTGTTAGAGTAAACCTTAGAGTATGAGATGCATTTATTTAGTATCCCATTTGCAAAGATAGATTTGTTTTTGACTATGTTAAAATAGCATTTAATTGCATTGAGACAGAGAGAGTTGTTATTAGAACAGACTTTTGCAAGAAAGCAATTGCACAGGAACATAGCACGTTCCGTTAGAAGAGGAAGTTTGGATTCAGCTAGCATGATGTTAGTGGGAGAGCTTCTGCGGTAACCAAGGGTTAGCCTTATAGCCGAAAACTGAAGCTTTTCGAGCTTGACAGATATACTTTGCCGTTTTGGAAAGTAAATGAAACTACCATATTCAAGAATGGAACGAATGAAACTTTTATATAGAGAAATAAGGGTGACAGGGTCAGAGCCCCACCAAGTACCGCGTAAAAATTTTATTATATTAAGGGAGAACGAGCATTTTTTGATTACACGGTCAACTTGAGGAATGAAAGACATTTTGTAATCAAATATAATGCCCAGGAAGCGAACAGAAGCGCTGGATTTAATAGAGAGATCACCAATTTTAATGACAGTAGAACCGGGGACCAGGGACGGCTTTAGCATACTTGGCGCCCCCGGGCAAGATTATCATGGCGCCCCCCCCCCCCAAGGGCACGAAAATCAATTACCAGAACGGATATAAATGAATAAACGCATACAGCGGCGCCCCTAAAGATTTGGCGCCCCTAAAGATTTGGCGCTCCGGGCGGTCGCCCTGGCTACCCCCCCCCCCCCCCCCTAAAGCCGGCTCTGCCGGGGACAATTTTGTTGTTATTGAAATGCAGAAGAACAGTTCTACCGGGAGAGAGATCCAGTCCCAGATCGGAAAGATTTTCTTTTATTATTTTGATAGCTTTTTCAATAGCTTTGGTACCTCTCTTAATAGACGTAAATTTAAGGTAAACAGCAATGTCGTCGGCAAATTGGGAGGCTGCGATACAGCTTTGCACGTTAGCCGTGACATTAGAAACGTTTAATATGTATAACAACGGACTGAGGACACCGCCTTGCGGAACGCTCTTGAAAACTTTCCTATGAGCATCCCCAGAGAGAGTTGTCAAAATAGATCTTTCGTGAGTTAGGAATTTTATAAACTTCAGTAACTTGAATGAACATCCCAACGAAGCGAGTTTGGAAAGTAAGGTGTCAATACAGACATTATCAAATGCACCCTGGACATCGAGGAATGCGGCCAGGACCTCTTTCTTCTCAGCGAAAGCCTCCTCAACCTTTAAAGCTAAGATGGTGAGATTATCAAGGCAAGATTTACATTTCTGAAACCATGCTGATTGCGAGGGAGAAGATTGTTATATTCAGCCCACCACTGGAGTCTGTGTTTGATTAACGTTTCGAAGAGTTTACACAAACAAGAAGTGAGGGAAATCGGGTGGAGACCAACGCTATCAGATTTGCCAATAAAGTGGATAAAGGAATGTTTCCAGCTTGATGGATATTAATTATCTATGTACATTTTATTGTAGATATCGAGGAATAAGATTTTATATTTTACGTGTAGTTTCTTTAATATGTCGAAGTCAATGCCAACAATTCCGGGTGCGGGCTTGACTTTTTTAGAGCCCAAAGCAGAATGGAACTCTGACAGGCTAAACTGAGAGTCAAAGAAAGAGTTCTGTTGGCAAGGGGGTACCCATACTGGATCCGATGGAGCCCAGGGAGGACTGATCTTATCCAACGCACGCTCTAATTTATTTATATTATATGAGTTATTAGAACAGTGTTGAGGAGTTATTTTGGTCCAGCTATTTTTGAAAATTTTACATTTGTCCCATACATATTTAGGATCAGTTTGGAGATTGATACTTTCGGCGAATGACTTAACGTCCTCCCTTTTCTTTTTTTTTTTTAAAGTTTTGGTAGCTACAGCACACATCTTTTTGTAGTTTAATAAATCTTCTAAGTTGTGCGTGTGTTTCCATTTTTTGAAGACTTTTGACTTTATCGCACTTAGCGTCCCACTAGGGGACCGGGTTACTCCTTCTCAGATGCGGACAAAACTTTTTTGCAAGAGTGCAGCATTTGACCGTTTCTCCAATCGTGCGCGTGAGAATACAATACTTCAAGGTAGGCGGAGAGTGCTCGTATTCAGTAGAAATAAATTGAGGGTAAGAATTTTCCAATTCTTCACCAAACTTAGACCAGTCTGTACGAACAGATTTGAGCTTAAAGGATCTTTTGTTATAGAAATATTTATCTATGTTAACGCTTATGTAGATGTTTCGTCACAGACTTTTATTTCAATTTTGTCAGAGAGATTTACGGAGGAGAATACAAGATCGAGAGTAGATTTTAGAGAACGATGGATATCAATGTGAGTATCTGAGTTATCGTTGTGTAAGAATAAATTATTATAATCAGCATCTATTTCAAGTCTCGACCCGTTGCTATCAGTGTATCGGCAATTCCAATTTTTGTTATGGGCATTGAAATCCCCCAGGAATATACAATTATTGTTTTTGTCAACGTTAGAAATAATACAATTGCACTGATCCTGGGAGAGGGTGAACCCTGGGGTTCTATAACAAATTATTAAGTCTAAGGCTGTTTTGAGATTTGAGATGCGAATACCGCAGATCTTAACAGATTGAACCGTCGCCTCTCGAGTGCGTTCTGTCCTTTCTGAAAATCAGAAAACCGGGAAGGTAAAACCTATCAGAAGGAGCGAGCCAAGATTCGACGCAGATTAGTATGTCAGCATTAAGGAGTTGGGTCCTGATTTCTAGAGCCCTTCGCTGAATGCTTCTGGCGTTCCAAAAAATAATGTTAAGCGGCCTGTTGTCCATTAGCCGAGAAAGCGAGGGATGAGTAGATGTGGTTGAAGAGTCAAGATTAGATTATAAATCTTGCGTATCCATAGAGCACGAATCGGTACTGGAACCATCCTCCAAATCGGAATTAGCATTGGAATTTGTGAGTTTCTTTAAGATCCTGATGATGCGACTTTTTAAGTTGCGCTCGGAAAGAAGATCCTTTACGTCTGATAACATGACGGTTAATGCAAGGATATCTTTTGTATATTTCAAGGCATTTTCCGTGACTTTTCGATTATCATAGGTGGTACGTAGAAAATCGATAATATTATAATAGTCGAGCGGATAGCTAACGGAGTTTTCTGAAATTAGATCTTTGGCCGGCAACATCTGAGAATATAGATCTGTAATCGAGATTGCAGACTTTTTCTTTTTGGATCCTGTTTTGATTTTTTTGGTAACCTGTTTCTTAATTGTGATGAAGGCATCGTTTCCATACTTATTTTCTGGACCGCAGGCAGACTCCGTGGTGGATGTAGAGCTCGTCAGCGGCCTTTTAAGGGCTGCAGGTGGAGGCATGAGGAGAAGAGGACTGGCTGGCTGGGAAGATAAATCTTTATCTTCAGACGTAGTTGGACAATTGCTCGCAATTTTTCCTTGGTGCATGCTGAGCTAGTAGCGGAGATGCCTTCATTTGTAAGAATCGATAAATTTGGAGTGTTGAGGAGCGGGATTAACATTTTTACAAAATTTGGCTAAGTGGCCCTTTTCCTTGCAAAGAAAACAGGACAGTTTTTCCGTGGATAGGTAAATCCAATAGTTAATACTGTCAAAGTTTATCTGTAACACATCAGAGAGGTTTGTGACGTCCTCCGGATGAATGTATACCTGTCTTCTGAAGCTTAGGACGTGAGCATAGCTTGGATCATTGATGCCGGCTCTGATGCAAGTAATTTGTGAAGACAAGCGAATATTATGCTTGACCAGTTCTTCTTGGACGATGTAGTGAGAAATAATAGGACAAACGTTAGAGAGAATAATACGTTTCGCCTTCGAGATGAGCGGATGAATTTCCAGTACGTGTTGGCCAATAACAACTTTTTTGTTCGATTCAGTGAGTTTGTCTGCATTCTCCTTACTGTTTAAATATAAGCAGACACGGCCATGCGAAATTCTTGAAATGAACCTAATGTTCTTCGGGGGTCGGTGATTTTCCCAATTGCCACAATATATACTTGGAACGATATCCCTTCAACTGAATCCAGTACAATAGCTTGTTCTCTGGTGGGGAACTGCGTCTGTTGCGCTATTTGAGCATACGACGACGTGAAGGGAGTTTTCTGCTTCGATGGATCCATGACGAGAAAATATTGAATAACGTTATAGCTTTTTAGAAGCAAGTGCCCCTGTTAGCAGAAATACTAGCCAACGCGACGCACCGTCGCACCGCAAGAACGGGGGGAAAAAATGGAGAGAGAAAACAATAACACTGCGCGATAGCTAGTAGGTAATACACACGCGAGCACGAGTAATAAGCAAACACGTCCTTCCGCACTGACGGCTCGCGGTGAACTCCCTAAAGTAATTTTTTCTTGCTGATTTGCAATTGTAATATAAATACATTCTTTGCAAGTATGTGGTTTTTCTTTTTTTTAATCTTTAATCTGGTCTTTTTTTAAAGTCATACTGGTAGTTACTTAGTACTTTTGAGTGTCTCGTTAGTAAAAATTTATGATGTAAGTTCAAAAGCATGGTCGGTATCGGTTGTATCGCAACAGAACCGAATAGTGCGACGAACGAATTTTTACCATTAACGTCTCGTTCTGATTTATGCAATGAAACTCTATCAACGGAAAGAGAAGAAATTGTTGAGATTTAAATTTTGAAATATCACGCTTTAAATCGCACGTATTAGGGTGAGGCGCCGTCTTCTACATATATCCCCACAAAATTACCTTTTTTAAAGAAAGGTACAAAAAGAGCGCCAAGTATACACTGGCAAAGAATGGTAAATTAATAATCCTATCAAAAAGAATCCAATTTAAAAACATTGTCCTAAATTAATATCTTCACAAAACTAATGGTATACAAAAATTGCGCCAATTATAACAATGGCTATTTATACAAAGAAAAAATGTATTAAATAATATTAAGCAGATATATTTTTATACAAATAAATATTTTAATGCGAATAAATATTTTATTCAAAACACTTGGCGCTGTGAAACCGAAACAATGTTAATTGTCTTAGTATTAATAATTTACGATGACTCCCTTACAATCTAAAATACATAAACATATACATATGCATATTAGAAACGCAGTCACATTTATTCTACATATATTTAATTTTAATATCATACGCAAACACATGTGCACATTTAACGTGCGCGTGCAGCATGTGCACACGCACACATACACACATTCACGAACGCGCGCACAAGAATGAAAGAAAAAGATTAATGCAATTTATACATACTTATTCAGTTTAGCAATACTAATTCGGGGCGCAGCGCCAAGTATTTTGAATAAAATATGTATTCGTATTAAAATATTTATTTGTATAAAAATGTATCTGCTTAATATTATTTAATATATTTTTTTCTTTGTATAAATAGCCATTGTTATAATTGGCGCAATTTTTGTATACCATTAGTTTTGTAAAGATATTAATTTACAATGTTTTTAGATGGAATTCTTTTTGATGGGATTATTAATTTATCGTTCTTTGCGCGTGTATACTTGGCGCTCTTTTTTTTAACCTTTTTTTAAAAAAGGTAATTTTGTGGGGACTTCACACATTTTGTAGTGTTTATTGATGACTGGATAATTTTTTCATCCTCTCGAGGTTATTTTTTTTTAAAAACATTATATTGTCACCCAAACTACGCACGCCTGCAAAGCTACAAGACAATTGGATTGGTGGAATTGGTTTAAATTTGAGTTTTCAGATATGAAGCAAACATACAAGAAGCAAACAGGGGATCGAAGCTCAATAAAATCGTTTAATTAATATAATACTATGTCACAATAAATTTTTTTCTCTGACGTAGATCACACTGTATCTTCTGCTTCGATTATCTGTAAATATATAAAATCCACATTTTAGTTACAACTTAACGTAGAACATATAGAAATAGAGTGGCCCTTTGCTATAGTATGTGTAGAGACTACAAAATGTGTCCGAAGGAGATGAAAGCATATGACAGAAAGTCTTGTTACAGGAAATTTAAATGCAAATTGTAATTCAGCGAAAATGAACGAAGAGATCCAATATTTTTAACGCACAATGTATTGGTGTTGGAATAAAATTAATTTAGTATGTTTATTGGCGAATTAAAATATTGTTAATGGGAAACTAGTACAATTAATGAATAGCGTGGCAACTACTGTAGATTTTAAAGTATTACGAATATCTTTCACAAAAGATTGAAAAGTATCAAGGGAGATGCGTTTTTAGCGTACTTTCTTCACCAATGTGACTTACTCTACATTGCAAGCAATCGACCATAATTTTCTTGATTCTTAATGCTATATCTTTTGACAAATTTTGTCGATTTACCTTATTTGACAAATTTCCAGAAACTTGTGTAAAAGAATCTAACCTACTCCGGACATCCTCCAAGCTTGTGCGTCCTCTTCATTTCTATAAGCTTTACATAAAAACTCTAAATTAAAAATAATTTGCTGGTATAAAAATATCTGGCAATTTAAATGCAATTTGTTACAATATATTATTTTGTACATGCGTGGTACAAATTTCCAGAAACTTGTGGGAAAGAAGATGCTTCTCTGTTGAACCTTCTCCGTACAACTTCCAAGTCTGTGCGTATCCTTCGTTTCTATCAGCTCTACATAAAAAGTCTATTAAAAAATTTTAGCGCCTTGCCTTGTTAATTGAGACGATAATTCAGTGTCCTAAAAGGTGTAAAAACTCGTGATATTTCAAATTTTTGACAACTTACCTTATTTGACACTTGGCAGGTTATGATTGATTAACACTAGCTAGGTTATATTTACCTCGACAAATGTGCTGTCTGTCTGGCTGTCACGTGTAACGTACCGCTACCTACCGCCATAAATTTTTCCTTTTGTTTGCACACATATTGTTAATTTCATTTATATTATACCTAAGATAGTATACCACGCATGCGAGAGCGTGTTCAAACAGCGCGCGAATCAAACTAGTGACGGGCAACGCATGCGTATAACCGCCTATTCAAACAGTGAACACAGTGGCGCTAGTGAACCAAACGCGAATAATCCGTGTGTAGCGCGCGAGTGGCGCGAACCGGATGCTAATTCTACTTGGTGCGCGAGATCGCGCAGCGAGTGATTGGTGCGGGTCAAGTATCACAAACTGGTATAAATAGAGGCCCGACAGCAACAGAGAGCAGACTTGATTCTGCCACCAAACCAACACCGAGGTCGCTTTCACTAGCCCCTCAGTCTAACAGAAGTTTATCTAAAATCATCGTCCTGACTTCCAAACTTCAACCTGCATCCGAGGTCGCTTTAACTAGCCCCTCAACATCCATACGAGGTCGCTTTAACTAGCCCCTCAACATCCATACGAGGTCGCTTTTACTAGCCCCTCAACATCCATACGAGGTCGCTTTTACTAGCCCCTCAACCTCATCCTGTAAAGCGTGGTGCCAGCTGATAGGCACCAGAAGCACACTACCAATCCGAGGGAAGGAAGCCGCCGAATTCAACTTCCATCTGGGGACGCCCTAACCGGCTACCTAGCTACCATCTGAGATCGCTTTCACTAGCACTCAGCTACCATCCTAGAAAGCGTGGGCAAGCTGATAGGCAACAGGAAGCAACTCCAAATCGAAGAGAAGGAATCCTCTCGATCTCTCAACTTAGACATACCAAATAGACCAAGCGTCATTTCTAGTCTCACAATCCGACTTAGCGTCGAGATCTTATGTTCAACTAACGATCTAGAACCGAATTTTTAATATTAATCAGCGCAATATTCTTTATTACCGACTTAGCGTCAAAAGCGAAACGATACTCTTTATTACCGACCCCGCGTCGAAACCTAAATCAAAACGATATTCTTTAAACCGACCGATACGTCGCAACGTAATTACTTTACGTTCAATTATATTAATTTATTGTTATAGTTCTCACGACTCCATGTCTTATATTACGTTCCATTTAGACCTAGCGTCAAAACCATTTTTGAATAAACTATTTTTGTTACTAATCGTTAAAAAGAAGGACTCTAGTTTCGTGAAATTCATTTCTTTATCGCACGCCACCCGAACCAATCCCACAATTCCACGGGTAAGCCGCTCTACTTGTGGAATCTCCTGTAACTAACAGCAACGTCTCGTTCCAGAACGTTACACACGTGACAACAATTTGTTACGCGATTGGCCGAAGCCTTTATCGACTGTACGACGTGCCTGAGAGACATTTCGGTAATTATTTACCTTAGCGATTTCTTACCGATTTTGATGAAATTTGGATATATTATAAAACTCCACATTCTAAACAACTTTTTCCTATACATGTTACCGCCACTCGGTCTTAGTTTCTGAGATATTCGCAAAAATATTTTTTAAATTTCTTGCTTTGGTGTTTTTTCCTATACATGTTATCGTCACTCGACCTTCGTTTCCGAGATATTTGCGAAAAACTTCTGTTGACTTATTCCGACACAACGTATTCCACTTTTCAACTTGTCTCGGGTATTAGTATTGGTTGGGGCTAGATTAGTGCGGGGGGCGCGCGTGCCGCTCGCGGGCGCGTAAATCACTCAAAATGATTTAAAGAAGACTGGAATTTTATTTAAAATTAATGTATCATATTATTTTGCCAATTAACTCTTCTTTCGCCATTAAAATATGCAAGATACATATTTCTTGTTTCGTACTCTTCTTGTCGAAAATGTCTATTATGACCATGTTGCAAATTAGACACAATAGCTTCATCCATTCTTAACCCAACACGTATATTTGACGTTTCCCAGTCCCCATTATCTAAACATTCTGAAGGAGTATACGATGTTTTACATTTTTTGCGTAAAAAGTTATGTAAAATGGCACAAGTCATAACAACACTGTCTATACGGTCTAATCTTAAATTAATTTCGGTGTTTAAAATTCGAAATCGTGCTGCCATTATACCGAACACATTTTCAATAATTCTTCGTGCTCTTGATAAACGGTAGTTAAAAATTGTCCTTTCTTTATTTAAACTGCCTTGGCGAAATGGTTTTAAAAAGTCGTGATATAAACTAAAAGCCTCATCTCTAATAAATACGTATGGAAACTTTATGGTTCCATTTTGAGTGGTAGTAGCTTCAGCCAAATTTGTGTATTTACAAGTTTTACATAGAATTTTGTATTCTCAATAACACCTCCGTCTGAAATACGTCCATTTGTTCCCATATGGCAGTAAATCAATTCATAACTTGCGTTAGCAATTGCTAGCAATACCAAACTATTGTATCCTTTGTAATTCCAAAAGAACGAACCACTTCCGGGTGCAGGTGTTATCATAATATGTTTCCCATCAATACAACCTAAACAGTTTGGAAATTGCCACTTACTTTCACATTCTGTGCCGATTTGCGTCCATTCTCTTACTGTTGTGGGAAACTATAACAATATATGAAGAGTACGACTAACTTCTTTATTGTCTACAGAATGAAGAAATTATAGATACAGTCGAACAGAACACTGTCGACAATAATGTTGTAGAAGTGTTAACCACGCCAAACAGTTCAATTGCCTCGACGTCTGAAATACCTTCAGTGCTTCCCTCAAGTAGTGGTTTATGCAGAAATTCAAAGAGGAAAAGGGATTGCTCTGATGAGGTGCTTGATATTATTGCAAATACTTTACAGTCGCAAAATAAAACAACTGTGAAGTTTACGTCATTTAAGAAACATATCGTTGAGGAGTTGCAAGAATTAAGTCCAGAAATGGCAATGCATTGCAAAAATATTATTAACGAAGCAGTTTATCAAGCACAATTAGGAAATCTAATAAAATATTAAAGAATTGTTAATGAACAACCGGTCAAGGAACTACAAACAATAACGGATCCGTCAACCTCCACACCATTATATCTAACAACGAATGTTAGGGGATATTATACACAATTTCCGATAAATAACCAATTTAATTAAGACATCAACTTTTTTGTTAAATAATACTGTCACTTGTATTTGTTGAAAATAAATTCTCATTTACTTACGAGAGAACATATCGGTATGTTTCCTTGTAAGTCATACCTATTATAGAAACAATTACTTTAAAGTATTCTTCTCTCAATCCCTCGTAGCTAGCTGCACATGTATCCGGTATAATTACCCCTAAAACTTGAGCAGATATTGCACACGTGTACTTCAAATCTTCATAGTTTCTTCCTGTTGCTAGAAAACGTAGAGTTGCACTAAGGCGTTCGTGGGGTGTTATTGCTTTTCTCATTACAGTATCTTTTTTTGTTAGGGTAAATCCGGGAGACGCGGACGACCTAATATAAAATGGCTATTAAAACTAATATAGACATTACTTATTTTATCAGAACAAACCTGCATGTTCAGAATTTTATGCTGATTCAGAAAAACTGGTCGATATTTGCTTTAACACAATATTTAATGTAAATCGGGTTGAAAACTGAAGTCATGACATCTGACCACCTCTCCCGAGGTGCCGGGAGAAATGGTTTTCGTAGTTGACAGAAACCACTCACATAATTAATCATGGAAAATTAACAAAGGATAAAACCAAATTATTTATGAGTGAATACAACTACAGATTCATTGATATTTAATTTGTTTACGCTAAAAAAGTAAAGAACACATCAAAGAAAAAGTGAACTACCTACTGGCGATTAGCAAGGCAAATGAATACAAAAGTGAATAAATAAACTAAATAAACAAAAATAATAATAAAATAATAATGAAAAATAAAAAAATAAACAAAAATAATAAAAAAATCATAACTCGACCGTCGCACCTTTCTGCAGCGAGACATGGTATTCTCGTTAGCTTTGAGAGGAAGAGTTAATATGGCCAAATACTTTGGCTGCATTGTCCCTCAATATCTCTACTATCTTATTATCCCAAACATTAAGCGAAAATAAACTTAGAAGTATATTTTAAATACGATTCTGTACACCGCTGTTTGACAAAACAGGTTAAATGTAACCTCAATTTACCTTTTATAGCCTATAAATGCAGAAAAACACAGAAGGAAGCGAAATGACGCTATTCATTCAATTGTTTGGCTTCTAGGGAAGTAATTGGTCTGCACTTTAACGCATTTTTACGTATAGAGTCTGAAATATAGTGACTCGACCAACTCTCCGGCCCGACCGCGTCTCCCGGATTTACCCTATATGTGGAGATGTGATCTGAAGCAATTGAAAGGGCCGATATAATGTGGCTCGAATTTGTGGAGCCGAGGCTCCTTTTGTACATAAACAAGGTCGTTAATTGCGAATGTTACCTGATTACTCTTTCGGTTATAAATGTTCTTCGGACGCGATTTGCTAGTGTCTAAATTCGATCGCGTGGTCTTTCGGATTTCGTCTAAGCGCTCTACCAACTCCTGTACGTATCCCTGGTACGTTAGTAATTCCTCGCGGGACATAGGCGTAAATGGGTCTCGAGCGAACTGTCCGAAAACTACCTTGTATGGGGTCAACTTTGTCGCTTCGTGTAGCGAGGTGTTGTACGAGTACATAGCGAACGGGAGGAGCAAGTCCCAGTCCTCGTACCTTTCTAAATAATGTTTTAGATATTCTGTTAATTCGATATGACTTCTTTTGAGGGAACCGTTTGTCTGTGGTCGATATCCCGATGTAGTTACGTGTTTAATTTTGAAGGTTTGGGCTATCCGCTGTATTATGTTATTAATGAAACTAGTTCCGTGTTCCGTGAGTATTGGGCGCGGTGCGCCGAAGATCGCGATAACGCGTTTGCCACGATAATGGCTCGTATGTCCGGTAAAGGGACGGTCATACAGAATTTTGATAATTGACATTGCATTGTAAGTACGTGACGATTTCCGCTTGGGGTAGGGGGAAGTGGTCCTACTGTGTCCAGGGCTACTTTATCGAAAGGCCTTGCAGGCGTATCGGTGATTAACATTGGTTCCCGTGTTTTTATGCGTACGAGCATTTGTTCTTGGCAGCTCTGGCAACTTCGAACGAAATCCTCTACATCTCGGCGTAAGGGTGGCCAGTCAAATAGGCTGCGTATTCGTCGATACGTTTTCGTCACGCCCTTATGCCCTCCTATTAGGCTTTCGTGATAATAACGGGTAATGTATTTTCTTTCGTTTTCTGGTGGCAACTGAATTTCGCCCGTGCAAATCGTGATTGTGATGGGTGTGAGGTCGAAAATAACTCGGAGGTAATTTCGGAATGTCTCGGCGTCGTAACGGTGTAGAGTTTCGCCATGTGCCACTATTCGAATAGAGCGAACGTGCTTCTCCTCCGTGGCTCCCCTGAGTGCTGTTAGTGCTATCGCTAGCTCATCTTCTCCCATTTCATGGTAGAAACTTCCAGCTCCGACGATGCTGAATATTTTCCCTTCGTCATTATGGGTGATTATTACGTGGTTTCTGATTAGTTCCTCGGATAATAATTTTGTTTCGTTAAGAACTCCGATAGCTTTTAAAGTTTTACAAATTTGGCTAAGTATTATTCTGTCGGAGGATATGAAATGGACATAATTATCTGGAGCGGACGCCAGCGCGGTTTTTACAATTTTTATTTTGCATCGCGTTGACTGGTCTTCGCGTTCTGAGGCGTCCAGTGCGTCTCTCCTGTATTCGGATGATTCCCGCGTGAATGTTGGAGAGTATGGAGAATCACTGGACGACCCGACGGTTACTTTGTACCATTCCTGTGAGACGGGAACTTTTGTGATGTCGGGTTTTGGACTCACGCTTGAATGTTTCCTAAGAGGTGGTTGGTCTGTTAATTCCTCCAGGGTATCGCCCTCCGGACAAATCATAGTTGACTGCGGGAACCGGAGTCTTAGGGCTTCCGCATGCAGGGGTATTTCCGATGACACCCTCTTCTTTGGGCCTGATCGTAGGTCCATCTTCCGGGGGCTGTTCTCCTCGAAGCGTGGTGGTTCCCTCCAGGCTCTTCAGGAAGGCGAGTTGCTCCTGCGTATATTGACCTGCGCATCGACCAACCTTTACCAAGGGGGAGCCCAGCCCCTCCTCCTCTAGCCATTTTATATAGTCTTGACAAGCCTTTTTGGTCAACGGGGTGGGGGGGTCTTCTTCCTCTGAATCGTCGTCTTCCGCCCCCAGGGCCATCTCTTGGGGACTGATGTTTTCCGGGGGGATCGATGTTTCCCCCCTTTCCTTGTAGGGGAGTAGTATAGCTAGGAGAATTCTAACTCAAATTTGAGTTTCAAGGTCATGATAAGGATTTCCCCTGACCTTGAAATGCAAATTTGAGTTTGAAATTTTTTTCGAAATTTGTTTTTTGGCGGCGAATCGATACCGAATTGATATCGAACCGATACCGAAGTGCATCGAGGAGGAGACCGCGGGTGAAGTGCTACTCTGGAGCGTGGTACAAACTGTCGGTAAGGAAGGAAATATTAATTTTAAGATATTAATATAAATGAAAAACGGAATCTCGGGCGACGGGGCTCGAACCCAAGACCTCCGGCGGAACGAGTCAGCCGCCTAACCAACTCCCCCAACGCCAGCTCTCCGACATTAGTCTTTCCTGAATGGTACATATACCGAGCGTAATAATTTATTTTCATCGGATGATGTCGGACAATGTCGGCTTTTTTACGTGCAATCTATTGGAGGAAGGAGGTACATCGACAGAGTTAGACAGAGATAGCACTACTTAGTGGTACAATCATATGCATTCTAAAGTTAAATTCATAGGAGGGAAAGAGACAGCAGTGGTATAATCACAGTTCTTCTAAAGCTAAAATTTTTCAAAATGTTTTTTCAATTTTAACGTCGCAGGGTATCGCGCGATCTCGCGTAATTTGACTCCTCTGGAGCAGCCGCGCGAGATGACGTCATTTGGTGGCGCGAAGAAGGCGCGGATCATAGAATTATGCGGCGTCAGCAGAAATTTTATTCCATGCAGAAACGTCGAATCTTAAAAGTATGTAGTGAGGAGAGAAGGAGGGTAAATGAAATGGAGACATTATACGTTTAAAAAATTTATTTAAAATTAAAAGCATGTAAAATAGAATAATAATAAAATAAGGAAGATAAAAATATAAATAGAATATAAAAGTATAAATATAAAAATATAAAAATACAATAAAAAGATAAAATAAGAATATAAAAAGAATATAAATATAATAATAAAAATAGAATATAATAAAATAAAAAATATAAAAATATAAATAGAATATGAATATAAAATAATAAAAATACAATAAAAAGATAAAAATATACATAGAAAAATAGCAAAAATACAATATAAATATAAAAATACAAAATAAAAGAAAATAAAAGAAAAAAATATAATAATAGTAATAATAAATAAAAGAATATAAATAAAAGAGAAGAGAAAAGAAAAGAAAAGAAAAACAATAATAATAAAAATAAAAATATATAAATATAAAAAATATAAAAAATAAAAAGAATATAATAATAAAAAAGAAAAAATAATAAAAAATATAAAATAAAAATAATAAAAAATATAAAATACAAATAATAAAACATAAACTATTGGGGAGGCGGTGGTGATGGCGACGACGGCTGTGGAGGCGGCGGTGTATGGGGTGATGGCGCCGAGCCCCCGGCACTACATATGGCCGCAGCCGCGCGGCCCCAATCACCGGCCCTGACCGCCGCATCCTCACCTCCAGAGGTGCAGCCTGAAGCGCGTCGTCCTCCAGCCCCGGCAAGTCCTAGAACACATACACAAACGTCGATATAACACGGATGCATTAAACGCAATAAACATCAAATGTCAAACAATACTAAAGTATTACATACATGTGGAGGTGGCGACGGTGGTGAAAGCGGCGGCGGCGACGGCGGCGGTGACTGCGGCGGCGACGGTGGCGGCGACCAGTAGGGCCGCCAGTAGTGTGTCTAGGAGTGTTCTAATTATGGTCCTCTGAGGGGAGCGCGGGGGCGGGGGGGAAGTGGAAGACTGGTTACGCGCGCACGAGCGGCGGAGTGGGGGAAGCCATAATTGTGGAGGGGATCAGTCCAGGCCGAGCGGCCGCGGAGACCTCTCCAGACCTGGCTCGCCGCTGGAAATTTTTCAGAGGGGGGAATGACCCACAGCCGAAATTTTTTCATACCTAACCGAGGGAGGGAACGACCTTGGCCCAGCCCCGAAAATTTTTTCACCCCTGGCCCACACCGATATAGCGAACCGCCAGACAGCAGAGAAATAATAATTTTTATCAGAAATTGTATCGCAGCGTATCGTGAGATTACGCGTGTAATTTAAGTCCCCTGGGACAACCGCGGGATGATGTCATTTTCACGGCGCGAAGAAGGCGCGGATCATAGAATTATGCGGTGTCAGCAGAAATTTTATTCCATACCAACAGACACTCTTTCCCAGCGCAGAGAAATAATAATTTTGAAACGACGAATCTTAAAAGTATGTGGTGAGGAGAGAAGGAGGGTAAATAAAATGGAGACATAATTTAAGTTTAAGAAATATATATATATATTGTTACATAAAATAGACAAATAATAATAATAAAGAATATATATATAATATAATAATAAAAGAAGAAATATAATATAAAATAAAAGAATATAAAATAAAAAGAAAAATAAAAGAAAATAAAAAAAAACAATAATAATAAAAATCGAAAAAAATATAAAAAAAATAGAAAAAATAAAAGATAATAAAAATAAAAAGAAAAAATAATATTAAAAAAGAAAAAATAATTATAAAATAAAAAAAATAGAAAAAATAAAAACTATTGGGGAGGCGACGGTGATGACGGTGTCAGGAGCCCCTCGAGGGGCTCGGGAGGCGGTGACGGTGGCGGTGTCAGGAGTCCCTCGAGGGGCTCGGGGGGCGGTGACGGTGGCGGTGTCTGCAACCTCACGATCCACGCAGGAGGCTGCAGCGGTGGCGGCATCAACAGCCCCCTGCGTGGATCGAGGGGTGGCGATGACGGCGGCGTCAACAACCCCCTGCGTGGATCGAGGGGTGGCGATGACGGCGGTGTCAACAACCCCCCGAACCACTCGAGGGGTGACGGTGGCAATCCTCCGAGGGCGGCCACCAGAGTGCCATATCGCCAGATGACGGCGATGATGGTGGCAGCAACGGGGGCCCCGGGGGCGTCATCACCCACCCTGGATGTGATGGCGGCAGCTGCAACCTACTGCAGTCTATCCAGGGGGGGGGGGGCGGGGATGACTGTGGCGGCGGGACCAGCGGCCACCGCAAGGGCCCCATCTGTCGATACGGCACCTCCGACCTCTGTGTCGGTCACGAACGATCTCTAGTTCGTGACCTAAAGAGAGGTCGAACAGAAAAATTCCTTACGGTGCCTTGCAAAGAGTCAAGTGTGGTACTTCGACGTCCCCCGAAATCCGGCCGCCCTGTGGCCTGCGCAGTGGCTAACTGGAGGTGTATCAAGCTCACTCCATCTTGCTAAGCTTAAATGCTACTATAGAGGAAACTCTGAGGCGTCGCGCGTCTGTTGGACCTTATCAAAGCTGACACTATCTGTCGATACGGCACCCATGGGTGCCATAGCCTTTCCGCCATTGTGGAACCGAACACCAGCCCCGACTGCCGCGGCATCCGCAGATCTAACGGCGCATCCTGAGGGGGCGCATACTGGGGTGCGTCCTGGGGCGCGGCCCCCACCAGGAGCCGCGCCAATACCGCCAATTGCTCGGCCAGAAGTTCATAATTCTAGAACACAAACGTCAATATAACACTAACACGTGAATAAACATAATAAACATCAAATGTGCAAAAGCAATATAAAGTATTACATACCAATGGTGGCGATGGCTGCGGCGGTGGCGAAGGCGGTGGCGAAGGTGGCGACGAAGGTGGCGGCGAAGGTGGCGACGATACCGGCCCGCCCCAATCGGGCGACCACTGCGGCGATTCTGGCGGAGAGTTCTAGAAAATAGAAACTTCGATATAATATTGGCACGATCGCCTGATTTGATCGAACTCGATTTCGATGATTAAACACAATAAAAGTAAAAAATATTGTTAAGTACATACCTCGGGATCCCACTCCGGGGCTATCCTGGTCACTCCCATTATTAAGCACGTATAAAACAGAAGCACGTATAAAACAGAGGCAACAATCGCCATCCACGATTTGAAGACAACTGGTCTCGCTGCATCTCCAAGCGCTCGCACGTAAACTCATATCTTGAAAATCGAGAAGTGCGTAGCTTTGCAAAAATAAGATGCTGTTGTTCTCCACCTTCATTTTCGCCGACCACTCATTTTCTTCTTCTTCGCACTCGTCATTTGGCTGAACCGCTTCCCCTTCTTCTTCTTTGGACACATCATTCGACTGGACCATACCACTTGAATGATCGCATATCGAACATCAATCGAACCACTTTGATCACGTATCGAACGTATATCGAACGTGTACCGTACCACTTTCAACGTGTATGGTACAATTTTCAACGTCTATCGTACCACTCTGGACGTGTATGGTACCACTCTGAACGTGTATGGTACAATTTTCAACGTCTATCGTACCACTCTGGACGTGTATGGTACCACTTTGATCGTGTATGGTACCACTCTGAACGCGTATGGTACCACTTTGATCGTGTATGGTACCACTCTGAACGCGTATGGTACCACTTTGATCGCGCATCGAATCACTTCTACATAATAATTACAACCATCATCATCTTAATCTAGCGTACATCACATGCAGGAGGTTGGGGATGGGTGGAGAAAAAAACATTTATGCATTAAAAATTGATTATATTTATTTATGCATTTCTCTCTGGTGTTTAGACCACCAGTTGAATATTTTAAATACATTTTGCAAGGCACAGTGCTTTATGTGTCTGCCACATCGCAGAGTATTAACTACATTCAGCTTATTTAGAGATATGATATCCTCGTAGTCAATGTCCAGTGTCTCGATGATCACGTCCGCTCTCGTATTTTCATCGAGGAAATCCGCAAGCCAGTCGCATTTCTGCAGCCCTTTAACGTATACGATATGGGATGCATCATCTTCTTCATCGATCGCATCAGCAACAGCTTTCGTAATTAGCTGTTTAGCCATACTGTATGGAACGTCTCCATCTTCCCACCGTAGTCCATGATGTTTTGCCGCCAACCACCGGATGCTTGATTTGTCAGATTTCGTAAGAAGATATTTGGGCATCGAACTCCCAAAAATATAGTGTGAGAGAATTGTTCCCTTTCGTAGGACAGCCACTTCCTTGACGACAAATCTTCCATCAACGATGAACCCTTGCAAGTCAACAAATGTCGGTATGGCCATTATCGGTACAATTTAGAGGTCCGCTCGCTTCCAAGACAGACGGGAGAATGAGATCTTTCTCGTAAAGCATCTCGATTTTCACGATGAAATTTTGACACAGGAGAGGGCGAGCAAGTAGCGCGGCAATTTAAATGATTTTTCGCACCATGTTTGTCAGTGGATTGTATTCAGCCGACCGATCGTACAGAAGCAGACAGTAGGCTGTAGTATTTGCAGGCACATTCTCTCTACATTCGAATTCTATGTGCACGTCCACGGAACCATTCTTGATCGACTCATTTTGTCGCGAGCAATCAATCACGACGAGGGGGACAAATTGTAAAAATTCGGCCACGGTGAATAATGCCTCGTTGCAACTATATCCATAATACGATTTACGGAATTGCGTATACATATGAAACAAGATGGCGTGCCTATTCTTGTCAAAGTCCAAGTTCAAGTCATCGTACGGGTAAAATTCCGAGTTGAGAAAAAGTTTTAGATTGATCAGGTTGCAGTTGTCGAGCTCAGTAACATCTTCGCTCATCACATTCTTTCGATTAGTCTGTAGACCAAAGATTCGCGGTTTCTCCAGCTGCGCAGATGCCTTCACGGCCCACGAATGCTTGGTCGTGCTCTGTAAGACAGGATACTCGTACAGATCCCACGATTGAAAACAAATGCTTAGGTTTTGTCCACTTTCCAAAGTATGTAGCAACGATAGCTTATTAACGTCGTTCAGCGTCACATGAGGCATCCGCCATTGCACTTTATGTAATTCAATTTCTGGTTCCAACATCGGCGATCCTATTAGAGAATTGTTATCGTTGCGCGATCGTATTAAAATCAATTCGTGACGCGCATTAATAATCACGCGTTTGTAGCCCTCGCAAAATCCCAGCAAATATTTGAGCGGGATGCAAAAATTGAAATGATTGTTCAATATTGGCCCATCGCGTCGTTTCAAGCCCCATCCTGCATTCTCCAAATTTTTGTCTTCGCCAGATGTCAGCGATACATAGTTTTTAAGCGTGCTAGTTATTCCAACATTTCTGTTGCGGTCAATCTCCACGCCATTCAGCTTGTATCGAATCTCGTCAAATAAGAACGCCACACAATTATTTCCCAACGTCACCGTTAATGCATCATTTGGCTTATTTATCGACAATTTCCCCTCCACGTAGAGAAAACTTTCACACGGCAATGTGTATAAATCCTGATGCTGTATAGGTATTCTTATCTCATCGCTGTATCCAAACGTCATGTTGACGTACGGGTTGTATGTGTGAGTCTGGTGCTTGACGATGCGATTATCAAACGTCGGCTTCCCTCCAATGCTTAGAATGTCAACCATTTTTCAACTTAAATGCGCACAATGAATCCCAGTGATTTCAAAAATGCAATGTTCGCAGCACTGAGCCTCTTCGTTTTAGTGTGATCACAGCTGTTGTTGTTGTTGTTGTTGTTGCAAACAATTTCGTTTGGATGAAACGGGTTTCTGGTGTCGTTCAACACAAGCATCTCTTTCTTTCGCACCACGCGTATTATCGTCGTCGCCGCCGTACGTGTAGTCTGATGGTAATCTCTTCACCTCGAAAATCGAGCAACCGTCCGTCTTGATCCACAACGCGTATCGTTAGATCCGTAATGACCCGTGCGGTGATCGGAAGGTAAATGATCTGTGCGGGCGTTTCCGATATCTTATATCCTGGTGGGACCCTCGGAGAAAATTCATGTATCGTATGTACGTGCTTCCCATTGTTGTACGCACCAGCGGTCACGCTACATTCTACGCGAATAATATTTACGTTCATGATATTAATTGGATCGTCCGATTCGTGCCACTGTCCAGGTTCTAATACTCGATTCGTCGAGAATCCCAGTAGCGATCCAATGTTATTGGACTTTGTAAAGTCTACGGCGAACGAGCAGTATAGCTCGCTTTTCATGGTGTTGTTGTTGGGGCGCAACACTATTGGATACGCATCGTTGTCACCACCATTGTCGTCATCATTGCCACCGAGATTTTGAGGATACCGCTCGAGTAATCGCTGCTTCAAATACTTGGCAATAGCATGTAGTTCGTAGGACCCGTGGGGAATCGCAATGTATTCACGAGTGATGTCGACGGTGTTGTTGCTGTTGGTGTCATAGTTTACGGCGAAGTAGAATTTATCGTTACTCGAATCAATGTTCGGTATTGTATGATAAGTTTCAAAAGTTGTTAGACCAAGCTCGTAATCATCGTTGCTCAAATCTATGGGTGGAAAGTAGCTTACCGCGAGGGTGCTACTCTTGCCGGTTAGAGTGAATGTTAACGTCATATTCCGAGCTGTACTGCTCGACTAATACTGAATCAGAGCGGTGGGAAGTCAATCCTTAAATTTGGTGCCGATCGTCTGTAGAAAGCGTAGACATAGTTGTCCACAGTTGCTCTGATTGTACTGCTGATAAGACGTTCTATTGTATTCAATCTTCACAGCATCTTTATCCAGATATTGCACCAATTCCTTAGGCGGTCGAGGATTTTCAAAGCTATCGAAATATACAGCTCGACACCCTCTCTTCGCATACGCCACCCAATGAGTCCCCGACCCCTCGACGTTGTCCAAATTTACGATACCGCTCTCGTTTCGACGTACTCCTCCGGCAGGTAGCGCATTACGCATAAAAACACCTCTAAAAAATGGAATACGCATACTTTTTGCCAATTCCGCCAATTGCACATCGGTAGTTACGCCCACAGGCATTTTTATTTTCTTTTCGGCGTTTTTTTTTTCGTTTCGATATTCCCTGTCCACACTTGTATGGCGCGAGATAAAGTCCGTGACCTTCCATGGAGCGATTATGACGTTGCATTTCCTGCAGCTGATGTTGCGCCGCCTTATTATCGTTTACAGCCTTGGCGATCCCCGCTGCTCCACCAGCTAGTGATCCGAGAACACCTAGCAGCGGGAGAAGTGGTAATATACCACCCCGTTTTGCCACCGGAAGAATCCGCTTTTGCGGTGCTCTCTTTGCAGTCCTTTTGCGAGTTTTTGTTTTCGTCCGCATTCCGATTTTCGTCTTGGCCTTCATAGCTGCCCAAACAGCTGTAGCAGCACCTCTTTCGCCCAGAGTCGAGTCTCACGCAACGATGCGTTTTCGCGCTTTGTCAGCGAGTACGTTATCTGCCGCATGCCTTTCGCTGAGGTCGTTGCTACGCGAATACGCTATATCGTGTTCGCGACACGCTGCATCCAACGGATTGATACCTGGATCGCCCCTAGCCAATCGTTTTGCCAGACGAGTTCCTGGACCCCCAAACTGATATCCCGGGATATGTAATTCGATAGATAGCGCGTTTATCGCCCGATTTAACAAACCACAACCTTTCTTTACTCTCGTCGGCGACATTCGCCACAGTTTTTAATCATAGTTTAGTGGTGCTGGACCGTCGATATGCGTTCGCTGCCAAGGGCGATTATAATATTCCAGACACCGACGATACTGCCGAACCTCAGAATCGGCTTTTATATGCTCGGGGAGTCTGTCTCACAACTAATCAATGTGTCTGCCAAACTTACGCAGTAGAATAATCTTTGGTATATATTTCAACTGCTCAGAGGTTAGGTTTCGAATATCGCAATTATCCGATAGAATGAGAAGCATTTCGAATACTGAGCTGTTTTGCTTCGGCGCGGGCCTATAAATAGGGCGCGTCGCCGCTTCGATGTATCAAAAATCATTTTCGCGGTTCGCAGCGAGGATGCGATTCGTGCGGCAACCTGCGACGATACGCGTGACAAATTTTGACGATAAATCGCAAATGGTGTCCTCGAAAACAAGACGCAGACATGGTAGCATGCTGCCAAACACCATACGCTGCCTCATTTGTGGCCCATCAAATTGTGGAAAGACCAACGTGCTGGTGAGCTTGTTGGAAAGTCCTCACGGCGTCCTCTTCGAGAACGTGTACGTGTATTCCAAATCGTTGCAACAGCCGAAATATCAGTATTTGGAGAATTTATTGACTTCGATAGATGAAATTGACTACTTCACATTTTCGAATAACAGTGACGTCATCCCACCGAGCGAATCGCTTCCGAATTCCATTTTTATCTTTGATGACGTGGCATGCGACAAGCAAGATACAATAAGGGAATACTTTGCAATGGGGCGCCACTCGAACGTTGACTGCTTCTATCTCTGTCAGATATATGCAAAGATTCCCAAACATCTTATACGCGACAATGCGAATCTGTTGATTCTGTTTAAGCAGGATGGTACCAACTTGAAACATGTGTACAACGATCATGTAAACACTGACCCACCAAAAAACTTCAAAAAAGTAAAAAAATTACGCCAAGTACATGAAATCAAATAAATCACAAAAAATAGAAGATAAGAATAATAATTACAAAATAAAAAAAAAGATGTGAAATTAGAACGAGCTGCAAGTACATAAAGGTGCTTTCCCGCTGCGTGCAAAGACGACACTGTGTAACGCAATGTAAGATTCGGTGCTTTCCAACTGCGCTTAATAATATTAAGCAGATATATTTTTATACAAATAAATATTTTAATATAAATAAATATTTTATTCAAAATACTTGGCGCTGCGAAACCGAAAAAATGTTAATTGTCTTAGTATATTTAACTTTAATATCATACGTAGCATATGCAAACGCACGCATATACACATTCACGAACGCACGCACAAGAAAGAAAGAAAAAGATTAATGCAATTTATACATATGTATTCAGTTTAGCAACACCAATTCGGTGAGCAGCGCCAAGTATTTTGAATAAAATATTTATTTGTATTAAAAAATTTATTTGTATAAAAATATATCTGCTTAATATTATTAAGCGCAGTTGGAAAGCACCGAATCTTACATTGCGTTACACAGTGTCGTCTTTGCACGCAGCGGGAAAGCACCTTTATGTACTTGCAGCTCGTTCTAATTTCACATCTTTTTTTTTATTTTGTAATTATTATTCTTATCTTCTATTTTTTGTGATTTATTTGATTTCATGTACTTGGCGTAATTTTTTTACTTTTTTGAAGTTTTTTGGGGGGATTTCACTTCTTTTTACAAAGATAATTTGCATACCAGGGAATAACTCCAGATAATTTTTAATATTATTATAACTTACAAATTATCACGGGACAGAATTAAGGATACATTCTACATAAATTTAACAACTACGAAAAGAAACCATGTGCACCACATTGCCAATCTGTATGTATTATACGTATAGTACTTTGTGTATAATACATGGTGCGGGAAGCAGCTTATGGCGCTGAACGTATTTAACATCGAAGTGTAATAACAACCACAATTAACACCTTTCGAAGAAAAATATGTATGCATTTTTAGCATTTCGTGGCCAAACTTGTGTTTCTACTTGTAAATCATCAACGGATACCCACGTTGTGCTCTTACCCCTTACCATACTCGTGTAATGACTATCGGCAATACTTTTACCGTGGTGAAAAATCACTGCCTTAAGTTTATAACAGTGATCTACCAATTGTATTTTAGTAGTAGGCATTGCTTTGATGTAGAAATTTTCCACTTTCGTTGTTGTTCCACTACTATCCTAATCGAACAAATGTAACAACCTCCAAACCTGTGCATCCCCTTCATTTCTATCCATCCAAGCCTGTGCGTCCCCTTCATTTCTATCCAAGCCTGTGCGTCACCTTCATATTTATCCAAATCCTGTGCGTCCCCTTCATTTCTATAATATAAACGTTACATAAAAACTCTAAATTGCTGGTATAAAAATATCTAGCAATTTAAAAGCAATGCAATTTGTTACAATATATATATTATTTTGTACATGCATGGTACAAATTTCCAGAAACTTATGCGAAAGGAGATGCTTCTCAGTCGAACCATCTCCGGACAACTTCCAAGTCTGTGACTCTACATAAGAGATCTATTTAAAAAATTTTGGCGACTTACCTTATTAATTGAGACAATAATTCAGTCTCCTATGTAGTGTAAAAACTCGTGACATTTCAAATTCGGACAACGTACTTTATTTGACACATCACTTGGTAGGTTATAAAATTCAAAATAGTATATATAAGTATGTGTATGTACAATGACCGACGACGATCCCTGCCGAATAATCCCGAGAGTCGACGAAAAGAAGAACGAACATGTGTTGGCTGATGGTGTGTGTGTAACGCGTGTATACGTATTATGTGGACGAAAATTTGGCTTGGAGAATCAGGAGAAGAATCAGAATCAGAAGAAAAACCGTATCGGATCCGACCGATTCATGAGACGATATTATGATATCTCTGTCATGTGTGGACCGATTTTATTGAAATTGGTCTTGTTCGAAAGCCGATGTGCGGTTTACATAAGAAAAATTCCTTTAAATTTACAAAATTTTGCAGGCGTGATGAGATATTAATGTATAAATGTTAGAGTGTCTCCGCGACGAGTAAAGATACACGGTAGCGACAGTCGACATATACAGGGTGTTTTTCATGTACTTGGCGTCGAGACGCTACCGCGTCTCTAGATACTGTAAAGTCTGCGAACGATTCCACGATCATGGCTTCCACTGGTCATTCCGGATACAACGAAAGTAACATGCCAGCTATTCGGAAGAAGGAGAGGGACTACGAAGGCATGTTCGAGTTCAGAAAAGAGGACATCAATTGTAATAATACGTCACCTAATTATCGGTAAAATCTATCGACACTACGCTACCGAATAGGAAATATTTCTAGCATTCTCGGAACTGCAACGATCTTTTCCAGCGCTGAAACCTAGAGTTGCGCTGACGTTGCTTCCCGGTTGATCAGCCTACATCATTTTCATGCGCATCAGGCACACCGATTGTATAAACGACGACGAGAAAGTGAGTTGCTGCTGACGGGCTACCTGGAAGGTGTGAAGTGCGTGATGAAGAAACGGGAGGATTTCGACTTTAGCGTGCTCTGGTTCAGCAACACCCTGAGGTTGCTGCACAGTATGAAACAGTACTCTGGGGACAAGCCCTTCCAGATCGAGAACACACCGAGTCCGAACAAACAGTGTTTGAGGAATTTCGATTTCAGCGAATATCGTTTAGTGTTGAGTAGCGTGGCGCTCTGGATTTTCAACAACATCAAGACGAAGTTGAAGGAGAGGAGTCAGGCTCTGACGGTGCCTGCTCTCCTCGAACACGAGGCCATATCAGGCTTGAATTCCAACGAGTCCGGTTGACCCAGGTCCTCCTCTATGGGGGAGGGGCCAGAATCCACGCAGCAGAAGCAGAATAAACTTCTAGATGAGCTGACCGCGGTGGTACTTCAGTACCATGGTGTCAATGCCGAAATAGTTGTGCAGGTGTTCAAACAGTTGTTCTACATCATGTGCACCAGTGCTCCGAATAATTTACTTTTGAGGAACGAGCTCTGCCACTCGACAAAGGGCATGCAGATAAGGTTCGTGACAATTTCTTGCTGGCTTCGTTTCAATTAATTTCCCGGGCGTTTATACAATGGCATTTTCTCCAGGTACAATATGAGCCATTTGGACCAATGGAGATGGATCTGCGATTAGAGCAAGCATCGGAAGTGCTGGAGCCAATCATACAAGTGGGAGAGCTCTTGCAAGCCCATAAAACGGACGAGGATGTGACCTCTGTGTGCGAGATGTGCAACAAATTAACCGCTAATCAAATAATAAAGATTCTAAATTTGTATACGCCTGCTGATGACTGTGATACGCGCGTGCTAGTTACGTTTATCAAAAAGATACAGGGCAAATTGGGCCAACGTGGCAAAAACAACGAACAAGTAAGTGGAGGCTTAAGTACCGTTTACCTATACTTTTATAGTTTATAGCGATGGAAACGTGATGAAATTGGGATTTTCCTTTTCAGCTGCTGATGGACCTAATGTATTCGTATTCGATAAGATTTCCATTCAATCCGTCGAACATTCGGTTAGAAGATATCGATATACCGGAAGTATTTCATTTGCCCATGCTGAAGAAGGTGTGATCATAGTAAAGCAGAAATTTAGAGTCCCTGCTGCGCATGTAACTTTTAATTGAGTAAAACCGTCTAACGAGTAATCAAATTCGCCTAGCCTATTTATTAAAGAAACAAGGAGAAACAGAGGGGAGGAGTTAGCGATGCCAATCATTATTGCTGAGTTAGATAACGCATCGAGCGGGTCATCAATATCATGTTTCATGTTTTTTTTTTAAACGATTTTATTCACCTTCGATCCTTTGTTTGTTTGTATGCTTCAACTATGGCAACTCAAATTTAACCAACTTCTAACTATCCAATTTTCTTGAAACTTTGCAGGCGTGCGTAGTTTGAATGGGAATACAATATATAAAAAAAAATAACCCCGAGGGGGTGAAAAAATTACCCAGTCATCAATAAATATAACCTATAACCACAAATCCAAACGACTTGAAATCAGCCACTCGCGTTCTTTACAAAAACAACAAAAAACCACTGCGTTCGGGACGCTAGTCGTATCGCGATTACCGAAAATACACAATTTATGCTCCGTCACGTACCTATGTACGAATAGTAAAACTAAAACTTTGCAAGCCTAAACGGTTGAACGGACTTCAATGATATTTGGAATATATGTATATGCACATTACATACGTCCTAGTTAGATTATAGGCTATTTATTTATTTTTTAGGCTTTTTTATTTTGGAAACATACCCTGATAACCAGATGTCTGCAATCTGACGTCAGATTGGCAGCAGGGTCTGCCGTGAGGGCGCAGAGCGTGACATCAGATCCGTAGTCATCTATGTCCGCATTAGGATGCGTTCTGAGGTACAGAGCCTGACATCAGGATCCTGACGTCAGATGGGCAGCAGATTCGCAGCAGATCCTGCCGTTCGCCTGACACGTATAACAGCGCCATCTGAGGGCCAGAATTATCAAACTATTCCCTGAGCGTGACGTCACATGGCCGCCCTTACACACCAACACAAATGTAGCGTTATTGCTATAGGTGTATCCCTACCCCTATATAACCTGCCAGCAGATTCTGCAGTTCATTAAATAATTAATTCTACTTATTTCCAAAAATATTTATTTATTCTTTAAAATCGTTACAGAATAATATAAGTAGCGCATATAAATTCAACGAAGAACATTCAATATTTACATTTATAAATCCATATACAATACGTCCCGTAACCAGTGGTACATATTAGGTGCGATATCAGAAAATTTCCTATATTTTCGACTTCGTTTTTCTGCAGGATCACTATATTCCGTATTGTGTTAGCGCTGAAAACAAATAGAACATTAGTATAAAATTAAACGTAACGTATGAATAAACAGGATACATGCGATACTTACTTCAGCTCCATCTCCGCACAGCACACAGCCTAGGCGATCATGCATGCTCCTGCGAACATTAACATTTATAAGAAAACATGTGGTCAATTATTATTTACGAAACAAGACGCTAAACATTCGCACTTGGCGCATAACCCTATTTTTCTGTCTTGCAGATAATGTGACTCTCGATTTTCGCGACGTAGATAATTGGAAATTATTCAATACCATAATTACGTTTGCTTTCTGGATACTTCGAGATGATTTGTCTGGATATTGATGCTGAGAAGCGCGTGGAATATTTTTCGAGTGTTTCTCTTCAAACACAACGGATACCTCTTTGAACAAACAGTATGTAGATGTAACACGTGTACCAATGTGGCGGTACAATGGGCTACGCTCGGATTGGCTGCGCTATAGTGCCGAAACTCGTGATTGGTCAAGACTCTTCGTCCAGTTTGCGTTCGTTTGCGAGGTCTGAGGTGGCGGTGGACCGGTGGCAGTCACTGGCAGTGGCAGTTAGTGGCAGTCAGTGCCGACAAAACCGAAAAATATTCCACGCGATTCTCAGCATCAATATCCAGACAAATCATCTCGAAGTATCCAGAAAGCAAACGTAATTATGGTATTGAATAGTTTCCAATTATCTACGTCGCGAAAATCGAGAGTCACATTATCTGCAAGACAGAAAAATAGGATTATGCGCGAAGTGCGAATTTTTAGCGTCTTGTTTCGTAAATAATAATTTAACACATGTTTTCTTATAAATGTTAATGTTCGCAGGAGCATGCATGATCGCCTAGGCTGTGTGCTGTGCGGAGATGGAGCTGAAGTAAGTATCGCATGTATCCTGTTTATTCATACGTTACGTTTAATTTTATACTAATGTTCTATTTGTTTTCAGCGCTAACACAATACGGAATATGGTGATTCTGCAGAAAAACGAAGTCGAAAATATAGGAAATTTTCTGATATCGCATCTAATATGTACCACTGGTTACGGGACGTATTGTATATGGATTTATAAATGTAAATATTGAATGTTCTTCGTTGAATTTATATGCGCTACTTATATTATTCTGTAACGATTTTAAAGAATAAATAAATATTTTTGGAAATAAGTAGAATTAATTATTTAATGAACTGCAGAATCTGCTGGCAGGTTATGTAGGGGTAGGGATACACCTACAGCAATAACGCTACATTTGTATTGGTGTGTAGGGGCGGCCATGTGACGTCACGCGCAGGGAATAGTTTGATAATTCTGGCCCTCAGATGGCGCTGTTATACGTGTCAGGCGAATGGCAGGATCTGCTGCGAATCTGATGCCCATCTGACGTCAGGATCCTGATGTCAGGCTCTGTACCTCAGAACGCATCCTAATGCGGACATAGATGACTACGGATCTGACGTCAGGCTCTGTGCCCTCACGGCAGACCCTGCTGCCAATCTGACGTCAGATTGCAGACATCTGGTTATCAGGGATGTTTATGATACAAATGTTGCGATGAAAATAAATCAGAGTATGCAAAAGTTTGAGCTTTAAAGGAACTGAGGAAGCTGGATTGGGTAACGTATCTTGCTTACTCTTTATTGGCGACATGTACAATAGACGTGCTGGACATACTGTACTCCCATAACAAAAATAATTATAGCTAAAAATCGCGCGATACCCTCCGTATCAAACCGATGTAAACGACAGTCCACGATACGCTCAAGTATGTGTAATTTGCTCAGTCGAGGTACACCAAGCGTTCTACATCCAATCTGCGAACTACATATATTGATGAAAAGTGACTGGTAAGAAACGCTATAAAGCATTAAATAGTAGGTACTTTTAAATTCGCAACCTTTTTTCATATCAGAAAATGGACTTCACGTGATTCATCTTTCTCATTAAATTAAAACAATAAAATTTCCCCGTATTCATTTTTCATCTTATACGTATCTACTATCGACCTGACGAGATAATTTTCCAACGATTATAGCCTGGTGTATATAAAATTGTAGAATAGATTATTTCTTATTCAACGTATGAACGAGATATGTATTAATGATGATAGCTATGGTCGTAACGCAAATACACTCGCAGCTGTTGTATCCTTCGCAAATACATATATCGGTTTTCGATAACACCCGTTCGATACTCTCGAGACGCGATTCCACTTGGTACGGGCGATAACCATGCGCTGTTCTTGCATGAACTTTGTAGAAAAGGAAATGTTGCAGAGGTACTTCCGGTAAACAACAATCTATCTGGTCACAGTAACAATTATATCGCATAAACACGACGATTACGAAAATGCAGGATAGCTTTGTATATTTTAAACATCTATTATCATCGTCTCCGGTGCATACACGCCCTCGAGATTAATCGACGATCTGTAAATGCCAGTAGTATATAAAATCGTTTAAAACGTATCAATTCAAGTCACATATAGATCGGATAATAGAGGACAATACGATCCAATGATTAGTAGTTACAGATAGTCCTATTTCCCTTTCATCCATTAACTGTCATCGGGGGCGTCCGGAGACTTTTTTCCAGGGGGGGGGGGGGGGGGGGACAACTTTAGGATGAGGGTAAAGAAAAATATACCCCTCTTGCTTTTTTAACCCATTTTATAGTGCCAATTTAATTAAAAATTTAAAACCGAAATTTAAAAATATTCCCTTTTTTAGTATAAACTTAATAAAGATCAGTTTTGAAAAATAAGCAATTTTTTCTCAAAAGCCAGGGGGGGCAACTGCCTCTTTTGCCCCTCCCCCCCTGCGGACGCCCATGACTGTCATAAACATGTACAGACGGAGCGTAAGCTGCCACTTTAGGCGAGGGGAACCGTAGGATTGGAGGGGGAAAGGCAGAGGTTCAGTAGGGTCACGTCGGTTAGCTTCGGATGTATTCGGCTCGTGTCGGCTCGTCATCAAACGCTAGGTTTAGAACATAACTACTGTTGCTGTTTTGTGAATAGTCAAACGCGATATCTGCAAGTACAATTTTGTTTAAACAAAACATTTCAGACTATAATATATATAAACTGCATGATATACGGGATTTGTAATGTATATCCTTTTCGACTATCTCTCATAGACACAAAAAGTATATCCGAATAGCACCAAAGAGAAACGGAGTTACCCGATTTACCACTATTCGCCCCTTACCGCGAATCTTATTCCCCCTCTGAGTTAATGCTCCGCCTATAAATATGTACACGTAGGGTAAGGGGAAAAAACAAGGAATACCACAAAACAGCTTTATCGAGAAAATTAAGCCTGAATACGTTAGTCCACCAGTAAAGAAACGAGAGTGGACATTTTTTGTTTTTAACTAGTTTACCAAAAGTTTAACGTTATCTTATGGGCGTATTTGAACTTTATAACCCTTTGTGCTTCGACAGTTCTGTAGTTTCGGTTGCCATCAACAAAGTCTGCTATAAATCGCAAAATCACGAAAAATGGGCATCCCCGGTTTTTCCCCTTACCCTTCATATACATATGCTATGGGCGGTATTCAGAGTCACTTCTTAAGACTAAGATCGTCTAAGTAGACTAATAGAGGATGTCGCATAATTAAGATAATCTTAAGAATAAGTAGCGATTGTGAATACCGCCCTATGTTAACTAGGGCTGCATTTGTCGAATTTTTCGGTATTCGAATATTCGAATACTTCAGTAGCTCAATTATTTGGCGAATATAATTCGAATATCCAAGTATCCAAATACTATTCGAATACATCAGTATTCGAATACTTAAATATTTGCATAATAACATTCGAATACTCAAATATTTGAAGTTTATTCGTAGCATTCGAATACTTGTAAAATATTCGAATATTAAATTATTCGCAAAGTCCCAGACCTAATGTTAACTTAACCACAGCTACTACGAGTTCCCACGCGGCGTTACAGAGGGCGCAGTGAAATATTAAGTGAGCGCTCGATTCGTAACCAGATTCCAGCGAATCGATAGGAAAAGGACTACAAGTGCACTTGCCAAATATGTATAAACGTTGGTACGAATTATTTCGAGGTACATATATATTTCTCGCTATCCAATACGACAACGGAAACGTTTCCCCCTTTAAGTTCTTTACAATAATTCTGGCAGTGAGCGGCTTTTATAAAAAGTACCCTATATGTACCCTACTTATTGTAAATCGTATAAATGTAACTGTACAATTTTAGACAATTTTTGAAGCTAATAGTCTCACTCGAGTTAGAGTGAACTGTATAGTATAGAAGGCAACTAGTCGCCCGGGGCCATTCTCCCAATCGTGAATCGTGCCAGACAACGGCCTTGAGCGGGCAGCTGGCTTTCTTCGGACTACACGTCGCTCCAGTCACGTTCCTGTATCACTTCTTTTCACGTGCAAATTCATTCTGCCCCTGTGGATCGATGGCAGAGTTGGGCAAAGTGTAATTTAATTACAAATTGCAAATTAGGATTGAAATGTAATTGTGTAATTCAATTACGATTACTTTCTGTAATCGTTAATTTAGTTAACAACAATTACAATTGTAATTGCGGTCAGTAGCAATTAAAGATTATAGAAAGTAATTTGTAATTGCAATTACTTGTAATGTAATTGCAATGAAAGTAATTGATTACATAATCTATTACACTTGTAATCGATTACGCCTAATTTTGATCGATGGTGACAAACAACTGCGCAGGGAACAGTAGTTCCACCACGAAGTAAACAATTCATGCTAAGAATGAAGAATCTTAAATAAATACTCGCCCAATTATTTTACATTGTATTCTCTCCCAGCTACTCTACCCGAACTATAAACTATTATAAAATACATCCCCATATTCGCTTACTAAATTATAGGATACCCTCCCAGTAAAAAAAAACAATCAACGATTCGATACATATTATCAATCTTCTATATACGCAGAAGCTAGGTACCATCAACGATACTCGATTTTCTTCCTAACTGACCAGCAGACGCTATCTACGTACACTTTCAGCCTAGTTGTATCTACACTCGAACATTTAATCAACCATGTCTTTCGATGTGCACCCTAGTGCTCGCGCGCTAATGTTTGAGATCGTTCAGCGAGACGAGAGCAATTTTTAGCCTCACGATAAACTAAGTGGAATGGGGGACTATTGTTTACGCTTCAATTATAGGGTTTATCGTCGCGGGCGTTGTCGGCGCCTCGTGTGGAGTGTCGTTCATCATGAACGTGGTTGTGGGCTCTTCCCGTGAATTCTGATCGCCCCTCTTGCCTCCTGGGGGAATGTACGTCCACCAGGCCAGGAAGAAGAAGAGGAGCGATGCTGCCTTCCCCATGAAGGCCAACGCCAACATGTACCTGAAGCAGACACGGCATTGGTTAGTCCAATTGATGTTAATATTTCACGTGAATCGATTTTTATGGCACTTTGGATGTGTACTGTGTTACTAAAACATTTTGGATAGATGTAGGAATAGGTGACGCAATTCCTATACGTTTCGGGAGTCGCGGAAAAAAGAAAGCCTTCGGCGATGGGAATCGAATCCAAGCCGTCCGCGTGGTGATCAGTCTAGGTGGCTCGGCTCGCCCAGACTTGGCGAGTCGGCGAGCCATGAGCGTTCCCACGCGCCGTGGAACTTCACCTTTATCCACGACGGCTAGCGCCTCTCGGCGAGTCGGCTTGGCTTTCCCAAGCTCGGCGAGTCGGCTCGGCTCTCCCAGGCTCGGCGAGTCGGCGAGCCATGAGCGTTCCCACTCGCCGTGAAACTTCACCTTTATCTACCTCTTATTCTTATGGCATGGTGGTTCCTGATCCCACATAGATTGAGCTTTATAATGGTATTATTGTTATAGCGTTTGGATTGGTGAGATATTGGTGGTGCTAAGGTCACATTGATGTGATAATTTTGGGCTCCCTAATATGGTAATTACAGTTATTTTAATGTAATATAAGGCTTGGCAGTTAAATTGTGGTACTGAAGGCTCGTGACTTTCTTGATCCCAGTAGGACTTTTATGCATTTTTAAATTATTCTTAACTTACTTTCAAATCATGTTATGTTGAAAATTATAAGTAACGAGTGTAATTAATATTATTACCCAGTGAATGCGATATAGAGTACAAGTAGTAGGTATATGCTGATCTCTCACAATAAACGCTGTTAGAGATGTGTTTCCAAGATAGATCTAATTCCCCCGATACATTCTTCAGTGAAATCTTAATTAGTCGCTTCTAGTATACCCATTCTTGCGTCGCTAAAGAAGTACCACAATCCAAAAGTGGTAGATTCACTAACACTAAAATAGCCTAGACTCATCTCAAAGAAAACTCAAATCACAGTTCCAAACACTAGGCCATTGAGGCCAAGTGCATTTCTTCCCGAGGCCACCCATTTTTTACCATAAAGTTCTATTTAAATTATTAATAATTATTCGCACCTGCTCATATACAAATTGTCGTAAACGAGACAGGCTCCTCTGCCCTCGCACGTTTCGTTCCACAAAATGCAGGTGTCGTCTATGAGAGCACCAAACACCATAGGCGCTGGTATGGTGCCCAGGATCCTCACTTTGATCCACTGTATCCCCAAGGCGAACGATCTCTGGTCGTCTCGAACGACACGCAGCGTCGCGGAAAGTGCGGGCATCGTGCAAAGGAACGTTATGAACATGTTACAAAAAGCAAGAACGATGAAGGGCCACAGGTAAGAGCAGGCTGTGTTGCAGGTAGTGTTTATCGCCTCGTAGTTGACCACGTCGTTCCCGCTAGTTAGATTCATTGCTGGCGCACGTATGCAAGTGCACTCTGAATACACCTGCAAAATAAAAATCATATATGATTAATTGAAATTAATTGAAAGGTACATTAAGGGGATGTTCCGGTCTAGAGCCCACAAAAATGGATGATCTTTAGGAATTAATTACAGGAAAACTGACATAAATAATTTAATGGGACTCTTTGCATTATATTAAGGATGTCTTGAACAGTAGAAATATATTTTTTTTTCTAATTAATCATTCCAAATCGTACTGGGGAGTCGTTGAAGTCAAGGCGTAAAAGAAATTGTCCAAAACGGTGGGACGTGGAACACCTAAACCATTGGTATGAAATAAAAAACAGTCCCAGATTATTAAAGGGTATGAAATTTCATAGGGAGCACATCTTCAAAAATTATAAAAAATTATATTTTTTGACAAAGTAACGACATTTGAAGTTTGAAAGCACTTTCTCCTTATGCATTTTCATCCTTTCAACGGCTTTACAAAATACAAATTTTCACAAATTTTCAAACGTTAGTTTTCCCCCTGCAAAAAAGTATATTCTTCAAAATAAAAAAAGGTTCAATTGGCTCGATTACTAACTTTTCGATAAATTTGTCCCACCAGTTTGAAGAATACTGTTTAGAGAAGATGCCTATGACTTCGGGAATTTTTAGAATTTCAAAAAATCCTTTTAAACACATTCGTAAAAGGTCGAACATTTGAAAGATGAAATAATAAAATCGATTTTCGATCTTGCTAGACTGGAACCTCCCCTTAACGTTTTTACGAACACTTTGTATTAGCTGGATCAGGCATGGAACTAAAGTGAACGCAGCGGCCGTTTTTCGGAGGCAACGCCTCCTTTCTCCCGCCGCGCGTCTTGGCCCCCGCAGCGGGCCAGGAGCTTCGAGCGCCTCAGACCCGTACCATAAGAACCGCGCGTGGCGCATTGGGGCGACACCCGTATCAATAGATTTCCGCATCATCCATGGGGTACTATTATCGATGCGGTTTTTTTTGTCAGTGATATCCCCTGTAGGCCTAAACTTTAGGGCCTAAACTTAGAAAAAAGAGAACAGACAATCGAAAATATTAAAAAGTTAAAGTATCACAAACTTTTCTGTTAACAAATTTTCGGTGTTTCCAAATTATTGGTACTCTTTTTACCACCACCACCACCACCACCACCCCCTTTCAAAGTACCGCCATTGACTTAGTGTCCCACGGGCTAGTATTAAAAAAAAAAGTAATGAACAAAATTTGACCCACTTCTCAAAAAGGTACGCCATCACTGCTCTAATGAGTAATCGATATACCTAACAGCTATTTCCCCCAAAGGAAATGTTAAAAATGCATAGCCTTTACTCCCATTTCAGTTTCTAACATTGAAATACCAGCTTGCAATAAACTACAGGCTTTCATGAAATTATCAGTAGCAGCCGACATTGCGATTAAACGTATCCTTCCAAGAACTAGAGCACTGGTATAACGTCAGCGTGGAAGGAGGCGAAAAAATGTACTGACTTCGACATTGTTTATCTGCGTCTGTTGATAACACCCCGCGTGACAGGGCGAGTAATACGTGATCCCGTCGACCCCACATATTGGATTGAACTCGGATCTCGAGCAACCGCAACCATTATTGCACGCGTCGTCCAGCGAGAACGATTTCCTGGAACTAACATCAAATTCATCAATGACACCAACCACCTGGCCGAACCCTGCAGGGTTCCGTTCAAGCAGTAGAAACTCAACCCGACAAACAAGCACGTACCTTGTCTGGTCAGAATAGGGAACCGTGACGCCAGCGAAGCTCAAGTTCGGGCAATTCAGGACGAAGCACAGAGTGAAAGCTATGCACGAGGCAGTTGCCAGCAGGCAGAATTTCAGAATTCCCGAGCAGGGCAAATTAAATCGTTTTATGAGATAACCACCGAGAAATGTGCCACCACCGCCAGCCGGAACCGTAACCAGGCCTGAAAAAGAGATACAAAAAGAAAAAGCTGAAAAAGTATCATTATGCGTCGAGCACAGACGGGGTTTCCGAAATCTCGCGGAATTACGCCGCAAATGTTCGTCAATCGTAAATAATCCGCGGGACGAGTATAAAAGCGCGGAGAACGATTTACGGCATTACACAGCCCTCGTGACGGTAACATATCGTTCCGTCCATATTTTTTCCCTTGAAAAATAGTTTCGGTATTTAGCCGAAAAAAAAGAAGGGACGGGGAAAAATTGTCATCGATTACACACGCCACAAGAGGCAGTCGTTTGATTGATTATAACGGAAAGTTTCGGTATTATTCACCCATTAACAGCGCGGCCGAGCTAGCGCTGACGTTGAATTGATTTTCGATCAGCTTCGGGAGGAACGCGGCGAAGCCAGCGATCAGCAATCCTTCACTGGCACCTGCCAGGTTCAACATGAAAAATCCCGGGTTGCCCAGCAGATCGGTCAGGGCACGTGGCAGCTCGCGGATTTTCGAAAACGCCTCCCCCGTGTCGCTTGTAGCTGATTGCTTCGGCTTCTCGTGCGCCTCTGACACCCTCTCCTTCGCCAGCTCCTCCGAACCTGGCGGAACAAATCGTTGGTTGGCAAAAGCTGCAGGGAAAAGGGCCGCTTTCTTTCGTAAGGTGTTTTAACGTGGTGTCAAATACCAGGCAATGCTGCTGGGAACGCCAGTATCGGTATAGCGATTATGAAAGAGATCACAGCTGCTCCTAGAAAGCCTATCCACCAGGCCCCCACCCACACGTTGCTGTCCGGTGTCAAACCGATTCTGAAATTCATTTTTGTTGGTGGTTATTCAAAGTCGCTTGGAAGCTAAGCTATGCTATGCTATGCTATTCTACGTTTTAAAAAAACAGTATCACTACATCCTTCTCCACCAAAAGCTACGTTTGTGTGCTACGCCTTGCTATGTTTCTGAAAAATCGCTCCCGGAGTAAATCTTGTGCTTCGTCGAGTTAACCCGAAAAAAACAAAGCACAGAAACGAAGCTTTTGGTGGAAAAGGATGTATTGAAACTGTTTTTTTTTAGAACAAAGCATAGCATGGCACAGTAGGGTGGCTCTTATTTACTCTTGGTATAAAATTTTTTCAAGATTATCTTCGGGGCACCCTCCGGAATAGTTCCAAATAATTAAAAAAAAATCCGTGTAAAGTTTGAGCTCGATCGGATAACGGGAAAGGGTGCCGCTGGGCCCTTAAACATTTAAATCATTATTTAATAGCTCGCGAAGCCGATTTTGTATAATATCCTCCAAGATATTGATTAAATAAAAAAATATGTCAAACAAAAGTTGTAGATCCGGGCAAGGAGCATCTTTTATATTGTATTACTTTTTCTCGTGCGACAAACGATTTTCGAATAAAGTCCGAAGAACTAAAAATAAAAAACTTTTTTCCCTCAAATTTTGAAAGTTTAAATGCTTCTAGAACACTTTTTATTTATGAAGGCGAACAAAAAAATGGAATTTTATTTTCGAGGACTATTTTTTAAACATTTAAGGGGGAGCATATACCGAAATAATAGTTCTCGAAAATAAAAATTCCATTTTTTTTGTTCGCCTTCATAAATAAAAAGTGTTCTAGAAGCATTTTTAAACTTTCAAAATTTGAGGGAAAAAAGTTTTTTTATTTTTAGTTTTTCGGACTTTATTCGAAAACCGTTTATCGCACGAGAAAATGTAATAGAACATAAAAGATGCTCCTTGTCTGGATCTATAACTTTTGTTTGACATATTTTTTGATTTAATCAATATCTTGGAGGATATTATATAAAATCGGCTTCGCGAGCTATTAAATAATGATTTATGGGCCCTTTAAATGTTTAAGGGCCCTTTCGCGTTATCCGATCGAGCTCAAACTTTACACGGATTTTTTTTTTAATTATTTGGAACTATTCTGGAGGGTGCCCCGAAGAAAATTCAAAAGTTGAAAATAAGAGCCACCCTAATAGCACAGCTTAGGTTAGCTTGTGGTGGGAACAATTCCATAAGAATGTATTGAAGCTAATTTTTTAAAACGTAGCCTACCATAGCCAAACATAGCATAACATAGCTTAGCTTAGCTTCCATGTGGATTCCCAGCTTTACAGTGGCTACACTGCAGCCACGCCATTTACTCTAATGAGCTATACATTGTTGTCTGTAAAGTATGACCGATTTTTCATGTGCCTATATTCTTATAGAGTATAGAGTAATAAAGACGATTAATAGTAATAGTCGATTTTGGGGGGAAAATTGGATGGAGGGGCTGGAAATGAGGAGGGGGGAGAGAAGAGTGGGGATAAGGGATGAGGGAGGAGAACAGGTAGATTAAGTAAGAAGTAGATGTTTGATTATTTTAATATTATGTGTATATCAGAGAAATAAAAATTGATAATTAAAAAAGATTCACAAATTTACATATATTTATTTTGGCTTTAAATTTTTTAAATAGTTTTTTAAAAAACATAATGCATCTAATTTTGAGTTGGCCATTAGAGTTCGTTTCTTTGTCATAAAATCATTAGCAACCGAAAACGTAGGGTTAACTGTAGACAACGCATCCATCAGTTCTTCCAAGTTTACTGTCGTTTTGTCAGTCTTCTCGAAAACGTTAAAGCTTCAGCAAGAGTTCGATATTTATCAGTACCGCCAGATTTCAATTCCTTTAAGCTTTCTAGTATAGACAAATTTAATTGATCTTGAAGAGACAATTCTTCTCCTGTATTAGATTTCCGTAATTCGTCGCCAGCATCAAAACCACGCTCCCTTCCGCATACATACACACACACACTCTCTCTGTCTCTTTCTCTCTCTCTCTTGCATCCCACACTGTTGATGTCTATAATCAAAATTTCTTCTACTCTTCTATTTTTTTACTTTACAAATTTTATAGGATACTTCTCGAAAAATTTCTCGAGATGTCTCTCGAGAAATGAGGAATCAACTTTACTTTTTTCCAGAAATTCTTGCGAAATAATTCTCAAAAAGAAACACTAGATATAAGGTAGGGTAGTAAACCATAAAAAGATAATAGTTAGTAGGAGATAACAAATAAGATAGGTTAAGTATACAATAATAAGTATAACATACGGTTGAAGTGAGGATAGCAATAAGGAAGTTACACAGGTATGGTAGAAAGGGAGAAGATTGTAATCCATGAGGAATAATAATGATGTTCATATATATATATATATATATATATATATATATACACATATGTACATATAATAATAGATTTTACTGTATTCTCTGGTAATATTCCTTTGGTACATAGTTTTAATAATGCAAAACGATTTAAGCTGGAAAGCGTCAGGAAATACGGTCTCGAGGAAACTTTTCTTGTAGATACCCGAGACGTAGATCGAGGACGTTACATTTGCAATCTAAAATCCTAGTCTCGAGCAGCGCGCAAGATTGATTGCAATTCACGAGAACGCTGGATACATATTCCGATCTTTTATTAGATTTATGCAGGACGATGTGCTGCGATCGATATTTCGTTCCAAAAAGCCCCAGTCCGTCCGGATTATTTTCAATACGGTTGTCCTCCTTTCGTGCAAATGAAATTATCGCTTAGCGATGGTGATCTTAAAAATACCACGAGCGAAAATAATTAAACACTAACCGTGTGAAAATTTCAAGTCGCGCAAACCAATTAAAGAAACCTGACGTTTTATATAAATTCAGAAGACCCACTTATTTACAAGATCCACTACGTTGCTTTTAGTTCTTAATGTCTAACATGCCATCGCTCGATCCATAACGAAAAATAAGGCTACACGCAGAATGTGGTCGAATGAACATGACAGTCTTCTGTGAACAAATGTGTAAGCAATGTTGCATCCACAAAGTTTCCCTCGGTTTATTTAATCGCTGTTCGAAGGAAAACGACGAACAGAATGCACCGTGATATTAAAACTATCCAAGCGATTTTTCTTCATACTTTTTAAACGCTTTAACTCACGGCTAGATATTAAACGGAAGTTAGACAAAGTGGGGCGTATATTGCGCGTAAATAAAAGGAAAGAGAGAGGTGGATTTAAACGGGAAAAATGCAATTATCCCGAAACAGTGGCGGGTAGTTCATCCTTCTGCGCGGTGAGTAGGCCAGAACTGCTTTCCCGTGGCAACTTCCGCCGCTCTATCAAGCGATTCCCTCCCACCACTTCCCTTCTCTTTTTTTTAATTGCACTCGGTCAGAAATTCCCATCCGACGAAGCTTGTGCAACTTTTCCGACTAATTTTCAGCCCTGAAGTATACCCGAAGGGGCCCTCTTTTTACACTCGTCCCACGCCAATATGGCGACCGGAAGTAGTCTCGAAGGGTAGCTCTATAATTTGGCGGGAGGAAAGTCCAGCAATATAGCGTTACAACGGCGCGGGAAGACGACGATCGTCGAAGTAGAGCAGTTCGCGGCGTAAAGCTAACGTGGCTGGAAAACTCGGCGATGGATGGCTCGGGTAAACGAGAAAAGTACTCGAAGGCGAGGATCTGAAGTCCCGAACAAGCTGGCTGCAACAGCATCTGCCGCCGTCGCGGGAACTTTTCATTTCCGTGCGAAATTAAACGCGCCGCACATGCAACCTACTCACGAGGGATGTTCGGCAACTTGGAAATTCAAAAAAATTTAAACTTGGGAGAAATGTCGTTCAAGTGAAACCAATAACGTGACCATTTCTTGTTTCGGCAGTGAATCCTCCCCCCCCCCCCAAAAAAAAAATATCTGCGGAACCATAAAAGATATCGAAAAAAGTTTCATTTAAAGTATTTCGGTTTTTGATATTCTACAACATGGAAATAAAGAACTTTTGAAAAATATTAATTTTTACCAAATTTATCTCCACCACGCTTTTTTTGTAAATTCTTTATCACCATATTGTCGGATATCAATGACTATAAAATGTTAAATTAAACTTTTTTTGCACCCGGGGATACATTGTCAGTTAAGGTGAACGAGACAGGTCGTCTTTTGGTTTTCCTTGCAGGAAAATTAATAAAACGAGGTCAGTTTGCTCCGTAAGTTGGATTTATTTCGGAGGATGGACTACTGTGGAGTTTCTTGGGGAGTGGTGAAACGGGGGTTGAAGAGGGTGGAAGTGTTATAAGTGATTTGAATGTGCTAATAAAATGAGAGGGACAGTTGACGTTTGGCACGGTAGTCGTGGTTTAATTTCGTTGTATATTGCACAAATTAGGGAAGGGTGATGTTCTTCTTACGTAAGTGCAGAATTCGTGCCCGAGGAAATAAAATAAGCTGTTCAATGAGCCATAGAATAATTTGCATAAGAATGTGGATATGGAAGTTTGATATGAAATGTTAAATAAAATTAAATGTAGGAAAAGTTGTAATGAAGATCGTGGATCCAATTCCATTAAATCCTCTGAATTAAATCTTATTGCATACTACTTTTTGATGTTAATATCAAATTTAGCAGTCACTCCGAGAGACAGTGCATAACGTTTCACGCGCAATCGATTTGAAACGACGTTTTGTGGAAGGATGTTTTATCGATTGACGAAGTTTACATTCCTAGCAGAGGCTTTACGTAACCAGTCTTTTTTTTCATCGATATTACGTTTACCCCAGGCGGTGGGCGTAGCTCATTTTTTCTTGGTGAAAGCAGACTACGTAAGGGTGATTGATCACCCGGAAACGGCTGACTAACTGCACGATCATCCCTTAGCAGACTTAACTGCATTTGCTAAGCTGACAAGGAGTCACCGTTTAGCTCTCCTCGTCGCCTGTTTTTTCGACACCACCTCTGTTACCACTGATCTTTAAATGATACTCAGCTACGAACTCTCAAATGTGAATCCACTCGTCCATATCCGAAATCACAGAAGAGCAAATTAATTTTCCAAGGGAAACTTTTGAAATGGAAGCAATTGTTTTTTGGGTGCTCAGTGCACTGAAAATGGAAATATTTATTTTTATTAAAATTTTTATTTAAGTCCTCTGTCCGTTTGCTTCTTTTCTGTCCGTTTGTTTGGTTAAAATCTTGCAACTCAATTTTAACTCGCTTTCACAAATCCAATCGATTTGAAACTGCAGGTATATGTAGTTATGATGACAATACAAAATTGAGAAAAATTCACCCCCGAAGATGTGAAAAATTGCATCTCCTACAATTTTAATCCATTTTTATAAATCCAATCGACTTAAAATGTGACAAAAATAATTGTAATTTGTCAAAATTTAATCGCGATTTGTTGAAAACAAAAGTTAATTGTAATTTGTGAATGTTCGTATATACCTAAATACGGTGCTCATTATTTACTAAGGGATATTTCGGCGGAGAATTCATAAGAAAAAGATTAGTTGCAAAACAGACACTAAAAAGTAAAAAGTAAAAAATATATAAGAAAACTTTTTAGGTGTAACGATTATATTCTACTTGATCAAATAATGTACTAAACAGTAAAAAATAATTATTGTTTTATACTACAATTTCGGTGCTGATATGTGACTTTAAATAAAATTGTGAGGCGCCCTTAAATTAATTAATTCAATTAATCTTTTTTTTTTAACTTTCAACCACTTTATCGCTTGATTCTGTATTAAAATGATTCATATCCTGTTATGAAATATCATGCCCCACAATTTTATTTAAAGTGACATATCACCACCGAAATTGTAGCATACAACAATTTTCTTGCAAGAAAATAACTATTTTTTACTTTTTAGTGTATTATTGATCAAGTTAAATAAAATCAGTTTACTTAAAAAAAAATTTTATATATTTTTTTATACAGTGGTGGTCGAAACAAAATTTAAACTCTGATCATTAACAGAAATGCGATAGTTCCAGTGGAAAGAATTGGTAGTAAGAAAAAGTCTAAATCTCATATTTTTATATGTCTGTGTAATAAACTTAATACAACTTTACATGTTATGTCTCCAAATTAGGGGATAAGCTTTCTTTTCACCTGTACTGCAACCATGTAAAAGAATTTCCAAACATTTTCAAATGATTTAAGCGTGGTGTTTGCGACAGTAAATCTTAACCCGTTTAGGGTATTGTGTTCTAAAAATATTTTCATAGGAAAGTTGCGAGAATTCTGAATACAGTGACACCCATGCGACGCCCCCGCAACTGTGGCGCAGTTAAGCGTGAAATGTGAAGGGAAGGTCCTTTCGACTTTTAATTTCAGTTTCCTTCGGACCATTTCTTGCTCCTCCGCCGCACCCTTCTTACCTTTTGTCTTTCGTGACGTAGGCTGTTACCATAATAATTCCTTGGCTTCGTGGGCTTTAAAGGAGAGAGCCTGGGCCTGATTTATTAATCGCAGGAAAAATGCGCGTTCGCGGCGAGGCCATTATTCCGAAAAATTTGATGCTGCTGACGTTTTATCGAAATTGAAAGGGAAGGATGAAAATTGCTTCATGGTTGACTGCGCGGGTCATGGTAATAGGAAAAGGGGATGAAAGTTGGTGTAGAATTACAATTTCATGTTTGGGTCCACTTTAAAAGTGCGCGGGAAAATTAAATACTGTGTGAGGGAATATCGGTGTAAAATCATGAAACACGTTGGTTAAATATAATATGTTTTAAACAGAATTATAAATAGGTACTTGAAGATAAATTATAATGAGTTAGCCGAAAAGTAATATCGGATTTCTACAGTAATTGGTTTTTTTGTTTTGAAGCAAAGCACTGTTCGGAACATGTGAAATATTCTATATACAAGCTGACACTTCAATGCGTAGTTTCTAAAATTTTCTTAAATTTTCTTGAATAAATTTACCTTGTTTTGAAAATGAGTGATGGGAAGGTATACCTCCGAGCAATTGTGCTTTTTTCTTTCCGCAACGTGAAAAACGTGGTACAAACAACAAAACATATTTCCCATTTAATATTTGATGAGAGGATCCGGATTGTGAATCAAAATGGTCAATACGTTGTTTAATAAAGTTTTGAATAGGTATTAAAAAGAAATGACTAAAAAATCCAACATAATTTTTTGGCCAGCCTGATAATTATAAATAACTTATTTGACCTAGATACATTAAATTTATTATTACTATATTCTAACACGAAAACTATGAGCTTACGAATACTTTTTATGTATCTACAGAAATTCTACTAAAATTCCATCTACACATAACATACATTAAAAGACACAAGAAAGTACTGTAATCACAAATATCTTGTAGGTATACACTAAAAGACTTGTATCAGAATAGACGAAAAACAGCGTCGCGCCCCACTCACAAAACCAAAACACGCAAACCATAATCACGAAAAAGATCACCCTCACATTTACATAAAAACAACACTCCCATTATATCCTTGCACCCCACGAAACCCAGAAAATCGTCTCGTTCATTCATCAAGGCAGTGCACACAAACACACACAAAACAATCGAGTCGCACGTTCACAGTTGTAGTGCAAAAAGAAAGCGTAAACTGTGAACGGTGACAGAAAGGAGATAGTTCCATTAAAAAGATTTATATCTTAAAATTTACATCCTACATTCGAGAGGTTCTCCACTATACAGGGTGAACCAATAAGAATCATCACCCTGAATACCTCCGAACTCATGAAAGTAAGAGACAAATGGCTAGAAAGCAAGTCCACCAGCAAAAAAATGACACTAAACAACTTTTAATCTCCAAATTTTTCTCTTGCTTCCATGGTGCCGGAAATATTCAAGGAGGTAAATCTTATTGGTCCACCCTGTATACCAGTCACACCAACACAATACAAAAGCCCCACTTACAAGGAGAGGTTCCCAGGTGTCCACCTCCGATTGCTTTGAATTTTGGATATGTTTTAGAGGACCGAAAAATAAGAAATACGTATCTTTTTATATTGGCCTGCTTGAATATATAGGGGGTGAAACTACCCCTAAAGTTCATAAGAATAGTTGGTGCCCGTCTCCAATTGTTTTGAATTCTTGATATGTTTTAGAGGACCGAAAAATAAGAAACACATGTCTTTTTACTTTGGCCCGTTTGCATGTTTAGGGGGTAAAACCACCCCCCCCCCAAAGTTATAAAATTTTCAGGTGTTCGTCTCCGATTGCTTTGGTTTTTGGATATGTTTTAGAGGGCCGAAAAATAAGAAATGCATGTCTTTTTATTTTCGCCCATTTACATGTTCAAGGGGTGAAAGCACCCCTCATAGTTACCCCATAATAACGGTGACTGACGACAAGAACATCGTCCATACAACAAGTTATGACGCAAATTAAATTTATATCAAGTTTTACTCAACACAATTTTGTACCCCGCATAACTTTGGGGGGTGGTTTCACCCCTAAATATGAAAACTGACCGCTATAAAAAACACGTATTTCTTATTTTTCGGTCGTCTAAAACATATCCAAAATTCGAAGCAATCGGAGGCAGAAGACACCTGGGAACCTCTCCTTGTTAGTATTAAGCTTCATACGCATAAAAATATGAGTTTTCAAACTTTCTTTTGACCACCACTGTACCAAAGCAGCAACAAAAAGAGCACGCGAGTAGTCGAATAAACAGCGGGGAGAATCGATAGCACGCCGTTTTAAAGATTCGAAAGGATAGAACGGATGCCAGAGATACTTTACACTGCCGACAGCTCGATTTACCCGTGGATATTCAACGGTATACATCTCCGCGGGCAAAGACGGAAAGGATTAAAAAAAATGAGGAAAAAACGGGGGTGGGATGTAATCAGTGCGACCAACGATTAATTCGATTCTCACGTGCATCGCGGCGAAGTGACTCAACGAAAGGGCTGGGGGTTGCTCCGCGGGGAAGCGAGTAGACAAATGGAACTTGATTGTGCTCTAAGTGTCGGGAGGGAGGGGGGGATGAAGTGACAGTTTTGAAGGGTAACATCGGCGTCATCGTCAAACATTGGTTCACCGCTTGACATTTTCCCCATGGGGGAGGCGGCGTCTGTATATGCTACATCCACGGGGGTTACATGCACTATTAATCGCGGCCCATTATACGCTCTGGTGGTCCTTCAGGATATTTTCAACGGGGCAGACGCTCTGCGTCGAAGACGCCCGGTCGAAGATTTTGTAAACCACCTGGCGTTTGTTTCCATGTAAATGGAATTGAAAATGTTACACTGGAGGAAGTTGCACGTGCAAGCTGCATTTCGTATTGACGCCTGTCATTCGACAGGGGCAGCATAAAGGGTGAGTCACCTAATATTTAAACTCATTAAATACATCAACCCATTTAAAAAAACATCGATGACCCTAGAATTTTTGAAAAGATGACCTTGAGAAAAGAATCTTCTCCACCACAATAATTGTCCCTCTGAAGCAAACATATTTTTCCTTAGACGTTTTCTCGTATCATTAAACACGAAGGAAATATTTTAGGCTTAAATAGGTGACTCACCCTGTATACTTAGTATTAGAAAAACCTGGGTGAACTTTGACAATTTTCTTTTCATTGAAAATATTTTTTAATTTAAAAATCTTTATATACATCTCAAAATATATACATACTTTAATGCAACAATTGTGTAAATTTAATTTGAAAACTAATATTACTAAGAAGATTGAATATGTAACAGCAATTTCCGTTAGGCAGTTTTTTAGAACAGCTTCTGCGGTAACCAAAATATCTCCGATAGTTTATATCCGAAACAAAAAAATTCTCTTAAAATGCATAGAAGAATCTAGTTTTTATGGCAGCCAATTTTAAAAATATCAATTTTTTGCAAAATGTTGGCCATTTGAATACAGATGTGTGACTTTTCGCAGTAAAAAATCATGCTTTTTTAATTGATAAAAAATGAACTATGACGTTAAAAAAAATTCTACGAGAGAAACTATACAATTCCATCCAAAACCACTGTTCCAAATTTCAAATAAATCGGTTCACTAGTTCTCCAGAACTTTATCGTTGCCGTTTTTTAAAATACTATTTTGAAAGAAGACGCTATTACATATGCAATCTTCTTCGTTTTCGAATTAAATTTACACAATAATTGTTACATTAAAGTGTGTATTTTAAGACGCATGCAAAGATTTTTAAATTAAAAAATATTTTCAATGAACAAAAGTTGTCAAAGTTCACCCTAGTTTTTCTAGTCCTAGGTGTATGTTACCCCTTAAGTGTTTTTTACCTTCACTTGTCGCGTTACTGATATGGATCCGTTAGTTTTTGAGCGATAAAGGATGTTACACGAATGCACGGAACCGATTTTGTTTTGCTTTAAAGTTTGAAATCCAAGGTTTTTTTACGTGATATATCTCTGTGGCCCGCAACTACTTAGTATTGCAGACACATTTACGACTCGTTTATTGTGTTTTGTGTATTTCTGTTCCAAATGGATATATCTGAAATACTAATTTTAAGTTATAGAAGCGTCTAGTGTGAACTTACTTTAAGAGATTTTAAAATTTTAGGAACGCAGTAAAATTAGGTAGTGAAAAATATGAGACCAGTATTGGTGAGTTCTACATGCATATTAGAACGTGTAGCCTGTGAATACCCGAATAAAACCAGAATTTATTCAATCTTTGCCGAACTACACCTTCTACTTTTAATCCTATTCTCACCATTATAGTCCTTTGATTTTTTTTTTAATTTTCCAGTTGCCTTGTCAGTATCTATAACATACACATGTCGACACACGTGAACACTTCCTTCCGCAAACATGAAAACCATCAGGGCTTACACCTACCAACATACCAAATTTTCATCAAATTCGCTAATCCCAATTAATCTCCGCCCCACACAAGAAAATTCAATTTCCTCGTCAGAAGGGAGATTGACCAAAAGACAAATTAATAAGTATCACAGGGCCTCGGGCGATAAAAGGAAAGCGAATATCGGAATCAGTCGCCTCATTATCGTTTCAACGGCAAGGAGCCTCTAATTAAGCATCTCAAACGCGTTATAACGTCTAACGACTTTTTCGATCGTCCCACGTTAACGACGTGTTTCTTCCCCCCCCCCCCCCCCCGCCCCGTCGATAGAGTGCCCTTTCAAGGCTGTGAAATGGCAAAAATAGATCATAAAAATCTGATACTTTGTACACCGAGTGGTCCCTCTGCCGTTAACTCGATCTCTCCCTGGCGTTATTCGTGAAGCGTTTAAAACAAGATCCCGACCAACCATGAAAATCCAGTTGTCACGTTCCCGTTGCCGTTTCGAGGGAATTTTTATCCTGGCCATTTTTCACGAGGCTAGACCCGGGTTGTCCGATTAATTCAAGGATTCGGCGACATGGATTTACGCGTAAGACGCGGGAATAAAGTTCAAACTCGCTAGTACCTGGGCCGCAAGATTCGCGAGCGTGCGCGGGTGTGCTCGGAATGCTCGTGGCGAAGCAACTAGGTGGAGTATTTAGGATGTCAGGGAGTAATGGCCATGGATTTCCGGGGGATGCGTGTACACGTGTACAGTAGTGCATAGGCAGCAGAAAGATTAAGCTATGAACGGTCAGAGGAATAACATAGTTCCATTAGAAAGAATTATATCTTAAAATTTATGTTCTCGTCCATAAGTCGGAGGACACTTGCTTGTTTGAATACTTGACACTTGATTATTGGAATATGAATACAAGTTTCTGAAGTGACTTTATTATTTTATTTTGTTAAATGTACTTATTTTACTTGTAATAGACTTCAAAGTATGAACAATTTAAAGGACATAGAATATAATAATGAAGTGCAAATCATGCCATGGCATCCACAGTCGCCCGACCTTAACCAAATCCAGAAGTTGTCGGATGAACTCGATTGAAAAGTAATAAAACGTACCCAAAATCGAAGGGGGAATTGTGGAAGGAAAGGTGAAAAAAATTAATCGAAAGAATACAGCTACTATAGTTCCAAATATTCGCGACTGCCCGGAACATGCAATATCCTGATGCAAAAAGACATCGAAAAGTCCTTTACCGTTTTGCGATCCGAGGCTTCGTTCTCGAGATAAAGACAGTTGAATATGAGCGGTCCAAGTTTCGAGGCGCGCAGTTTAAAGCCGAAACAGCTGAGCGTGGAGCAGTCACCGCTCGCACGCGCACGCAGGAGGCACGCGTGCTTACAGACCCACGCACACAGTAAAGCCGACCGCACTGGTTCAAACCATGAAAATGAGCCAACGCGGGCGGCTCTACTGTGAGTGTGAACAGTGTATATAGTTATAGCTGCTATATTCGGACGAGGTAGATACTTACATCGATGGGAAGAAAATATAAGATTATTTACTAACGTTTCCGTAAAATTTTTAACATACAGTGTGTTTAAGTGTCAACTTTATATTATAATGTAGGTCAATAGCTTTACTACTCGGCTTCTGCCGAAATTTAGATTCTGATTTTATAAAAAAAATTTATTTATTTTTTGTGAAAATAGTCACAATCATCTAGATTAGCTAGGCATAATTAGCTGGGACACATTTCGTGGCTCCAGACTGTACCGTTCGAAAGTTTTTAGGCGACAGACAAACACACAAACACTTTCTGCTTTATATATTAAGATTTCATACTGCAAAATCGTTCTCCTCCTAACTTCACTCAGTGTAAATGTTTTCGAGAAAATGTACGAGGTAACCAATATCCTGCCACTGTTGTGCAAATTAAGCACAGGAAAGCTACGATATTTGAAAACAACCATAGTATCTGTCTACCTAACATCATGATAACTCTCGCAAAATTGAAACCTGTGTCTTAGGTCGTAACTAAGAACCTCACAACTAGTTTCTCGGGGAAATGAACTCTCCACCCTATCAATAAACAATTTAACATTAGAGGCCACTAGAATTAATTAGTTAAGCGAGAGCACGACACTAAATGTATCACATTTCCCAGCAACATTCTGACCTCTCCTACCTCAGATTAATGTTCAGAGGTATCAGGGGTATCTAACTCCCCCTTCCTCTCCTTCCACGTGACAGACTGTACTCGGTATTTGCATACCGCACGTATGTCGGTCATTCTCCGTCGCACACGCGCTCCCCGTTTCACGTACCTGTTCCACGTATTCGCTAGCACGTGTGCGCATATTGTCGGGCAGATCGGTGCAAACAGCCGATAAATCCTGGCTAGAATTTAATAAAGTTGTCGGTGACGGGCTGCTAAACGGTTCCCCATCGGCGGCGTCGCGGCCGGGAAGAAAAAGCGGGAAATGCGTTTAACGCGGTAACGAGAGGCGACAAATTTCGATGGCGCCCGGCCATTACGCGTCATTCCCCATCGGCGTTCTATGCCATTCTATGAACCCTTTGCGATGCGACACGCTTAATGAACATGGACAAGGGGCCCTCCGTACACAGTAAAACTTGCCCCTCGAATTACTTGCAAACTGAACCAATCAAATTCGTTTTTAATTGCTCGCAACTGTTCACGGTGCTCTCTTTCGGAGCCGACTTTCGGGAGTTGTCACGCGACGGTGGCGTTCGTCGATCTGGTTTGTGGCTTGCAGTAGACGGCGATTTGACAATATCGCACAATTTATGGGCAAATTATTTATCTTAGAAGCGAAAAAAGGGTGTGATAAAATCTCGGTTATGCTCCGAAGACTCTAAATGTAAGTAAAATGGAATTATTCTATACTATATCGACAGTCGATAAACTGAACTAGCTTGTTACTGAAATAGACATCTAATTTGTATGAAAATGCAGGTCGATGGAGTACACGTTGACATTGCATTCGTTTCATATTCTACCAAGGGAAATCGGCTGCAGAAACAACTATATAGGACTATCTATAAGTATAGGGTGCCCCAGTATTGATGGTACAACCGCGGAGGGGGTGATTCCACATGACAAAAGTCGAAAATATAGAATAAATTTTGTTCATTTGAGGCTTTATGTATTATTTTCATTTACGAACCCACTGTAGGCAGACAGATAATAGCACGTAATATGGATAAGATATCAACGTAGGATACTAATGATATTTGTAAACGACACATTAAGTGCACGTGTTAAGTGCACACATACTCGAAGAATATGCAAAGTCGTTTTTCTCGAAAACAAACCCTCAAATGAAAAATAATTATTCTATATTTTCCATGTAGAATCACTCCCTGCTCGGTTGCGCTATCAGTACTGACAAGGAGAAGTTCCCAGGTATCCGCGTCCGATTGCTTTGGTTTTTTTTTTATATGTTTTAGAGGATCGAAAAATAAGATATACGTGTTTTTTATAGCGGCCCGTCTTCATATTTAGGGGGTAAAACCACCCCCCAAAGTTATAAGATTTTCAGGTGTTCGTCTCCGATTGCTTTGGTTTTTGGATATGTTTTAGAGGACCAAAAAATAAGAAATACTTAGTTTTATTTTGGCGCGTTTTCATGTTTAGGGGGTGAACCCACCCTCAAATTTATAACATTTGCAGGGGTTCGTCACCGATTGCTTTGGTTTTTGGATATGTTTTAGAGGAGCGAAAAATAAGAAATGCGTCTTTCTATTTTGGCCCATTTGCATGTTTAGGGGTTGAAACCACCCCTTAAAGTTCATAAGGGGTACAAAACTTTGTTGAATGAAATTTGATATCAATTTCATTTGCGTCATAACTTGCTGTATGGATGAAATTCTTGTCTCTAGTCACCGTTATTAGGGGGTAAACTACCCAAGGGGTGATTCACCTCTCATTGTCAGTAGCGATGGGAGGTCATAAAACCACTAAAATGTCACTGATGTCGCATCCTAAAATAATTTATGTCTAAAGTTTTTTAAGAAATTTATGAATTTTTTTAAACGTTTCAAGTCTCTCAAATGCACAGTTAAACGATTATGGGTAGTTTACCCCCTAATAACGATGACTGATCCATACAGCAAGTTATGACGGAAATTAAATTTATATCAAGTTTTATTCAACACAATTTTGTACCCCTTATGAACTTTGAGAGGGTTTGACCCCGTAAACATGCAAACGGAGCAAAATAAAAAGACATGTATTTCTAATTTTTTGGTTCTCTAAAACATATCCAAAAACCAAAGCAATCGGTGGCAGACACCACCTCCTCTTATGAAATTTGAGGGATGATGTCATCCCTTAAATATGCAAATGGGCCAAAATAAAAAGACACCTGTTTCTTATTTTTCGGTCCTTTAAAACATAGCCATAAACCAATGCAATCAGAGGCGGACACCTGGAAACCTCTCCTTGTGAGACACCCTATATTTGAGACTTATGATGGAGGTGTTTTATCTGAGAGTAGATATGTGAAAATTAGTTTCAGAAATTCAAAAATGGTAATTTTGACGTTAGTGACAAGCAACGTTCCGGGCGGTCTCAAGAAATGCAAACAAACGATCTGGATGAAACCCTGCACAGTCTTACAAGGCAGTTAGATGTTGATCAATAATTCAAAAAGATGATCAGTAGTTAAAAAAGAAGACTTAATGATGAAAACCGAAATTACGTATGCACCGACCTAATAAATAAATGGGTTGACGGAAGTTTTGTTTGGGAGATATAGTCAGTGGAATTTGTTATACTGCTTCCTAAGGTCGGTATCAAATATATTGGCCGGTGAGTTTGTTTTCGCGAGCAGCGATCGAGGAGAAATCAGCCACCACCATCTGACGATCGTGGATTTGTCAGTTGGAGTTGCAGGGCCCCCGAAGGGTATGGTGGGGTAACGGGAACGCTGCTCGGCTCCGCCTGAACCCAGCCGTTTGGCTGTTATTTATTCTTAACGTAATAGTTGTGTGCGTTACGAAGCTATGCGTAGACCAATACGAGATGAAACTATCGAGAAAGATTCAATGTTCTGACCAATAAAGCTCCAGAATTTTTTCGGAACTAACGCACACCTATTCTGATGTGTGTATTTCTACGCTGACAGCTCGGTTTGGCCTACACCCCAGAAGCTTGGGGCCATCCCCACCACTTCTGTCTCGCTCTTGTTCTGCGAAGGCGAGAGCGAGATGGAATGAGAGCGAGTCAGAAAACGTTGAGAAAAGGAGCACCGAGGCAGGTAAACTGTGTGGTGGGAGAATACCCCTCACGAAATTCACCGACCAATTTATATGATACCGACCTTAGTGCTTTTTATTAGCATATCCTTGATCATTTTACTGTAACCATTTCTCTCAGCTGGTTTCTGACCATATTGCATGCGTTTTGTATACGTTCGTGCATTTCTGAAGAGTTTTTATTTGAGTGGAGTATCCTATGAACTGTGAAAGACTTTACAAGTAGAAATCGGATGGATTGAAATTCCAAATAGGTTTTGGTCAAGGTTTTCTCAAGCTTTAATAAAATATGCATTCTACCTATCCTTTACAATTAAAGAGTCCTCATAGATAACACTCTAAGTGCCAAAATTTAAAAAAGTTTTTTTTATCGGAAAATGTTCTACGTGCCAATGGTAATACTATAGTATAGAATTTGATTATTGGCACTTACAGTGTTTTCTATAAGAACTCTTCAATTATTTAGTGGCATTCCTGCTATATATTGAAGTAGCTATATCTCGTAAACAATTGTTTCGTTGGCTTATTGGTAAAACTGACCAAGTCCACTTTTATTATAAAATTAGATTTCCATCTTTAGCAAATCTCAAGTGCATTATCTTCTATGAAAGACCAAAATCTCGTTTTTTAAAGAAAGCGGACTTGCAAGGGAAGATCCCGAACCCGAAAATTCAAAAAATTTTGAACCTTTGTGGATATGTAAGGGATTTCCTCCTAATTACGACACAATTTTTTTTGCTGCCAAATTCACTCTAAGGGGGTGAAATTAACCCCTGAAGATTCAGCTATTTTTCGATTTTATTTTGTAACACGCAATCTGTAAGAGATAGAAAAAAAGTTTCAAGACAAAAGTTACTTCTTTTAATTAAATCTATCAAATGGTAACAGTTTGACCAATTGTTTAAACAATTAGAAAAAAGTTATAAACAAAAATATTAATAATGTTTTCTAAAATTCGTTTTTTCACGTGAAATCTGAACTGGATGTTTAAATAATTATGAAACAGCATAATCCATATTTTTTTCCATACAATTTCAACTATTGTTGTGTTGCGGAACTGTGGTCTTCGAAAATCGGAGAACTTTTATCAAAATGTTATCTCATGTCTATAGTTGTGTGCAGCATTGATAATGAGGATAACTTTTATCAGTAACATATTACCATGTATTCGCTTACGCATGCTATAGAACTGGATATATTATTGAGAAACCAAATAAATTTGAAAATCCAGTAGATTTCGCTTTTTTACAACAAGAGTTCATGTATGTGAAGTTAGCCGCATTTTGTAAAAAATTAAAAAATCATTGTTGTACTAGCTTGTACTAGTTTTGTACCGCGTTGTACCGTTGAGAGTTTCCAAAAAGTCGATTCCGTTTTCGCAAAATTGAGAAAACCAATTTTAAAGATAGCACCTGCTTTTTGGAAAACATCATTTTTTCTCGATTGTACTGCATTGTAGTAGTTGCACCGAGCATTGTACCGTTCGAAGAAATGGTGTAACAACATTGGTTTGTAAGAAAAATAAAAAAATGAGGACTGTGTCAAGTCACGTATTATTTCCTAATAAATGTTAGAAGAACATTGCTCGCCGTGCAGCTTAAAAGTTCTTCGATTGTCGAGGAGCACAGTTCCGTAATACAATAAAAATTGAAATTGTATGGGAAAAATATGGATTTTGCTGTTTCATAATTATTTAAACATCCAGTACAGATTTCACGTGAAAAAAAGCAAATTTTAGAAAACATTATTAATATTTTTGTTTATAACATTTTTTCCAACTGTTTAAACAATTGATAAAACATTTGCGATTTGGTAGATCTAATTAAAAGAAGTAACATTTGTCTTGAAACTTTTTTCTATCTCTTACAGGTTGCGTGTTACAAAATAAAATCGAAAAAAGCCGAATCTTCAGGGGTTAATTTCACCCCCCTAAGGGGACTTTCCGGTGTAAAAGCCGATTTCTTTTTTATTTCATTTTTCAAATGTTCAACCTTTTAGGAATAAGTGTTTAAAAGGATTTGTTGAAATTCGTAAAATTTCCGAAGTTATAGGCATTTGAGTAGCGGCAAATGCATGGGTCACAACCGGCCACTCGGTGCTCACGTTAAACTTTAAACGCGGTTTTCCCGAAACAGTGTTCTCAAAATCGGTGGGACCTGTATCTCCAAAAGTTATTATCCGAAAAAACTGAAACTTTTTTATTTTGAAGAATATACTTCTGGCTAGGGGGGGGGGGCACAAAAATTACAAAAAATTGAAAATATATAATTTTCAAAGGCGTTGAAAGGATGAAAAATATAGGGAAAAAGTGATTTCAAACTTTAAGTGTTGTTATTTTCTAAAAAAAATGTAATTTTTGTAATTTTTCTGGTTTCCTCCCTAGCCAGAAGTATATTTTTCAAAATAAAAAAAAGTTTCAGTGGAATCGGATAATAACTTTTGGAGATACAGTTCCCACCGATTTGGATCAATTTTTTGACGCCTTGACTTTAACGACTCCCCAGTGCCGTCTGCAATGATTAATTATAAAACAAAAAATATATTTCTATAGTATAAGACATCCTTAATACAATGTAAAAATCCCATTAAATTGTATATAGTAGTTTTCCTTCAATTAATTCTTAAAGATCACCTATTTTTTGGGCTCTAGACCGGAAGGTCCCCTTAAGGTGGCATTTCCAATGCGCGGCTCGTCGCAGTACAGTAAGTCCCCGTTATGAGCCCGTTTCTACCTCCCGTTAACAGCCCGGCGACTATCCTCACCATTTCTTGGAAGCCTGCGGACGAGAGTGAGAGAACCGGACAACGAGCAAGAGGAAACGAAAGAGTCAGACAGGAAGTTGCCGTCGGGTACGAAAGAGAGTATCATATCGGCAACCCACTATGAGCCCGCCGCCAGCCTCGTTCATCGGGCTCATAACGGGGATTTACTGTACACTGGTGCAATGGAAAAGCATACATCTGTTCTCCTATCTACGATTTCGACCGCACGCGGCTGTGGCATATTGCTATAGTCTATGCACGTCTGCTCCAGGAGCAGCCTAGGCTACTGGAGACGTAACACAATGGGATGAGTGTCTGTTTTCCGCCATAATGGCAGAATCTCGTAGCCGCACGACGGCCTTCGGCTGCCAGTCGCTCGACTCCTCCAGGAGCAGTCTAGCGACTGGCGGCCCTGCGGTCCATCGCCACAATGGGACAGAATCCCCAGAAATAAAGAAACAAATCAGAATTCAAAAGTTATGGAATTATGTTTTTTATATATATTTTGTAACCTAATAATATGAGATCTTAAAAAAGGTAAAAACATCATGACGGCTACTTCTGATGTATGTGTAAACATGTGTCAAAGTTTGTATGTTTTTTGTGCAGAATTTTAAATCGAGTCTTTTAAATTTTGGTGATATAAAAGGAAAATATTTTTTGGGGACCGAAATGAGTAGTACCTATCGATTCTGCAAAGTAATAGCAAATAATTAGTTCCATACAGTTCTTTTTCCATAAGAAACCCATTGAAAAAATATCAGTAATTATTGGCTGTTTAGTTACTTTCCGGGAACTTCCAAGCAAATTTCTTTTCTCTTGTATAATCAACACATATTTGTCCTTGCAACTGCGAAAAAAACATTTGGAAATATTTGCCACTAATGAAGTAATTACCTGTATTCTATATCGTACAGTAGGGTTGAATCCCAAGAAATAGGGGAAAAATGCAACATCCCATTTTTCGCACTGAAAATACCGAATTTTATTAAGGGAGTTCATAAAAAGAGTGTTAATATACAACTCATACGAAGATTTGACGTTATATAAAAAAATAACGTCAATAATTCCAATAAAACTAAAACAATTTGATAAATATATGGAAAGTGCAGAAATATTTCTAAACCTGTATTCATGTTATCCCGGTACCAATATACTAAATGGATACTGTTCACAAAGTGTTAATACATTCCTACGAAATTATACAATATTTAGGCAACCTTCCAATCGTCTAATTGGGTGAAGGGACCCAAGAAGCCAGAAATAAAGATTTTAAAAAGTATAGAAAAGATTGTACGCTCAAAATATTCTCATTGCAATACATGCGAAGATGTTTTAAACTTTTTATCGACTTCTACAGATCCAGTACTAGATAGTTTTCTAGACATCTTTGCCAAAAAAAAACCTCGCGGTGAAACACAGGAAGAAACGGGGTAGTCGACCGATTGCGCGTGTTCCCGCCTTCATCATCCTCCCTACAAATTCGAGAGAGATCACTTATCTCTCGAGTATAAACACGCGCTTCGATACCAAACAAAAGCACGCGTTGACGTATTCGGATTCGGTGCGAGAGAAGGTAAAATTCGAGTTTCCTAGCCGCGATCGGCGGCGGCGGCCGGCGGCCAGACCCCAGCCGCGCAGCGATCAGGGTCCCACTTTGTTTCGAGCGCACTTAAAAGGGTCTACGGCCGAGAATTCATACCTGTTTCAGAAATAGAATAATTCTTTATTTTTTATCGTATCGATATGAAAGTGACACCGATGGATTCCTTATGTTTCTCCGATGAAAATCGTACTAAATTTGGCTAAATGAGGCTATTTTTAACGAAGTTAAATGGCGATTATGAAAATCAATTTTTCATCTAATTTCCTTCATTATGCTCCGAATTACGTCGTTCTTGGTGTTAGTTTCATTGGCGAAACATACGAAATCGAATGGCGTCGTTTTCGCAAAGGTCTGCTGAGAAATGCGAAAATCCTGGACATTTCTCACTTCTTCTTAATGGTATTCCAACCAGTGATGCCAGATTCGGGACGGGTTCCCTCGAGAATTTCCCCCACTACGCATGCACACTACGCCGGAGCTGCGTGTCCGTGAGCTCGGCGCTTCGGACAACGTCGGGAAGACGAGAGAGAAAACGAATGTGTGTCTTTCTCTCTCGCTCTTGAAACGCTGTGATCCACGGTGAGGTGCAAGCGACACGCGGCCGTGCGCGATCTTCTTGAGTGCCTCGAGATACACTTTTCACTTTCCGACATATGTATAATACTCTTGTAATGAAAAAAAATGTGCAAAAAGTTTTGTTACGGAAATCACGTTTTAAGACCTCCTGATCACGTTTTGACTATTTAGAAAAGAGCTTTTTTTTAAATATCTCATATATTTGTTAACACGATTACGTTTAAACGGCAAAATGGATTTCAATGAAACTTTATATTTAAATTTTATATTCTTGTCTTAAGATCCGGTTAGATCACGAAAAATGATAATTACCCATTATGGTTCTTCGATTTTTCAGATATACGAACTAAATTCTACATAAAAAAAAGTTAAATAAAGTTCTTCTGTAACTTCTTTAACAAAGAAAAATGTACATTCATAATTTCTTGTTTTCATTTTAAATTTCCGTACTTTTTATTTGAGCTATTTCTATTTTTCAAACCTTAAAATGAATTTTTTTATTAAAAGATGAATCTGTTGATACTGTAAATTGGTGAACTTTGTTAAAATTAGAATCCACTCTTGGCCAGTACCATGGACGCTGTAGCAGTCTTCGATAAAAAATATTTCTTCAGAGTATGATCTAAAATCTAAAATCTAAACGTAATCACATTTCTCGATAGATTTTTCGATAATTATATCAAGTTGCGACAAAGAATCACGCACTATTTACAAATTAATTACGCGCAGCGTGCACGCTACCGCTCGATGGAAACTACGGGAAAGTGGTGGTCTCTTCCATCGGGAGGGAAATGTAAACAATTGTTTATGCAAAGCTAACATCGCGATACATGTTGTACACTAAAATGTGTAAATTGGTATAAAGGAATTGTACAAGAATAGGAGAGAAAGGTAACTGGTAAATGCATCTGTGGCAGTTCGGTACTGTCACCATTGCCTTGCTGTTATTTCTTTTAGCCTTTTCTTCGATTTTTTTCCTTTCTGAATTTTTCTTACTATTTTACGATTTCCTATCTATTCTTTTCGTTTTTCGTTTCGAGGGTTCGCTCGGGCCTGGTTTTCGTCAAGTACATTTGACGGTCAGATCCGCGCGAACCCAAGTGCAGTTTTCTGCCCCTTTTTCTCAGTGCTTTCTCTATGCCTCTCTCTCTGTTTTCTTTGCTTTGCTCTTTGTTTTCCACCTATCCCTCTATTCTTCTTCTTTCCTTTTTTTTTTGTTGGTCGAAAGCTAGAGAGTAAGGCGTGCGAAACACATTCGGTCGAAATCTTTCAGAGGGTACAAGTCGGGTACCCAAGCGAGCTGTCGAAAACTTGGTAAATAAATCTTATTATATTGAGACGTGTGGTTTACTTCTCATACGCGAAGCTGCGCGATTCGCGATCTGTGGTCGCGTATGTTTTGTTTACGTGTCGACGCGTTTCGTGGTGGTGGGGGTCGCGCAGTTGCGCTTCGCGATATTTAACCGTCATTTCAATAGAATTAGAGATCAGGGGGTGGGTACTATTTGTTCCGCGCTGTCTGCATGTTTTTCGTCTGTCATCTCCTATTTCGTGAATTCGGATCTATCGTGTTGCAAGTGTAGTGTGTAATTAGTAGCCCCCTATATCTCCCCTTTTCTATACGCTAGCATTTGCTTTGCTTTGTATATAATATTTTTCGTACATTTTCAATTTTTTCGTGGTAAGTACGATGGAAACGTTTGAGAAAACAGGTAAAAGGACTACTCCTGTTTATCGGCCGTTGTGGGAGACGAATGAGAAGTTCCGATCGTGGATTCGCAGAGTACCTAATGATAAAAGCCTTTTCTACTGTTCTTCATGCGAGAAAACTTTTTCTTGCGGCTCCTCGAGCGTTAAAAGGCATGCGGAATCAGCGAGACCTAAATATTTTTCATCTAAAAAAATTTCGCGGAAAACTGTGCATGCTAAGGTCTCGAGAAAGATTTTTATGCCTCAATGGCTTGAGGATTTCAAGCCCTGGTTGAATAAGGTCGCCGATGATCCTTTTTCGTGTTTCTGTTCGGTTTGTAAAAAATCATTTGCTTGCGGGACGTCGCAAATCCAACGTCACGCGGATTCCAAGTGCCACATCAAAAACTGTGAAAAAAATGGAATGGATGTGAGGAAATCGAACGATTTCAGATCGCAATGCGAGGAATCGCCTTTGTCATTTGATGAACAAAAAAAAAGTCGCGGAAATTCGTTTTGATGCATTAGTAGCCGAGAAAAATATTTCGCATCAATCCGCAGAGGCGATTCTTACATTTTTCCAAGACGTTGGGAAAAATCCTGATGTTTTGAAACATATGACGTGTGGTCGAACAAAGTGTTCTAGTATTATATCGAACGTTCTGTGTCCTCGGGAAACAGGGCGTCTTAGTCATGTTTTACAGAATACTAAGTTTTCAGTATTTATTCATGAGACATCCGACTTTACCAATGAGAAATGGATGTCGTTTATTGTTCGGTATGTCGCACCCGAGACTTTGGATGTCATGTGGAAAAAGCAAATTCCGTTCGAAAACATTCTTGTTTTGTCGTGTTAACGCTTCTGCCATGACAGGGCGTTACTCGTCATTCAAGACCAAACCTGCAGAAATTCGCGGTGAAAAATTTTTCACCATGCCGTGTCCATGTCACTCCTCTGCATTGGTAGTGCATGCAGCATGCGCTACCATTCCCGAGGTCTGCGAGGAATTATTACGGAAAGTCGCAACATTCATTTATAGCAGTCCCAAACGCTCGGCCATTTTTCGCGAATTTCAGCAATGTTTTCAATCTACTGACCGCAAAATTTTAAAATTGTGTACTACGCGATGGTTATCGCGTTACTCATCCGTAGTTACACTTTTAGAACATTGGGACAGTGTGTTGCACTTTCTGCAAGAATTGGTCGTAAGTGAGAAGACAAAGTCTGAGGAAGATCTGCTTATCATCGTGCAAAATCCAGAAGCGAAAGCATATCTTCTGTTTTTGAAATACGTTCTAGAGTATTTTAATGAGTTTAGTTTATTCTTTCAGTCGCAACAAACAAGAATCCATTTGCTTCAAAATACTGCCAAAACCCTTTTGTACAATAATTTACGTCGTTTTTTGAAATCGCAGCTTTTGAAGCACATGGGTTCAGTAAAATTAATAGATTTTTCAAGAGGCGATAATCAAATCGCATTTAATAGTATTCATTTAGGTCCGGATTGTGACACTTTTCTTTGTCAGTTGCAGAAGGCAAACCCGATGTTGTCCAAACCGTTCGAGAAAATTGTATTAAGTTTTACATAACGGCTGCAAACGAAATTCGTAATCGATTGCCAATCGATGACGAATTTCTGAGCAAGTTATGTGTTTTTGAGCCTCATTTGGCATTAGTAGATAATGACAGAGACACTTCCTTCGAAAGTGTTTTCTTTATTGCTCAGAAATTGGGCGGTTTCGACGAAGACGGTTTGCAAAAAGAATGGTCGACATTGCACCTGAATTTTTCAAATAGACACAAGCAGATGCTTTGTACATTAGCTTTTGATGATGTTTGGAAAACGGTGTTGTTAACGCGAAACGATCAAGGCTCATTTAAATATCCATGTTTGCAGGAATTATTAAATTCCATTAGAAGTCTTCCAAATTCAAACGCCGATGCTGAAAGATCGTTTTCCATGCTTCCCGACATAAAGAACAAGAAACGAAACCGACTTTGTTCGACCACCGTTAATGCCATGTGCGTAACGAAATCAGCATTAAAGGCGCACGGGGAAACAGCTCAGACCCTGGAGGTAGATGACAAACATCTATCTCTCATGTCATCTGAGAATTTATATGCAACTTTTGCGAAGAAGCAAAAGAGTAGTTTACGTTTACATGCCGTTGATGGCCTCGCGGATTTTCCTTCTACGTCGGGTAATGCAAATTGGTGATGTCCAGAATATTATCAATTTCATCCATTTTCTATTTCATTCCATTTTTGGACATCGCGAATATGTAAATAGTTGTTCGATTTACCTCACGCAATTCTTGTTCTATCCTTGCAATAAATTCGCTTGCTTGCTGTACATATGATTTATAGAGAGAACTTCGAGATAATTGTACAAATAAATGTATATTCTTAATTATATTCATTTTATATATAACAATTATCTCGAAATTCTGTCGCATGTATTATAGTAAATTCCTCCGCTTGCTATCTACTCTTTGGAAATGTAAACAATTGTAGCATTATTTCAGTCTTACATCTCGTCAATATATGGAACCGAATTGATATATTTACGTGCTGCCTTTCTTTTCTATTTTTGTAATGTTTTTGTACATTTTAGTGTACAACATGTATCGCGATGTTAGCTTTGCATAACCAATTGTTTACATTTCCCTCCTGATGGAAGAGACGATCACTTTCCCGTAGTTTCCATCGAGCGGTAGCGTGCACGCTGCGCGTAATTAATTTGTAAATAGTGCGTGATTCTTTGTCGCAACTTGATATAATTATCGAAAAATCTATGGAGAAATGTGATTACGTTTAGATTTTAGATTTTTAGATCATACTCTGAAAAAATATATTTTATCGAAGGTTGCTACAGCGTCCACGGTACTGGGCAAGTGTGGATTCTAATTTTAAGAAAGTTCACCAATGTACAGTATCAAAATATTCATCTTTTACTAAAAAAATTCATTTTTAGGTTTGAAAAATAGGAATAGTTCAAATAAAATGTACGGAAATGTAAAATGAAAACAAGAAGTTATGAATGTACATTTTTCTTTGTTAAAGAAGTTACAGAAGAATTTTTATTAACGCTTTTTATGTAGAATTTAGTTCGTATATCTGAAAAATCGAAGAACCATAACGGGTAATTATCATTTTTCGCGATATAATCGGATCAAGAATATTAAGACAAGAATGTAAAATTTAAATATAAAGTTTCATTGAAATCCATTTTGCCGTTTAAACGTAATCGTGTTAACAAATACATGAGATATTTGAAAAAAAAGCTCTTTCCTAAATAGTCAAAATGTGATCAGGAGGTCTTAAAACGTGATTTCCGCAACAAAACTTTTTGCACATTTTTTTTCATTACAAGAGTATTATACATATGTCGGAAAGTGAAAAGTGTATCTCAAGACACTCAAGAAGATCGCGCGTGGCGCGTGTCGCTTGCACCTCACTTTGGATCACAGCGTTTCAAGAGCGAGAGAGAAAGACACACATTCGTTTTCTCTCTCGTCTTCCCGACATTGTCCGAAGCGCCGAGCTCACCGACATGCAGCTCCGGCGTAGCGTGCGCGCGTGGTGGGGGAAATTCTCGAGGGAACCCGTCCTCATTCTGGCATCACTGATTCCAACCCCTTCGAGGGTCGAAAGCCATAAAATTCGGTGTCGAAGACGGTCCTTGAGACCTCATACAACAATAGACCTTTTCAAGTGCTCGAAAAGGGTCAGTGCGGCGCGTCGCGGGGCCCTGGCGTTAACGCTTAGGTATAGGAAATACCATCTGCGGCCGCACGAAGAATCCCCTGGCGCGCCGCCGCGGCGAGCCGCGCATTGGGAATGCCACCTTTAGAGTGAATTTGGGCAGCCAAAAAAATTGCGTTGTAATCAGGAGGAAATCCCCTACATATCCACAAAGTTTCAGAATTTTTGGAATTTTCGAGTTCGAGATCTTTTCTTGTTGGTGAGTTTTGCCAACAAGCCAATCATTTATTAGGATTGACATCTGTGAATCCATCGAGGAAGAAAATTCCATGTATCAAGGTCCCGATAAAATCATATTCATAATACTTTTAAAAGCATGCTATTACTATTCAAAACATTAATCGGAACTCACTCTGATGGGTCCACGGTGATGAAATCCGTGTACAGCTTCAATAATTCCCCACCGATCACGTAGCCCAGAGCAGGTCCTATTATAGCCATTGTGTAGAATATTCCTGGACACAGAGAACACATCTGATTACACCTGAAAATTTCTGGGAGCAACATACACGTATTTCTTTTTAATCGTAGCTTGATTTGTAAACATTTTAGTGACCAGCCTTGAAGTGTGGATTCTTAAAAATTCTTCACAATTATCTTGCTTGATGTATTTATTATCTCTGATGTGTTTATTTATTTATTCCTCGACTACAATCTTCTCATAACTTAGTGGTTACGAAAGACGACGACAAGCATCTTGTACCGTTTCTTACCTACATAAACAGAAGACATCTTTTTCGAGACGTTCTCGTCGAGGTACGTAACCCCGAGCGTATAAAAAGGGGCAGAGCCCGCGCCGTGCAGAAGTTGAGCCATCAGAAAGATAGTTAAGTACAGCCCACTGTAAGGTTCGTAGTCTGCTTGGCCCACGGACCCGTTACAGGGTAGCTGAATGGTAAAAATACACAAGGGAATTGAGTGCAATTTAATTAGCAACCGGGTACACGCGAAAATTTTGTGAAACATACGATGTGTATGCTCAGCTTGCTCTTTTAATACACAAGAATATTGTAATTAAGCAGCGAACAAGAAGCTTAAAAAGTTCACTAATTATAGTAGCTTTAATCTAAGTTGGAACGTAAATCTTTGCACTTGGAGGAATTAATGAACCCGCAGAAGCTTTTACATTTTTTGTATAGTACCAACTATGTGCTGTGAAAAATTTATATTCAATATTCATTTTTAAAAGTTACTTTTCCTCTTACGGTTTCATATACTCTTACTTATCGAACAAACTGGAAAAAAATTTACTTTACTGATTTGCAAAATGGAAAATGGTAAATTTGATTTCATGATGTTTGGCGTAAAAGCCCAAGATAGTGACAATGATAATAATTAGAGCAGAAATACCTCTATTCTAGTACCAACAAAACAAAACTTTGCTTCTATATAGTTGTCATACCAGCCACAGCAAAGCTGACATTTTGCTTGGCGTGAAAAAGAAGGGACTCTGATCTTACAAGGGAACCACATGAGATGTAACGCACCAATTTTTATTCTACTTCGTAGGTGGATAGAGAGCTGAAAAATACAAATTTGACACGTGTTCAGCCGTTTGCTCAGACATCTAATAGTTTGCGAGATATTTAGCAATAGACACAGCGGATCGTCTACCAGCCAATAAGTTACTTTATGTATAAATTATAAATAATATCTGTGCAAGTTTAACATAAGAAAGTGATTATGAAATTATTTATAATAGAGTATAATTTTATGTATAAATTAAAACGAAGAATAAAAGGAAAAAATGTGGATACACCATCAGGTTATTTCTTTATCTGAAAAAAAGGTGTGGTGCTTATTGGCCGATAGATGGTCTGCTGTGTTTATTGCTAAATATCTCGTAAACTATTAGGTGTCTGACCAAACGTGTCAAATATTTTTCAGCCCTCTATTTACCTATGAAGTTGCATAAAAATTGATCCGTAACACCTCATATGGTTCCCTTGTTAATGAAATTCAGGATTGCTCCGAATAAGTCAAACCTGCTGGTGGTTGTTGAGCAAACTGAATAGACGATGAAACTTTAATTCCATTAATAGAAAGTTGCTTACCGAACGAGACGACGTATTCGTCACCCTCTGGCATATGTTCTCCGATTGCTGGCCGCCTCTATAGGGTCCAGCGATGTAATGTGGGGATGCAAATAGCAGACTTCCTATGCCTAAGACTAGAACTCCTACACCTATGTACCTACGAAAGATAATCCGTATTCCCTGGGTTAAACGTACCCCAGAAATATTCATGGAAACAATTCGAGAGTTCACATGTTCACCCTTTCGGTGTACTATCGATTACCAATCGAATGGTATCGGATGCACTCGAGGAACACGAGCGAGACTCACAAGTGTCGAGGCAGAGGAACGAGGTGGAAAGTAACATCGAGGTTATCGGTAGTTGACGTTAGAATTCGTTAAAATATTTATGGAGCTGATATCGGTAAGTACTATTGTAGAACTAGGTTTTATAATTCCTATATGTTCGGGAGCCACAGAAAAAAACGGTCTCGGACAATGGGACTCGAACCCAGGATCTTGCGAATCGTGTGTGTACTGGTGATCAGCTGCCTAATCAATTTATTCCGAGCTCCTTCTTATGGGGGTTCTTGATCACACATTATTAATACCTTGGGAGGCGTACAATTTTGAAAAATGCCCCTTTATGTAGGTGAAGAAATTTTGTAAAAAGCGAACTCCGAGTTTGATCTCTTTTTATGGAAAGCATTCGGTGACTCGCGAACAGTAGTTTCGATACTTCTCAGAACATATCGTTGCGAAAACACGCCAAAGCCATGCGCAGGACGCAAATGCCTCGGCGTGGGAACACGCCGACGTCACTTACAGCGTTAATATTCATAGGCAGGATTTTTACAGAGGCATAAGTTTGCACCTTGGTTTCGATGCTTTCGACCGTCCCCCTAGGTAGCTCACTGGAACAAGCAGAAGGAAACTGGCTATGTCGTATCCACCTGCTATCAGACCCGTCTGCGACGACCTCAAACCGAATCTCCTTTCTATCGTGGTGATGACCACATTCACGAAACCGTTCACCACCATTCCTGGAAAAAACACAATACAATGGTTCGGAGTTTGAGTGCAGTTTGAGTTTCTCCAAACAGCACTATGTGATTCTAAATAAGAAGGGAACTTCGGTAACCCGGAAATTTCGAGTTTTTGGGAACTTTACAGATTTATAGGGGATACCGGTACGCCGATATATTTGTATGATCTACTTCGCTCCAACTTGTCCATGCACTCTAGCGGCTCTATGACAACGAGACGTTGTTTTGATTTGTCTGTGCCTCACCATCGCTCTTATAAATTCACGGCGTCCTTCTCCTACATATCTTCCTATTATTATAACTCCATTCCTTCAAATATACGTTCTCTGTCATCGTTTGCTTCATTTAAGCTTACTGTAATCGTTTTATTCTTATTTCCTTTCCTTTTCTTATCTCCCAACGGCTTTTTAGGTTAGGTTGTAGAGCAGCAGTTAATGCTGAACCTCGCCTACCCGCCATTGTAATTTAATTTAATTTAATTGTAATGGTGCAATAAAGACATTTAATAATAATAATAAAAATACCAATAGAAGTATTAGAAAAAATTTATTCTGCTTCTTTTTGGATCCGTAGGGTGAAAACCCCCTAGGGGGTGTTTACCCTTACCTTTAAGAAGGTTAATGTGTGTTTTCCTATTTTCCTGTACCTATATCTAACAAATTATAGTAGATATGAAAAAATTGTTACAGTGAAAATTTATTGGTTTTTATGCTCTATAAAATTCGGCAATCAATTTCGTTAAAATTTGAAGTTTAAATACAAAAATGTTCCGCACTATAAATTTTAAACAATTTCATTGCATAGTTTTTGAACAGCAAAAAACCATTAAATTTTCATTGTAACAATTTTTTTACATTTAATATAATTTTCAAGATATACAGGAAAATATGAAAACACACGTTAACCTTGAAGGGAATCCTATTCTTTGGACTAAAAACAGCAAAATTTTAGATTTTTGTTTAAGAACCCAGCGATTTGATTCATCTGAAATTTGGATCATGTTTTGATGCATCTTTTAATAAGCTGCAGTTCTTTTTTTTAATAATTTTTAACCATAAATATAGTAAAAAAAACTAAAATCCCATTGCGACCCCATTGATGACGTTTTACCATCCCCCAAGCCCCAAAATATGAGATCTTAGTTTTTTTTCATGAAGAATAAGAGTTTTCATTAACTGTAATTTAGGTCTGGTCCGAAACTATACATTTTGTGAAGATGCTGGAATTTGTTTTGAATCGATTGGAACCTCCGTTTTCGAGTTATCACTGCAAAACAAAAGAAACTTTTTTTAAAGAGCCTCTTTAATGATCCATCTGTAGCGTCATATATAATGCATATTTTTTACTAAACAAACATGTTTTTTAAAACTTATGATGTTAATGAACTTCGTGCCAAAGAACAAGTCTCAGTTTCAATTTGTTTCTTTGTAATTAATTGTAACAGAAATGCTTCATTTTAGACAGGAACGACTGCCTAGTACCCTTAAGGGAATGTTTTCACCCTGAAGAGCCGAAAAAAATAATTGTCTGATACTCCTATTAAGGTGTCCTACAAATCGGAATTTTCTGGTTATCGAAGTTCCCTTGTAAGTCTTGAATATGTCATAGCTTGATGAGTTACGACTAAGAAAAGTTAGTGATATCGCAGTTGCGACGTAGAACAATGAAGACGCTGTTTAACGTTACTAAGAGTGGAGATTACTTGGATAAATTGACCACTTCGATGATTCAGTTTCAAATCGACGAATGAAACGTTTAATAGCGATCTTAACTTTTCTGAAGAAATGTAACTTGGAAAAAAAGTGATTTTTTGCTCATAAAATGGGCATTTCTAGACCGGTTGGATCATTCTGCACATGTATAGCCAGGGAGACCGGGGCAAGTTGGTACGTTTTTCAAATTTCAATTTTTGTCATTTTCGATTGAATTAATTCCTGTTAAGGAATCGTTAGACAAATATGCTGAAATATACTTCGCTTCTTCCCCATTAATACATTGTAAATGAAAACTTGAGAAAATACCTACATACAGAATAAATGAAAAAAAAATTATTTTGATGAATTTTGATGGAGCAAGTTGATACTTACGTCTGTAAAATATCTGTTTAACGAATAACTAATAAACTTGAAAAATGAAATTTTAATCTAGATAACTTTTAAACAATATAGACTAAAAATTAACAAAGGCGTAGTCGAAAAACTAAATAGATTTTTGAACAAACAGAGATGAAACATTTTTATTTGAATTTAATTGACTAACTGAACGATAAAAAATTAATCACTTTCCAAGTCTGAGTAACAATTAATGCATGTATAATTAAGAATATGTTTGCCGCATTTCATGTGAGCCCATTTCACGCAAGATATGTATTGAATCCATTCTTCACCGTGCTCAGATTTTGAGAACGGTTGGGAACAAATCAAACACAGGGCGCCCTCATTTTCCGATTCTAATTGATTTTCACTATTTGCAGATGTATTACTAGCTCCTTTCATTATATTTTCCTTGCTGATAGATCTACTACTATACAACACTACTACATACCACTGATTCATACTATTCTTGCGCCATTGTGCAGGAAGCATCTATCGAATTTATATTTCAAAGCCCGCTCGAGTCATCCAGAATCTGTTATTTTTAATCCTGCACGCGTACTCCAAACGGAAGCTACCGAGCACCGAATAAATCCACTCGAAGGTGTACAAGCGACGGTATCCCGACTTCCATCGACCCCAAAACGAGCGAAACGTCCAGCAATACCGTTCGATCGATGGCCCTCACATTCAAAATAAATCCCACGCTCTCGTGACGCGAGTATCGCCTAATAATCCGGGACATTCGAAAAAGCTGCCGCCCATCGGCCCTGCGCGCGCCCATGCAGGTCCGCGTGCCGCGTGTAAATGAATCAGAAGGGTAAACTAATTCAATCACGTCCCCCATCGGTATCCGCTCACCCTCCAAGAAATCCTTCCATCGTACGTAAATCTATTAAACACTCCTTTCTCACGCGCGTGCACGCTAATCGCTCCTGCCTCTATCAGCAGCGCTTTCCGCAGCAACAAACAGTCGCCAACAATGCATCGAGTTACGCGCAGACCACTGTGAACCGACTGCAGGAACGGCGAACATGGATTCGGCAGCGAGGTTCAATTCACTTTGATCCCGGTCTCTTGATTCGCGCCCTTCATCCTCCCTCGAAAAAAAGGTACCAAAAATCCAACGTTCGCAGGGCCACGAACACGACCCCCGCCATCGACACGCTGCCACCCTCCCACGCTAGTTAACCGATATCCATCGAATTAGCGCGTTCGCAGCCGCTCGCGGCGGGCAAGGAGCCCGCCGTTCGAGTGTCGCTGTATCCGGTGGCTGTCCGCCCGGAAAATTAACCACCTTCGTTTCCCATTGTGCCGCTAATGGGAGAATTTTAATTAAATCCCGAGCCTCTCCGGTCTTCCCCGACAATTCATTCCTCCAGCTGGCCCGGCTGCTTGCGTGCCCCACACATGAGGATCCCCAGCGGCAGTAAGGCGCGCGCGTGCACACGCATCCACGTGGGGAGAACTTACTCTCGACTTACATGGGAGCTCTGAGTTATATGTAGGTACGATTGCCGGCTCCATTGTCCAGCAATTTGCTTGATCCCAATGGCCGCGGAGAAGGCACGAACCTCCAGAGGACGATTTCTTTTGTCGTGCCCCCTGCCCTCTCCCCCCTCCCCCCGCCCCGTGTTCCACTGTCGTGACCAAGAGAAGGGGGACGAACAAACTTGTTTAAACTAAGTACTGCCAGTGTGGTCGCCCTTTTCTTCGCTCTTATTCTCTCTGTGCACTACCACTAGCCTCCTCCCCCCCCCCGAATTCTCCCCCTCGACGACCTTCATACCTCCGCGTTCGCCGCCCCTACGTCGATCGGTTTCCTTTCGACATACACGCGCTACCCTCCCCAGCGTGCGTCAACCTCCCGCCATCGGCCCGGAAAACTCGATTTCCGATTATCGTCAGTCACCGTCCTCTGCCACCACCACCCCCCCCCCCCCTGTCCCTACACTACCCTTCTGAAAGCTTCGAAATTGCATTCGAATGCACGGCTATTAGTAACGCCAAACGGGCGATATCGAGTCAATCAGCGCGCTGAGATTATGCCGAAAAATCGACGTCGGATGCGTCCCTGCGCGGGATACCGCGCCGGATCGCTCTGTCGGGTTTCTGTTATTGGCGCGAATAAGCGTGCTCGTGATCGACGTGTTTAGATTCGGAGGCTTTTCGAAAGGTGGATCGGCGGTAGGCGGAATCGATTTGACGTGTTTGGAGCGCGTGAATTAAATGTAGATGGGAATTGTGGAATGGTTTGGCAAGGAAGGGTTTTTGGACGAGCGAAGTAAGAACGTGGGTGTTGGTATTGGTTTGTTGATGGGGCTTAATGTTACCGCGGTGGTCGACGGTGGATGTATGTGCGATAATGAATGGTTTAATGAATAACGTAATGGATATTGAAGAATGCGCGGGTTTGTCTATAGTAGTTCTGAAAGCTAGGCTGTTAAGGCTAGCCTTGAATTTTAAATAGGTTAGATCGATTACAATAGTAAATGTCTGCTATTCATCGCACTGTTTAAGTTCGAGATAATTATCGTGCTTGTGACATGAATCATCTTTTAAAATATATTTATTCAGTGTAATAGAATATGTAAAGCCACTCATATTTTCCTAAATCATAGATATGTAGATAGCTAAGAAAAAGAAGCTGGGAAAGAGACTTTTCTGAAATAACATTAATTGTAAGACAGAAAGATCTTGCTTCAATTGTGGATTAAATTATTCAAGGAAACTCTCATATTTAAACCTTATTTTATATAATTAATTTATTTTTGTTGACAGTAGCCTATTCTTCTTAAGTATTTAGCATGTTTTGGAAGCTATAAGCCAGTGTGCAAACAGATTTCATGTTCCCTCAATTTGTATGATTCAATCTGACACAAAAATGAATATATGGATCGACATTCGTGTTATGAGTGACTGAATTAAGTATAGATTGCATACCTTGTATTGCACCTGTCCAGCATAGCCAGAAAAGCGCCCATTTCGCAGTTCGAAATCTCTGGAGGTACAAGGGCCTGAACCAGAACCAGCCGCACTTTAGGCTGTCCGTCGTCCCGTCGGACTCCTTTGGTACTTCCGTCTTTATTTCCGGCTTCCTGGGGCCATCTCCGAACTGTTCCGGAAAACTAGACAGCGTCTCGTGCATGTCTGGCACCCCCGACTGTAATTCACATTATCGAGGTCATACTTCGAAGATCGAGTTGGCACAAACAATATGGGAGCTTAAAATAATAACGTCGGATAGTAGGTAACTGTTATTACACCTGCAATAAGTTATAATTACATTATTATAGCAAGTTGTGACTATAACAACTTGTAACGATAACAACTTGTGACAATAGCAAGTTATGACTCAGGCAAGTTGTGACTATAGCAAGATGTGACTATAGCAAGTTATGACGGTATCCAGCTATGACTATAACAAGTTGTGACTATAACATTTTGTGACTATAGCAAGTTGTGACTATAGCAAGTGGTGACTATAACAAGTTGTAACTATATCAAGTTGTGACTATGACATGTTGTGACAATAGCAAGTTATGCCCATAGCCAGTTGTGTCTATAACAAGTGGTGATTATAACATTTTGTGACTATAGCAAGTTTTGACTATAGAAAGTAGTGACTATAACAAGTTGTGACTATAACAATTTGTGACTATAGGAAGTCGTGACCATAGTAGTTTGTGACTATGGCAAGGTTGTGACTACAGCAAGTGGTAACTATATCCAGTTATGACTATAATAAATTGTGACTATAGAAAGTTGTGACCATAGTAGTTTGTAACTATGGCAAGGTTGTGACTATAGCAAGTTGTAACTATATCCAGTTATGACTATAACAAGTTGTGACTATAACAATTTGTGACTATGGCAAGCTGTGACTAAAATAAGTTGTCACTGTGACAAAACTGTAACTCTGGCAAGTTGTGACTAAAATAAATTATGAATATAATAAGTTGTGACTATAATAAGCTGGAACTATAATAAGTTATAACTATAAGCTGTAACTTCAAGTTGTAACTACAAGATGTCAAGCTATCAATAGTATCTACTACATAGCTGTATCGAAAACGCTAAGAGCATAATTTTTCAGAAATCTCGTGTAATATTTCTCCAGTTTACTTTAATATTTAATATCAATTAACTGAAAGTATCTGTTTAGTAATAGTTTGGTAAATTAAGTAGGTATCTCATGTCAACGAATAGAAAGCAATATATATTTCTTTTCTCTACCCGCAAAAATACACTTTTAAATTAGTGTTTATATCAATTGTAATATTAGCTTCCCACCTTTCACATTTCTTATGAAATGAAATGTCATAATCAAAACTGGCAGTTGGTAGTACTGTCACGATGAAGGAATTAATCTACATGTCAACAGAATGTAGAACGTTTCATATCAATATTTTGACACTTCCTGCTTCATTCATTTTCATAACTTCCCGTCAGAACACCTATACTCTTCACACCATCGCTCTTCTCATCAGGGTTCAACGTTACGGACCCAATTTGTAGAATTTATACTTCGACGAATAATTATAATGACAAATTAGATATTTTTCCACGGAACATCAATGTGTTTAGGTTTGAAGTGCTTAAAGTTCTCTATAGTAGGATATGCTAATTTTTTTTAAATTTACTTGTTCAGTTATCTATTCAATTCTTGATTTGCTATATTGTTGTTACCTAACAGGTAATTTTTATTTTGTTCTTGGTGTTTTTGTGGTTTATAATCTCGTGTGCCGTAATGTATTTTTTTTATATTGTAAACAACGGGATCTACCCATAAAAGGAACTAAATAAATGAAATAAATAATTTTTACAGAAATATCATTCGCATGAAATTAAAATCTACCTTCTACATTCTGTGCTACAAGCAAAGTCCGTTTTCTTTAACCTCACATTCCACACATTAAAAGTTTCGTATCCCATTTAAATATATCACAAAAAATTGTCAAATAACATGCTATCATTTCACATCTACAAGATCATAGTTCTCGAAAACAAACTTCCCTCTTAAAAGTAAAACCATATCTCCCATAAACATTACACAAAGTATCTCCGCTTTTTTTCCCCACTTCATTATTCCAAACTCCATAATTCTGAAGAATTATACCCAATCTTCTAAAAAATGCTAGCGCATTCACTGCTACAACAAGCGCCTACGAACATGCACAGAGTACCGCAATTCATTCCTAAATATCGCTACCAGAGAATAGTTTCTTCCCGACCTCTCAGAGGCGTATCGATCAGGCGACATCGATAACACGTTCGCTTCCCGAAATAAACCCAGAATCCTACGATAGCACTTACGCTGAATGCAAATTTATCCCTCATCTTGCCTCTTTCTTCCACCGAAACGGAAAAGGCGGTTGAAAGCGTTAACGAGAAGATGCCTCGAGTTTTTACGCGTACATTATCGGTCCCTCATCGATCGCTGCATCCTCCGCCGCGAGACTTCTTCCCTCAGCTACGCACAACCGATCAGCCTGAGCCAGCCGCTCGACGCTCACAAGGGCACTGCGAAAATTGCCACGCGTCTCCAGGGAAGATTTCCACGACAATTGTGGAGTCGTCGTGCGTGTCCCGTTCCAAGAGACTCGTTTTCATCGCGGGGGAAAGCGGCGTCGTATCGAAAACGAAACTTCCGCCACGCGGTTACGCTCCGCCGTTCGCCCTAACTTGCAGCTCATTGAGGCAGAGAATGGGCCACTTCAAAATTACTCCTCTCGACTGGATAACGAATATTATTGTCAGTGCGAAGGATTCAGCTGGCTGTTTCCTCCCTTTAATTGCTACGCCTGCCCCCCAACGGCGGCGCGATTTCCAATCGATTCATCGAACTCCACTTCGCGAGACGTGTCCCTCTTCTCGGGACGATTAAACATTTACAGGGGTTGTGAACCACGAACTCTTCGATCTTCGTCACCAGCCCTTGGCGTGATTCTTTCGCTGGATTTCTACTTCGTTAGAGGACTCCTTGGCGGGTCTTCCGCTCCAAGGCGCATCTCCAACCGATTGCACGCAGCTTTTTACACCATCTCCCCTTCTGAGGTATTACTTCCTGTCTCGATCGGTTAAGTTCGATTTAATTCACCTCTGGCTTGCTGAAACGATCGTTCGAATGTACTTCGTTCAAAGTACACTGACTGCTTTCCTAGCGATGGGAGGAATTGTTTTTATCGCACAGCGTAGCCGGGTATCATTTGTCAAACGTCCCGATCGCAGCTTCCATCTGTTTCCCGATACGCCCTCGTCTTACGTGTGCCCGGCGTTTTTCACGCTGCACGGGATTCTCATTGACAGCCAACTAGATCGAGAGATTCCACCTGCTCTATCGACGCGCGTCGCATAAATCCTTCGAGCAGGACGTCGCTTTCGGAACGTACTGCCTCCAGTGAAATATTCGTTCAAACAAGTAGACAGGCTTCTAATGTCGCGGGGATTTATAATTCTCACGTATCCACGACCACTCCACCATCGATCACTCGTATTTCAATGCAGATATCACTGTCACTAGAAGAAAACCAAGATTCAACCCTCTATAACCGAAACTTTTAGAAATAAATTAGCAAGTAGGTACCTTTCACTTTCATTTCACAAACATTTTACTGTAAAATAAAGATTTCTAAGTACTAGGTCAGGAAATTTTCTAAGCTATCACCTGAAAAATAAAACGGATAATATGTTACCTTAAAGTCACACGGCGTTACAGAGGGTTAACTCGTTTCTTTACATAATAAACACTTCATTTCACGCATACACTTTCCAAAGGAACTCCACTCGAGTACCACTAATGAAATCAAAGAATTTCATTCAAGCCTCCCGAATAAGTTTCATTACAGTGCACGTTGATCGCTAAAGCACTCGCCGAGGATGAATTAAAAAAATTTAAGTTACAGCAGGTTCACGATGCTGCGCGTCGATTGACGATCGATCAGGATCGAGCACACACCACACCGGCTGAGGCCGCGTGTCACACGCGACTGAAGATCGCGAGCTCGTGCTCTCAGAGTTTTCCCCGCGAGTTAAAACGCCGTATATGCTACTACTACCGCTACTCTGCCACGACAGACACTCTCTGTCCTGCTCCCACCTTCACCGCTGCTCGCTTCCCTCCCCACCATTCGCTACTCTTTCTCTGCTGGTTCTGCAATAGCCACCACTTCGTCCCGTTTTCTCCCACCCTCTCGCCCCTTCGCCCTAACCAGCTCGCCATCTCCCTCCGTCTCTACCCAGCGCTGCTACTTCGCTCTCTGTCCACCTCTACCACCCTGACAACCCCCTGCCAGCGAAACACCGTGAACCTCCCCTGCTGCTAGCTGTTGCTTCGGCCAGGATGCACCGAAAAAAAAGCGGTTGGGCGTCCTAGCATCCGATAAGACTCATTAATTCGCGTTAATTGCGCAGATACAGCTACAGATTTCACGCTTCCCTGTGGGCGAGATCGTTGCAGTGTTCTGGATTATATTCTTGGAAAGGAGGGTGTGGTGTCAGATAAGCTGCTACGGTAAGCCTTTTCGGTGATTCGAGTTCTGTTGCTGTTATTAGGCTAACAAGGAAATGTTTCCAACCCGAGGATTTTGATTGTAATGAAGCTTCGTGTGAATGTAGAACATTTTTTGGTGTTTTTTATATAAGTTTGTAACGGTGCGAGATAGAACAAAACTTGTAATATAAGAATTGTGCAGTTTTTGTACACTAGCACGCGACCAAAAGAGAAAGAAATTTGTAAGTTTAGGTGGAAACAGGGTGTGATTATAATAGCATGGAGGAATTTTTCTGAGTGGGAAGTGACACGGGAGGCATGACGGAAATGGTTACAAGATTTTTGTTTAATAAGGATAGATCATTATCATCTTAAATGAGATTTTATTCTCTGAGAAATAGAGAAACCTATTTTTTTATGAAATGACCTCAATCTTTGGTACATATACATATGCGTATATATTTAGGACTAGAAAGACCAGGGCGAACTTTGACAATCCTTTTTTCATTGAAAATATTTTTGAATTTAAACATCTTTATACGATTAAAATACATACTTTAATGTACTTTCCCGAGTAGCATTTATTTGCTGGGAGTTTGTTGGGCCAATGACGTGTTATCCGTTGGCCAACTGTTGAAGTGTCGCGCTATTTTTAAATGGCCCAGCGATTATAACCAACGCAGGCCCAACTGAAGGTTTCTTTCCATAGGCCCAACTGAAGGTTTTTTTCTATAAGCCCAAGACGTCTTTCCAAAAGACGTCTTACAGACGTCCAGAAGGCGTCTTGAAGAATTTCAAAAGACGTCTCAAACACGTCTTTTTCAGGCCTGGTTTAGGAAAAAAAATTCGCGGTGAGGAGGAATCGAACCCAAACTCCCCGCTTACGAAGCAACCGCTGTTCGCACTTAACCAACACATTTCCTTATAAACACTTCGAATTTCTAGGTACATAAATAGTATTAATTGTTTATAAAGCCTGCGCAGTGACGCGAATATTCTACAAAATATCATCATTCGACCTTTAGACTCATTCCTTAAAATTTCACATTCGTCTCAAGACAGACGTCCGCATTACGTATTTATAAATAAGAAAAGAAAAATCACAACTTGGAATATAATAACAGGTTTTTGGACGTAGCAAATTTTCTGACGTTTGTAAGACGACATTTAATCATCGTTGTAAATTTTTTGTTAATTAACCAACCATAGTAACTGTAGGCCCAACATTGAATACTCGTAGGCAAACTGTCGTAAGTTTTTGTTAATTAACCAACCATAATAATTGTAGGCCCAACATTGAATATTCGTTCGCAAACTGTCGTAATTTTTTGTTATATAACCAACCATAATAATTGTAGGCCCGACATTGAATATTCGTTGGCAAACTGTCGTAAGTTTTTTGCCGTAGGTCCTATGTTGGGAATTTGTAGGCAAAACGCTAACTATATCCCAACTAATTCCCAACTGTTGGCTACCGTTGGCCAACCAAAAATGCTACTAGGGTTAGAATTGTGTAAACTTAATTCGAAAACAGCTTCCGCGGTAACCAAAATATCTCCGATAATTTTTATCAGAAACAAAAAATATTTCTCTTAAAATAAAAGGAGATGTGTGATTTTTAGGGTTTGTCGGTTTTAAAAGAACGGGTTTAAAAACCGGTTTTTATTTATAAATTTGTAAAATGCGAGAACCGGTTTTTAAATTGAAAAACCCGATTTTATATAATAGAATTAATATGCAGAAATGAATTAATTATTTAATTAAAAACGTTAACATTTTGACTTGACATCGCCTCGACACAAGCATATTGTAGTAGGTAACAGTTTACTGTAAAACTAATCTTCATGAATTCATATTTTCTGAAGAGAAATACTAAAGGCATAAAGATTTATAATTTGGTACCTACACTGTAAAAGATTTATATTTTGTGCGGATTTTAGTTATTATAGTTTTTTTTTATTTGGTTTTGTATGCAGTCTATTTTATTGTGTTATATTTTTGTAGATCCATAAATATTAAATGAACTCAAAAAAAAATTAAAACCGACTTAAAAAAAATAAAAATGCACTAAAAAGTAAAAAATAATTTAATCCCTTATTTAATCTACGACTCTCATATTTTTTAAGTCGGCGCCTCATCATTTTCACTGTGTTAATCTGGCGCCGACTTAAAAAATATGAGAGTAGTAGATTTAATAAGGGATTAAATTATTTTTTACTTTTTAGTGCATTTTTATTTTTTTGAAGCCGGTTTTAATTTTTCTGTAAATTCTTTTATTTTTTGTCTTCTTAGTTTTATATATATTGATACAACATGCTTAGGAGATATGCGTGTACGTACTTACATAAAATAATAATAATTAGGTGACAACCCTAGTAGCATTTTTGGTTGGCCAACGGTAGCCAACAGTTGGGAATTAGTTGGGATATAGTTAGCGTTTTGCCTACAAATTCCCAACATATATTCAATGTTGGGCCTACAATTATTGTGGTTGGTTAATTAACAAAAAGTTACGACAGTTTGCCTACGAATATTCAATGTTGGGCCTACAATTATTATGGTTGGTTAATTAACAAAAACTTACGACAGTTTGCCTACGAATATTCAATGTTGGTCCTACAGTTACTATGGTTGGTTAATTAACAAAAAATTTGCCACGATGATTAAATGTCTTCTTACAAACGTCAGAAAATTTGCTACATCCAAAAACCTGTTATAATATTCCAAGTTGTGATTTTTCTTTTCTTATTTATAAATGCGTAATGAGGACGTCTGTCTTGAGACGAATGTGAATTTTTAAGGAATGAGTCTAAAGGTCGAATGATGATATTTTGTAGAATATTTCGCTTCACTGTGCAGTTTTTATAAACAATTAATACTATTTATGTACCTAGAAATTCGAAGTGTTTATAAGGAAATGTGTTGGTTAAGTGCGAACAGCGGTTGCTTCGTAAGCGGAAAGTTTGGGTTCGATTCTCCTCACCGGGATTTTTTTTTCCTAAACCAGGCCTGAAAAAGACGTGTTTAAGACGTCTTTTGAAGTTCTTCAAGACGCCTTCTGGACGTCTGTAAGACGTCTTTTGGAAAGAAACTGTTGGGCTTATAGAAAAAAACTTTCAGTTGGGCCTATGGAAAGAAACCTTCAGTTGGGCCTGCGTTGGTTACAATCGCTGGCCCATTTAAAAATAGCGCGACACTTCAACAGTTGGCCAACAGATAACACGGCATTGGCCCAACAAACTCCCAGCAAATAAATGCTACTAGGGAATAGTCTTTATTATTAACCAGAACTGGCAAAATATTGGGCCAATATTGACACAGTATATGATGGGATCACTTTCAAATAAAAAAAAGATTATCAAAATCGGTCCATATGCTGAGGAGTTATGTGGGGACAAACATAAAAAAAAAAGAAAAAAAATACATACGGGTCGAATCTATAACTTCCTCCTTTTTGAAGTCGGTTAAAAATAGTACGGATTTGTACAGATATTAGTTAATGTAATTTTGTTTATTTATTTGGTTTTGTATAGATAGAGTACATTTTAAAAAAAATTAAAATAAGTACAAATATTTATTTACAATTTTAATTATATATATTTTTGTGAAAATTCGAAAGCCGGTTTTTTGTGAATAGTGGAGTTCCAAAACCGGTTTCTTAAAAAGTCAGTTTTTGTATAAACCCTATTGATTTTGCAGCAGAAAATCATGTTTTTTTAATTTATAAAAATTAAACTATAACATTTGAAAAAAGATCCTACAACTAAAAACTAAATCATTCAATTACAAACCTCTGTTCCAAATTTCAAGTGAATCGTAGTCCACTAGTTCTCGAGAAATATTGGTTATCGTTTTTTAAAACACCATTTTGAGAAAAACGCTATTACATATTGAATCTTCTCAGTTTTCGAATTAAATTTACACAATTGATACATTAAAGTACGTATTTTAAGATGCATATAAAGATTTTTAAATTAAAAAAGGAATTGTCTAAATTCACCCTAGTTTTTCTACCCCTAGGTGTATGTAGTCCCTTAAATCGCTTATGCTGTGCAACTTTTCCTCCTGCTAACATATAAAATATAAATTGTCTTGACTACTCTACATCCTCAAATAAGGCTCCACAAGCATGCAATAATTTTCATTAATTTCGAGTTGCAGGAACCTCTGGTTTCGAGCGAAGCATCGTTAAATTGCCCGATCATTTGCGAAACAAAGAGCCGAACGTCCGCCGTGACCAGTGTCGCGTAAATTGCCTTTCTCGTCGAGCAGTGAGAGAGGTTCGTCTTTTGACCGCGGCGAAACGACCCATCGCAAACCAAACTAAAAGGGAGACGAAACAACTCCCATCGCAAACAACGGAAGAGCCGATACAGACTCTCGAAGCTATTTTCCAGCTTCGCCGTGTAACGAGTTTCTTAATGCCTCGCTATTGAGAAACACATTTGTCTTCCGGCGTTCCATTAACGAGAGTCGCTGCCTGCTCCCGTGTACCGTCACCATTCACGCGTGCGTTCGATAATAAAATAAAAAATAAGGGACATTTTCTGTCGACTGTAATTATAAATGGGTAGATACTCGATTGCATTGCTGGGTCTGATAGTTGAGTTCTTCTTCTGCATATATATTTAGTAGCTAACTACAGAGTGAGTGAATAAAAATTAAAAACTGTCACTTGAAATAACTACTTAGTTATTGATTGATTTTAGCAAAAATTGCTCATAGGAAATATATTGTACCTATTCGGTGGGGTTCTTTAAACAGACGCATTTTAATTTCTTTATATTTTATATTTTCTAAAATATCAAGATTATCTTGAGTTTTATAAATGGCACTGTATATTTTTTTTAGTACTGTCTTGTAGTCTTTGTAGTCTCAGATGGCAGTTTTTATTGATTCATCCTCGGTCAGAATAAAACTTCATGGAATGAGGTATAAAAAGTCACAAATAGAAAATATATTGATCTGTAATCTGTTTCTATCGTCGTTAATCCTTTGGACGCTGATAATCGAACGTACGTCGCACTCCACGTGCTGGACTCCTCTAGACGCACCTTTTAATTATAGCCGCTGAACGCCTATAAGCGTTCTCCGCACACTGTGAGTACTGAACAGGTGCATATATGTGTTTATACCTTTCAAATTTAAACGAGGAGTATTTCTGTGAAGTGAATGTATCTGAAGCGTCGGTGGCGAGCCTCGAAGACGAAGTTGGCGAGAAACAAGGTGCGGAAAAGGCAACGACATGGGGAATATTTTATAGGGACTTCCGTGCGCTCGCGTTTCTCATATCCAGAGACGATGTAGGTCAGGTCTAGTATCAACCGCCTTAGGACGTGTTTCGAATTTATGACAGTAATAACCTAAGTATGCAGGCTCGAAAAGTTCCGAATAAATCATCCTGATAATATTCGCCGTCTGTAGAACCCGTGGAGGGACATGGACGAGGTAACGATTCAAGGAAATCGATAGGAAATTCTAGTTTGGTAAAGTACGATGCTATTTAGGTAAACGACTGGGAAAAAGGGTCAGAGCTACTTGCTAGAAGTTTGAAAGAATTGAAGAATATTCAATATGAATAACTATCATGCACAAGTGGAAGATAACATTGTTTAAATGGGTGATTTTCTAATTGCTTCGAGAAATGCTTAAACATGCCGAGGACTAATTCTTCGTCCCCAAAATAACTACTTAGGTACATCTTATACAATTGAAGAGTCCTTGTAGAAAACACTGTAGGTAAGTGTCAAAAATCAAATTCTATACTATAGTATTACCATTGGCACGTAGATCATTTCCCGATTTTTTTTAATTTTGGCACCTACCGTGTTTTCTACAAGGACTCTTCAATTATATTCTCTAACAGAAAAAATCGATATTCTATGGAAAAGTATTATTTCTAAACAGTTTCTATAATAAAGCACCTTCGAATCTATCTTCACATCTTTCTTATTTTCAATTCCCATACAACTAACAGAAATTAATAACTAATCAATAGATAACGAAAACTTTATTAATACATAACAATATTACATAAAAATAAAATTAATTTGCGTTGTGTATTCAGTATCGTATTTTTTCGGTCACATTAATGCTACAATTTAAAATGAATTCATCGACATTCACTCAACAAGATCTAGAATATCATTCTCCTTATTGATAACTCCATTCAAACCAGCAACTCTCGTTGTACCACTAAAAATATGCGCTACTTAGAGTTTATAGGCTCCCAAAAAATGGCGCGATTATACGAGCATGGGTTCGAGTAGAAACACCTCACGGCGCGATCCCTGCGGTATAATTACGGGTTAAGGGGAGCATTTATCGGCGAAAGGGCACAGCTGCATTTGGAATTCCTTCAAATGCAACGTGCTTGTACAGCAACGATAACGGGCCGCCGCCAGCGTATTTAAAGTCTTCCTACCTTTAGGGCCACTTCCTCTGGCAGGCACACCGAGTCGTTTATACCGCAACGTTTTCTCAAATATCCACTTCACGAGTTGACGCCTACGCCCCTCTGATCACGTTTTTAGAGAAAGATCCTGTCTGGAGACGCGACAAACCCGACCAGGGGTCAAGAAATATGCATTTAAACAGCTGTATCTCATACATTATGAATGTCCCTCCTCTACCTTTCATTACGAAACTCCCTTCCACTGAAACTATCCCGCAAATCGAAGTAGCGTCTTTGCCTGATAATGAAATTAATTAAGGACACTCAGATGTGACGATCTCCGAAGAAACCGAATTTTCATTCCTCACACATTTAAGGGGTTACATACGTCCTCGGCGCCTAATAATTGAGGGCTCGAATGCAATAACCCTAGTAGCATTTATTTGCTGGGAGTTTGTTGGGCCAATGACGTATTATCCGTTGGCCAACTGTTGAAGTGTCGCGCTATTTTTAAATGGGCCAGCGATTGTAACCAACGCAGGCCCAACTGAAGGTTTCTTTCCATAGGCCCAACTGAAGGTTTTTTTCTATAAGCCCAACAGTTTCTTTCCAAAAGACGTCTCACAGACGTCCAGAAGGCGTCTTGAAGAACTTCAAAAGTCGTTTTAAATACGTCTTTTTCAGGCCTGGTTTAGGGGAAAAAAATTCGCGGTGAGGAGAAATATCAAACCCAAACTTTCCCGCTTACGAAGCAACTGCTGTTCGCACTTACCCAACACATTTCCTTGTAAACACTTCTAATTTCTAGTTACATAACTATTATTAATTGTTTATAAAGCCTGCGCAGTGACGCGAATATTCTACAAAATATCATCATTCGAACTTTAGACTCATTCCTTAAAATTTCACATTCGTCTCAAGACAGACGTCCGCATTACGTATTTATAAATAAGAAAAGAAAAATCACAACTTGGAATATAATAACAGGTTTTTGGATGTAGCAAATTTTCTGACGTTTGTAAGACGACATTTAATCATCGTCGTAAATTTTTTGTTAATTAACCAACCATAGTAACTGTAGGACCAACATTGAATATTCGTAGGCAAACTGTCGTAAGTTTTTGTTAATTAACCAACCATAATAATTGTAGGCCCAACATTGAATATTCGTAGGCAAACTGTCGTAACTTTTTGTTATATAACCAACCACAATAATTGTAGGCCCAACATTGAATATTCGTTGGCAAACTGTCGTAAGTTTTTTGCCGTAGACCCTATGTTGGGAATTTGTAGGCAAAACGCTAACTATGTCCCAACTAATTCCCAACTGTTGGCTACCGTTGGCCAACCAAAAATGCTACTAGGGAAGGGGACTAGTGTCGCAAATGCGAAAAAGTATTATCCAAACGCGAAGAAATATTGGAAAATTAAATGTTGTTAAACTGTATTTTAAAAAAATATAGTGTTGTAAAGCTCGTCACGACACACATTTTTTCTATTTACAGTTTGCTTATCGAATCATTACTATTTGAGTTAAAAATTATAAACAAAAATCTACACCATGTTTCGGTTCTGTTCTTTTATAAATTTTTCTTGTGTAAATACTATAGTAAAAATGTTACTGAATATAACAAAACAAACTGTAAATAGAAAAAATGTGTGTCGTGACAAGCTTTGCAACACTATATTTTTTAAAATACAGTTTAACAACATTTAATTTTTCAATATTTCTTCGCGTTTGGACAATACTTTTTTGCATTTTCGACCCCTAGTCCCCTTATTGGATCCGAGCCCTCAATTGATCACTTTTGGAATTTTTTCCTCGAGAGGTGTGAAATAAATCGAAAATTTTATAATTGTATCTTGTTCTTCGGACCTTTATTCGTATAAAAAAAATTATTTGACACATTTTGTCATATATTGCCGTTCGTTTTCTGCGGTTGCAGCAGCCTTTGCACCAGGCAAGGGGCCTTCTTATCAGCATGATAACTACGACAATTTACAACCGTTTTTCATGAACTGTGCGTTAATCAATGCAGAATAGCATTCTCTAAGGGCCACCGGGCCAAATTTTTGAATTTTTAAAAATAAGAAAATTGTGCCATTTTGAAGAAAGCAGTCGATTTTGCGTCTACAATTTCGATCTTTAAATGGTAAAAAAATATTAAAAATTAAAAATTTAAAAATCTAGCCCGATGGCCCTTAGAGAGTGTCATTCTGCATAGATTAACGCAAAGTTTATGAAAAAAGGTTGTAAATTGTCGAAGTTATGATGCTGATAAAGAGGCCCCCTGCTTGGTGTAGAAGTTGCTGCAACAACAGAAAACGAACGGCAATATATGACAAAAGTATGTCAAATAATTTTTTTTATATGGATAAAGGTCCCAAGATCAAGATACAATTATAAAATTTTCGATTTATTTCACACCTTTCGAGGAAAAAATTCCAAAAGTGATCAATTATTAGGCGCCGAGAACATATGTAACCCCTTATCACCCCCTTTGAATACGAAAATACACAGTGTCCGTGACGCACCCAGGGGAGGGGGCAAGGGGCCCTGACACCCCCTCTAAAGAAGAAGGAAAAACCTAATTCAAAAGCTTTGCAAAGGGAAAAGAAAACTGGATTTCGTTTTGTAAATAAATTTTTCTAATCACCTAATGTATTTTATTGAATTTGCATTAAAAATATTTGTATCCGTCCAACTCGGCTCTCCCAAGACTAAATCCTGAATGCGCCACTGCACAGAGTGAATGAAAAATGACACCCCCAGCGTCGCAAGGCTGGTACATGTAGGGACTTAAAACCGGTATGATTTTGATACCTACCGGTAAGGGAGAGTAGGGTAATTGCGAACACCTAAGCAAACAAGCAAACAAAACGAAGACTATGTGAGAAATGAATTTGTTTATTATTTACAAATACACTTAAACTATTCATCTATAAAGTACTGTGACGAATTTTTGAAAAATTATAATAAAAATCAACTTTATAGTGAAAAAGCAAAACCCTTGGTGTTCGTGATTATTCGACTGTCGCACAGTGTAACGAGTATATAGGGAAAAAAATCAAAAATCAATTTTCCATTAAGATACTGTTATTTACATGTAATTGTTATGTTAATTACATTTATACACAAAAAATTAATTTTTAATATAAAATAATTCATTAAAATATATATTTGAACATAATAAAAGTAAAACAAATAAAAGACATATTTTTTAAATACATTCAAACACACATTAATAACAAACATATGAAACAATTGTAAAAAATAAAATTAATTTTGTAAATAATTCGTATTGATAATAAATTTTAAATTATTCATTCGTATTATACATCTTCATCACTATCAGTTGAATCTGAAGGAATTTAAAGCTCAGTATCTTTTAAAAATAAATATTCGAGTACAAATTTGTCTAGTTTTTTCGTTTTATTTTGTATATTTTTTCTTATGTGGAAGCACTCGGGGGCAGATAAAATTTATACCAAATTAAAGGGCAAAAAAGAACTAATTGTAGTAAAAAGATGAAAGCACCGATATGTTTCGTTTTTTTTTAATTCTCTCCAGAATTTAGAAGATGCGACAAAAAAAAGTAATAATTTGATCCACACCGTATCCATATCTTTAAATGCAAAAATTTTTAATTAATAAAACGAAAAAAGGATATATTTTGCTTATTTTCAAGAAAAAAGAAAGAAAAGAACTTATAAATGCAACAAAAATGCAGTGGGTAAATATTTCCTACGCGCAGTCTGTGGCAGCTTGCGTTTGGTTATTCGACTTTGAATGTAATTACTAACCTTAAATCCGTTATTTATGTTAATAAGTTATGATGCTCTTATATCGGAGGACTGTTTACTATCAATTGCATGAAATGAAATATAAAATTTCAAAACTCAAATTTTTGCTTTTTGAACACATGCCGCGACACTGTGTGTCGTGGGGTAATCACGAACAGAATGCTAAATATCGCAGAAGTCGCACAGAAACTGCGACTTCCATTGTCAACCCATAAAAAATGTTGCTACAACCTATACCTACGGTATTTTCCAAATTCATCTTCTTGTGCATTAGAAAAAAATTGCAATTGGTCGGAATATCGAAAAAAAATTAGTAAAAGTCGTTTTTTAAACTTTTTTTCTGAGCCTGTAATGAAAATTCAAAAATCCCTTTTGTAGATTTAAGTAAGTTTTATACGTGTTCAATATTTCATCAAAATCGGTTAACGTTGCTAATCTCGAAGGTTCGAGATTACCCCATCCGATTTGTTCGTCAATACCCCACGACATCAAAAAATAAAAAAGAATTTATTTCAGAGGTTAGAATCATGATTCAAGCAACGGTCACAAAATTTTGGTAAAAAAGTGCTTTATTTCAACTTAAAAAAAGCAATTGTATCATTAATCCAACAGTAATTACATGCAATTGAAAATGGACAAAATATTATTTGAAACATGATGAAAATAATAAATTGTGTTTATCTAGAATAGCATGAGCGTTCTGTATTTATTACTTTCTGCCCGGCGTTGGATACTACCTAAACTATTAGCTAGTGGAGAGGGAACATCGTTTTTATTTATTAAAACGCCGTAACATCGTATTCGCGATTACCCCGCAGTCGTGTTTACCCTACTCTCCCCTATTAAGCCGACAATGCTATACCGAAACCGATATAGTACCGAAAACCGAAATAAATACCGATAAATATAAGTAAATATACCGGTACTCTCATATAGCGGTATGATCTCATACCGGCATTTTCGTATTTCGGCTTCTGTGAAGGTGCAAATCCACGATGAGACAAAAATCTCACATGAGACTTTAATCTCAAGAGATAATTATTTCATTATTTTTTAGTTATTTTGTCATTTGCCTACGCTTTTATTTTTAGTCATATGAGCGAATTCTCCGAAGGCGGTCATTTAGGTCAGTATCAAAATTGTTTTTTTCTTTTTAATACATTTTAATGAAAGCTTGTTTTTAAAAAAAAAATTTACCGTAGATTATGTAGGGTAGGGTGGGGATAATAGTCCCGTTTTTTGTATAAACCTGTGTAAAATTTAGTACTAACAATCTAGAGATATCTGGTGTTATTTTGTATATACTATAACTATTATGCTTTACGTTCACGAAGTTCGTTTGTTGATACTGTTATTTTCTGTTGAGTTATACCACAAAATGTTCGTCAATGCAAAATGGACTTCTTGCCCCACGGGCGGGGCAAAAAGTCCATTGCATAGGGTAGAAAGTCCCTAATGTCTTTTCGTGTAATATTAAACTGAATAAGTAAAAAAACTCTTTTCAAATCAACAAATATTTATTAAACCAATTCTTTTTGGTATACAATGTTGAAAGGAAAGCATGACTTCATTAACAATAAATAAAAATATAACTCAGAGGCTCGCTTTGAAATAAAAACTAAAAAAAAAATCGCTCAACTAAAACAAAAAGCACTATTTAAAGACTTTGGCATCATTTCTTTATACTTTGGCCATCTTATTATGAAAACAAATAATAAAATATATATTTTCAGTCTGAGGGGCCTTTTGCCCCAATGGTACCTCTATAGTTTCTGCGATATATACGTTAGAAAATATTATCATTCAGCAATAAACAATATCATGCACACATTACTAAAGGAACATACAATCTTAACGCACTTGGCCGATACGCTTTTAAACTGTGGTTTACTTCGTATAAAACAATAAAGACAACGTATTTCTTTTAGTTTTCGATACATAAAATAACGAATGCGTCGTGTAATTCGCACGAACGTCCAGGAGCGACTGGCGACTCTGTGGTCACCTCCATTTCTTCTCGCCTTTGACATAGTATACTGCGAAACTCAATATATTGCTTAGGAATAGAGATTTTGAATTTGGGACTTTTTACCCCCCGGACTTTTAGCCCCACCCTACCCTACCTATGTATCGAAAAAATAATCTTCCTGCATCATTCAGTACATAGAACAACCCCACGAAATTCACAGCATTTATTCCAATAACTCTACACCTCCGTGTTCTAAAATGACTTTATATTATCACTCACAATCAATGTCAGAGGTCGACCCCGTAAATCCCACATTTCTTCGCACCGCGCATCTAATTTCCCCAGTCGCCACCGTCCAACCAGACTATCGAGAAGGGAAACACACCCCGTGAGGCATAAAAATTGCCGGGGAAACTAAATACAAGCCACTTCGTTAAACGTATTCCGCCGCAGCGTTCGCGGAGGGAGGAGGGGGATTGGAGCCAGAGAGCCCGAGGCGTTCCTGGCGACGGGCAAATTAAATATCGCGTTCATTAAACGGACATTCAGCGACGATTCCCCGTTTGACGAGTCCGGCGTGCGCTTCGGGGATAGAATTGACAACACGAAGACGGAGGAAATACAGAAAAAAACGCAATATACGGGGCGCACCGAAGTATACACGTTGCACAATGGGGCGGCGTGTGTCCACGTAGCCCCGAGTCCAGATTCGTTTGCCCAGCGCAAACGTGGATCATGCGCTTGAAAAGCGGAGAGGGATAAATACCCTTTCGGGCAGACCAACGTGGCGCACGTTTCGACGGCCACGTGACCGCCTCGACATAAATTTCGTGGATTTAATAAAGATCCATGGCTTCCGCTTTCGGGGACCGTCAGCCGCCATGGTTCTTCAGCGGTCAATGGGGATCAATTTTTGTGCACGTTCGTGCGTGCACGACGAACCCACGGGCGTCGATTTCTGTCCTTTCCACTGGGACCATTTTTTTTTATTTTATTTTATTTTACGAGATATCCCATTGATAAATAGAGTAGTACAGAATTATACAGTGTTGTAATTTTACAAAAAGGTAAATTGACAAGTCCTTGTAAAAAACACTGTCAGTCGCAAAATTAAAGACAAAAATTTTATCGAAAAATGTACTACGTACCAAGGGTAACACAGTTTTAGTACAGAATTTGATTTCTGGCAGTTACAGTGTTTTCTACAAGGACACATCAATTATAGACGATTTTACGGCTAGGGTTTATACAAAACACGACTTTTGAAAAAACCGGTTTTCGAATTCCACTATTCCCAAAAAGCCGGTTAAACCGGTTTTCGAATTTTCACAAAAAAATATAATTAAAATTGAAAATAAATATATGTACTTATTTTCAGAATTTTCAGTTTTTTTTTTAATATTTATGGAATTATAAAAATATAAAATATACTCTATCTATACAAAACCATATAAATATAACCCATTAAAATACACTGCATACAAAACCAAATGAAAAAAAAACTAGAATAACTAAAATCCGTACAAAATATAAATTATAAATCTTTATTTCATTTAGTACTTTTCTTCCGAAAATATAAACTCATGAAGATTAGTTTTACAGTAAACTGTTATCTACTACAATATGCTTGTGTCCGAGGCGATTTCAAGTCAAAATATTAACGTTTTTAATTAAATAATTTATTCATTTTTACATATTAATTCTAGTATATAAAGCTGGTTTTTTTATAAATTTAAAACTCGGGTTTTGGATTTTACAAATTTATAAAAAAAACGGTTTTTAAACCCGGTTTTTAAAAACCGACAAACTCTATTTACGGCAGTAAATGAATTTGGTTTCTGACGATCCAAAAAGGTTATATATTATAAATCGATACTTCTTCTACAGATTCTAACGCATAATACGATCATTGTTAGCAGGATTCCACCTGTAAAGTCTGCAATGGAAGCGAGGTATTGTTTTTTAAAGGACTGGGAACGTAATTAAATTCTATTAACTGCCAATAAGCTCGAAATATTTACAAAACCGTTCACGATGCTGTGCAGGAAATTTATATCAATATAATACTTGCGGTCATATTAGTTCTATCCATATAATAGCCTATCCTGTATGCAAACCAAATGCAAAAATTTGTGCTGAATTCCTTCAAGCATTTTGCGATTAGACGAAAATAATGGGACTGATTTTGCTGCTCGTTTTGTAGCGGGAGTGAGAAATGACGATGCTTTGGAATTTAAGTACAGATGGTCACTTTTGAAACAGGGTTTTTAAAGTAAGTAGAGGTGGAATAGTCAGCAGTTGGTTAAAGTTGTACTGTTGCACTTCAAAGTCCTTTTTCGTTCATAAAATTTAGTACCAGCCCTAGTAGCATTTTTGGTTGACCAACGGTAGCCAACAGTTGGGAATTAGTTGGGATATAGTTAGCGTTTGGCCTACAAATTCCCAACATAGGGTCTACGGCAAAAAACTTACGACAGTTTGCCAACGAATATTCAATGTTGGGCCTACAATTATTGTGGTTGGTTAATTAACAAAAAGTTACGACAGTTTGCCTACGAATATTCAATGTTGGGCCTACAATTATTATGGTTGGTTAATTAACAAAAACTTACGACAGTTTGCCTACGAATATTCAATGTTGGTCCTACAGTTACTATGGTTGGTTAATTAACAAAAAATTTACAACGATGATTAAATGTCGTCTTACAAACGTCAGAAAATTTGCTACGTCCAAAAACCTGTTATTATATTCCAAGTTGTGATTTTTCTTTTCTTATTTATAAATACGTAATGAGGACGTCTGTCTTGAGACGAATGTGAAATTTTAAGGAATGAGTCTAAAGGTCGAATGATGATATTTTGTAGAATATTCGCGTCACTGCGCAGGCTTTATAAACAATTAATGATAGTTATGTAGCCAGAAATTAGAAGTGTTTACAAGGAAATGTGTTGGGTAAATGCGAACAGCGGTTGCTTCGTAAGCGGGGAGTTTGGGTTCGATTCCTCCTCACCGCGAATTTTTTTTCCTAAACCAGGCCTGAAAAAGACGTGTTTGAGACGTCTTTTGAAATTCTTCAAGACGCCTTCTGGACGTCTGTAAGACGTCTTTTGGAAAGAAACTGTTGGGCTTATAGAAAAAAACCTTCAGTTGGGCCTATGGAAAGAAACCTTCAGTTGGGCCTGCGTTGGTTATAATCGCTGGTCCATTTAAAAATAGCGCGACACTTCAACAGTTGGCCAACAGATAACACGTCATTGGCCCACAAACTCCCAGCAAATAAATGCTACTAGGGAGATGGGTGACGTTTAAAATGATGAAGAGCTCGACAAATAATTTCTATTCAAATTCCCTAATACTTCGATAACATAGACCAGTGATGGGGAACCTTTTTGAGAAGTGGGTCAAATTTTGTTCATTATTTTTTTTAATACTAGGCCGTGGGCCACTAAGTCAATGGCGTCACTTGGAAAGGGGGGGGGGGGTGGTAAAGAGGGTACCAATAATTTGGTAACACCGAAAATTTGTTAACAGAAAAAATAGTTATACTTAAATTTTTTAATTTTTTCGATTGTCTGTTCTCTCTTTTATGATATAAAAAATAAGTTTATAAAAATCATTTATTAACACCATGGGTCATTTAAAAAGCCTTCGTGAGTCAGTGTCTGAGCCGCGGGTTATAAATTCGCTACGACTGACATGGACTGCACTTAGAAATGTTGAAAGTTCAATAGTGCATACTTAAATACAATTACATTGATAGAATGTGCATGCTCGCAAGTAGATACTGCTATAATATCATTAATATCTATATATTCGCTAATTCCTTCTATACATTCAGAAACTCATTGTCAGTTTCGTGTATACTGGATGATTAATTTGTAAATGATATTGGTATTGTAATACCTGTTCATTTTATTTCATCCCCTCTTTTATTTTCTGTGGTATTTGTTATTTGAATTTCACATTATTTGTCTGATCGCTAGATTATATCTTTTCATGTTATTGCAATGTGTTAAAGGGTTGTAATCCCGTTAATAAATAAATAAGTAATTTTTATTATCCTCGATCAGTGTATTCAGTACAAGTATAAACTGAATTCCCGTGTAACTTATCATGGTTTTATCGTATGACTCGTAAGAAATTCTGGCATCGAAATCTATGATTAGACCCTGTCGACGCCTATGGGGATGATTAAGTAACGGCGCGTGTCACGGTCCTGCATCCGTGGGTGGCCCATCCTGAATGTTTAGAGGAAGTTTTCAATAATTTCCTATTGAATTTATTAACACCTATGAATCTGTTCCCAGGGCGCGATGTGCCGCGTGCCTAGCACGCAGGAGCAAGAAAAATATTGTTTCGATTATTTCTCATCCCAAATTTCAGTCATCAACTAATCCCCCTGTCGCGTGGCATGCAGTATTCACACGAATGACACGTAATATTTGAACAATTTAAATCCTGGAGAGATGAATTCTTTCCTGTGACGTTACAAATAAGAACTAGCCAAAGAGACGTCTGTCGTTTCTATTTTCAAATAAAACGGGAGCATAAAATGGTACGTCATTGAAAATGGAAAGGAAACGCAATTGAGATGTCTTCTGTAAAATGAGGCCAGCTTCCTCTATCTTCGGCAACGGTCGACGAATGTTTCATTGATACAGACTACCTCACATACATTTACTGCTGTTTCGTGGGTATTTTTAAGGTGTATTATTGATTTCACGATTTAAAGAGTTGGCAGCTAATTTCAGAATCATTGCTCACAGACATTTACTGCTGTTTAGTGGATATTTTTAAAGTGTATTATTGGTTTCACGATTTAAAGAGTTTGAAGCTGATCTCAGAACCATTGCTTCTTAATAATTTCTTTACGAGAAACGGTGTGATTAGAGAGATACATACTACGAATCCCTTTTCGCCCCGTTTATTTCTGTAGATCTGAAAAGAAAGTGGAAGCTGTTCAAAGTTGTAGGAAACTAGGAAAGCATAACTTTGTGGTCAGATGGCAAGATATGATATGTTCGTTTTTGATCAAAATTAAGATATGTGCTTTTCCACGTGTGTCTAGATGAAATCTAAATGTTCGCAAAATATAAGTAGCAAGTCATTATATGTCAAACTTTTTGTTACTCTAATATGGCATAAGGTGATATGTTGAGTTCTACAGGGCATTAACCACTACTGAAGGTGCTGCAGAATTCGAGGAACTGGAAGACTTCAATGAAGAAATTACCGAAAATTTATAAAAAATTAATCTTGCCAATTTTCCGTAAAAAATAGTTACTATTATTAGTTTCCTTACTTACTTAAGTTACTATGTCCATGATCAGTTAATATTTTGATTACAATTTCTTAATGAATGACTAAAAAATTTAAATGATTTTTTCAGAGCTGAAAAAACTTTAAAACCGTTATACAACAACCGACTTTTGAAAAAACCGGTTTTCGAATTTTCACAAAAAATATATAAGTAATTAAAATAGTAAATAAATATTAATTGTACTTATTTTAAAAAATTTCAGTTTCCTTAATATTTATAGAATTACAAAAATATAACAAAATAAAATGTACTCTATCTATACAAAACCAAGTACTTAAATAAAAAAAATTACATTAACTAAAATCCGCAAAAATCCGTACTATTTTTGAGTTCATTTAATATTTATGGATCTACAAAAATATAACACAATAAAATAGACTGCATCCAAAACCAAATAAAAAAAACTAAAATAACTAAAATTCGCACAAAATACAAATCTTTGTTACATGGGCCCTTCAGGTCCATTCCATGCTCGCTGTCCTCGCGTGTTTTACCAACGCACATTCAGCGGAATCGCCTGGCGCGTGCAGTCACGTTGTGCGAAAACGTGAAACGACAGCCGTTGGGACAACGTGACCGTCGCCGGCCCGGGCCCCGGAACCTTCGGGAAGGGGACGATTGCCGACGGGGCAGTTTCCCCCATCCGCGTGGACACCGCGAAGCGCGGCGGGCGATCGAAAGCCGTGGGACGAGGAATTTGACTTTGAGAGCTCGCGCTAGGGAGTTGCGACGAGCCAGCGGGCCGTGGAGATATCGCGAAGACACCTCCGCGTGGACACCGCGAAGCGCGTACGGCCGAGGAGGAAACGTAAGGGTAACTCCATCCGACGCACCGAGAACGGCCTAGCCGGGAGAGCCCATACGCGCCGATTCGGGCCGCCGTAACACCGCGAAGACGCGAGAAGGAACGAGCGAATGCGATAAAACCGGTACGCGAGTTCACCGACTCCTGAGCGCCAGCTGACTGTTCGGGCGACCACGACTTGGTCCGGCGACATACGAGCGAGCGAAGCGATAGACGGCAAGCGTACCGCAGCGTTATCGAAGGACGCCCCGACCAACAGCTGGGACGACGCCCGACCTAAGGGTATGTGTACTCGACCTACACAGTAGAATATACATTGCTTTATTGTTTCTCCTCAAATTCCGAGTCACCAATCATTTAACCCCGATTACCTTCCCGATCCCCGGTAAGTATAGTCAAGGCGTGCGTTAGCACCTTAAGGGGGTAGGTCACACTCGATAGCCCTAAAACAGGCCTTTTTTCAAACGCAAATTGTAAAGTGATAAATAACAGTAGAGACAAGGTTTTCCCCTAGTTTTAATCGTCATTCTATGAGCTTTAACACCAAAAAACAAAAGTCTAAATATCTCTATGTACATAAAAGTTGTGAGTAAAAACGTAAAGGCGTGTGCGCGGTGCACCGTTTGATGGTGTACATAAAATCTCGAAAACCGCTCCAATGATTTGGATGAAAATTTAATGAGACATGCAGAAAACCATTCCCTAAGATGTGTCGGAAGCAGATTTTCGGAAAAAAAAATAATACAATGTTTATGTTGAAAAATACGATTTTATCGATTTCTTGTATGAAAAATATTTTTTATCTTTTTTTTTAAGAATTCATCTCGAAATTCTGCTTCCGACACATCTTAGGGAATGGTTTTCTGCATGTCTCATTAAATTTTCATCCAAATCATTGGAGCGGTTTTCGAGATTTTATGTACACCATCAAACGGTGCACCGCGTATACGCCTTTATGTTTTTACTCACAACTGTTTTGTACATAGAGATATTTAGACTTTTCTTATTTTGTGTTAAAGCTCATAGAATAGCGATTAAAACTAGGCAAAAACTTTGTCTCTAATGTTATTTATCACATTACAATTTGCGTTTGAAAAAAGGCCTGTTTTAGGGCTATCGAGGGTGGCCAACCCCCTTAACCGAGCAAGAACACCATGAATCACTCTAACCGCTCAGGGTGATTTATTGAAAAGTCCCTTCAGGACGTAACATCTTTAACAGTGGATAACTTTCGTTTAACTTTGATAATATATTAACAAATTCGTCTCGATTATCAGAACAAGCAATGTCTATATTAATTGTTCCAGTTGTTCGTGAATCTATTAATGTTGAAAATTGTGATTACCATCAGCAAACATTACCAGAGCAAAATGCATTTAAATACATTGCAGGATATTTAATACACAAATGTTTAAAAATTCATTCTTGCCAAATATGTAAAACATTTTCTACAGATAACGAAGCAATAGACGCAAGTAATTTATTTATACATTTCAAAGCATACAATACAGAATACAATTTATTTGGTGCATTAAAAAGTCTCCATGAAAGTTTTTATAACTTCTTATTTTCTCTGGAAACAATATTTTTCTCAAAGGTCAAATCCCTTTTACCAAATAAAAACATCGGAAAAAATTTATTTGAATTGTGTAAAAATGTTATAGGTTTTACACATCCATGCGAAAATTTCCCTCTAGAATATTTATTAAAATTATTTATACGTTTAAGGATTTATTATGTTTTAAAATACAGTAATAGAAATTTTAAACATTGTACAAAGAAAGATAAGAAACTCTGTATTACTATGAATCTGTAAAGTGTACATCTAAGTTTATATAAATGTAAATTTGTAATAGTCATTAGATTTATTTTTCGCCTTTCAGCCTTAAACTAGCATTACATGTGTTATGTGTGTAAATTTCTCTGGGTAGGTTAACTAAAAATTGTATTTTCGTTTTGTATTCTTCCTTCGTCTTCGGCTTCCTTATACTTATATAAATGTTATGACACTTATTATAAATAAATTTATGTTATATATATTTATAATTCTAATATACATATCTTGTGACAATTCACTTGTAACATATTTGCTTGTAATTTATTTGTAATAAATATGTCATTCACTTGTAACATTCGGATGTTTTTGTAACATAGTTGCTTGTAATTTATTTGTAATAAATATATCTGTAATTTATTTGTAATGAGTACTTCGGAAATATATTTTTTGCAGATATCACTCTATTATATTACTTTCCTTTTAAACTTTTTCATCTTGCAAGGTTGATGTAAATACTTACAATGTCAATATTGCTAATAATGCAGGAAATGTATGACACGAATAGATTTTCAATTATCAGAAGTCGAGGTGAAATAAACATAAAATTTAGTTGATTCAAATTTCCCGCTTGACTATACAACCAATTTAAAGGGACAAGCCAACGAAGAACTTCAAAGATACCGCTCGGAGTGTCGCCTCTTGTTATACCTCCTCTTTGCCAATACTCTCTTTTTTCTTGCCCACATTTTTTCTGGCATGAGGAATTTATTTCCGAAACCCACCACTTAACAATCACCCTAAGCCAGACCTATGCTAGCACACTTAACTTTTTTTTACTTCCACTTACTTCCTTCAGAGTGCAACCGCGAAGAGCCATAACCACCAACACAGCATCTGAATAATTCCTTACATACTTCTCCACAATAATTTGTAAACATTGGTATACAAAAAGAGTTTTCCGTGTAACAAAATGCCCTAGCAGCATTTATTTGCTGGGAGTTTGTTGGGCCAATGACGTGTTATCCGTTGGCCAACTGTTGAAGTGTCGCGCTATTTTTAAATGGGCCAGCGATTGTAACCAACGCAGGCCCAACTGAAGGTTTCTTTCCATAGGCCCAACTGAAGGTTTTTTTCTATAAGCCGAACAGTTTCTTTCCAAAAGACGTCTCACAGACGTCCAGAAGGCGTCTTGAAGAACTTCAAAAGACGTCTTAAACACGTCTTTTTCAGGCCTGGTTTAGGAAAAAAAAATTCGCGGTGAGGAGAATCGAACCCAAACCTTTCCGTTTACGAAGCAACCGCTGTTCGCACTTACCCAACACATTTCCTTGTAAATATTTCTAATTTCTAGTTACATAACTATTATTAATTGTTTATAAAAACTGCGCAGTGACGCGAAATATTCTACAAAATATCATCATTCGACCTTTAGATTCATTCCTTAAAATTTCACATTCGTCTCAATACAGACGTCCTCATTACGTATTTATAAATAAAAAAAGAAAAATCACAACTTGGAATATAATAACAGGTTTTTAGATGTAGCAAATTTTCTGACGTTTGTAAGACGACATTTAATCATCGTCGTAAATTTTTTGTTAATTAACCAACCATAGTAATTACTATGTAGGCCCAACATTGAATATTCGAAGGCAAGCTGTCGTAACTTTTTGATAATTAACCAACCATAAAAATTGTATATTCGTTGGCAAACTGTCATAATTTTTTGTTATATAACCAACCATAATAATTGTAGGCCCAACATTGAATATTCGTAGGCAAACTGTCGTAACTTTTTGTTAATTAACCAACCACAATAATTGTAGGCCCAACATTGAATATTCGTTGGCAAACTGTCATAAGTTTTTTGCCGTAGACCCTATGTTGGGAATTTGTAGGCAAAACGCTAACTATATCCCAACTAATTCCCAACTGTTGGCTACCGTTGGCCAACCAAAAATGCTACTAGGGTGAAATAAACCAAAATATCCGTCGTCCTCTCATTTCTCAAATAAAAATCGTCCCATCCCAGTTTGAATGACATGCTCGTGATACCTTCTGGATCGCGATTCTTCTTCCCTTTTCACTCTGTTCCGTTTAAAACGGACAGGGCTAAAGGATAATGGCGACGCGCAGCGGCGTGTAAAAAATATTTCTCCCCGCGGTTTCGCGACGATCGTCGAGACGCATGCTCTCGCAGAGGAACCAGCCACGATACTCTTCCTCTCCGTTGTAATGGAATACACTTTCGCACTTCCCTCCGCCTGGTTGCTCTCTTCTGGGCCTCCTCTAGCCGCCGCACCGCGCTACCGCCCGCACACGCTCCGAATGAAAACGAGTCTCAAAAGACCTTTGTACGCGCTTCCGTCACGTTCGATATTCGCGCGGTCCTTTTACGCCGTCACGTTTTCCCGTCCAGCGGGGATCTCCCCAGAAAGAAACAGCAGCCTCGCTCTTTTTTTCCGTGGGACATCGACCGAGTGACGTTTGCCGTCTAAATTTCTTTTCCTCGCGCACCTCTGCGCCTTTTTTCCTTTGTGGACGGACGGCCTTTACGGCGCTGAGGGAATCGGAGCCCTGCGACAATGGAATCGTAGGGCAGCGCACGTATTCCCCCGATTAAAACTCCTGAAAGTGGAATTTTAATAGCGACCGAAATCCATCCAATAATCGCGGCAGCATAAACACAGGTGGACCACTGCAAACAGTTCGCCCCAGCCCCCTCGAAGCAGGAGTTACCATTCCAAACGCGAGAAGCTCGATGGAAAATCGCCGAGCGCCATTGGAGGCAGCCCAACAAAAAACAATTGGTCGAACAGCAACAACACGCAATCGAACGTACCCAGGCGACTCATTAGCGCGATTGCTAATTACAGTTTTTAACCGACTTCAAAAAGGAGGAGGTTATAGATTCGACCCGTATGTATTTTTTTTTTATTTTTTTATGTTTGTCCACGCATAAATCCTCAGCATGATGTGTCAATATATATAAAACTAAAATGTTAAAAATAAAAAAAAAATTATAAATTAATACCGACCTCAAAATAATAAAAATGCACTAAAAAGTAAAAAAATAATTTTTTCCCTTATTTAATCTACGACTTTCATCTTTTTAAGTCGACGCCTCATCATTTACACTGTGTAAATCTGGCGCCGACTTAAAAAATATGAGAATCGTAGATTCAATAAGGGAAAAAATTATTTTCACTTTTTAGTGCATTTTTATTATTTTGAAGTCGGTTTTAATTTTTTAATTTGCAATCTCTGCAATTCGAATAATGGCCACTCGTAATGCGTTCAAGGCGACGTTCTGTACACGGTGATCTAGAATCACCTAACCTTTTCGTCATTTCAACGTGGAATTTCGATCACGAAAGGTGTCCCAGATTTTCCTCTAACACCCTGAGCAACCACGGAAGCGACACGTTCGCGGATGGCTCCCCCCATCAGCTTTCCCCGCTTGTGTGCGCGCGCGCGGGCGCTGGTGGCACCTTATATCCGGGGTTGCACTGCTAACGACTCCATTGAGCGGAAGTAACTCGGTTTGCGGCCGGGCGTAAAGTGAATGCGTCAAACAGCTTGTTAATCTGCATTAAATGGCGGCCAGGCAGGGTGAACGGTGGATTTCTCGCGAAAGCCCGCGCTGCCAATTATTCAGCCGACCGTTTCCCTTGAATCGCTCATTCGCGACTCTGTCTTCCCCTTCGGCCCCTCCGCCCGGCATCCAAACTATCGTTTTCATCAACGAGCACAGCTAACGAATACCACAACGAACCTCTCCCCTTTCTCACCCCCCGGCGTTCACTCTTCTTCTCGCTCGCGACAATGGGGCGCGCTCTCTCGCTACTTGTCGTTGATCCTTTCAAAGGAAAAAAAGGTCCGAAAAAAAGAGTGCGTGCCGCTACAGGGGACCCGATTGATTGGGATTTCGCGGTCGATCGTGATTAATGAGCGCCCATCGCGATGCTCCTCGTGTTTTTCCACGTTGCTTTTTTTTGCTTCCCTTTTTTCCATGGGGATTTTATTTTTCACCTTTCCCACTGCGTGTAGGGGCTCTCTTTCTGTTTCTGTGTCTCTATGGGCCGCGTGCTTTCTTTACGCGGTACGAATTGCACAGTGTGCCACGGTTAACTCGAATCGAGGCCCGCGATCGACGCGCTTGTTACCGGGATTCAAAGAGTCCTGGCGTGCAGCGGGACGCGATTTCGGGCTCGATAGCGAATGGGATGGAGGTCTCTCCATTGGGGAAGTTTTGTTCCATTCTAGGGGTCGGATGGAAAAGAGGCAGCGAGCAGCGTTGATAGCTTTGCCGTCGGTTCGATGACTTGTTGATCGTGCTCGTTGGTACGGTCAGATTCGAATGATGTTGCAGTGCAGGGAGTGAAAGAATCTGGCTTCGCTGCTAACTGTCGCGATGATTAAAGCCCTCCTGTTTTGTCGGTGTGAACAATCATCCAGTTTATTGCTAATATTATTAGGTCATCCCATATCTAAGTGATAAGGTTTTCCTTACAGTGTCCGTATTTCCAAAACTTGTTGAATTTAACTTGTGGGATAAGTGTTAAATAGTTACCATTCGATTTTGTTTCAGGCGGTACTCTAGTGTAACTGCCTGTTTTTCAACGCCAGCTTCGGGAAATTATTTAACGAAAACTATAAGTTTATACTGTCTGGCGTTTTTCCTGCATATTAAGATATGTTTGAAGTAATACTCAGAATTTTTCGTCCATTTTTATTGCATATACACATGGTAAACTGGTGGCAAACACTTTTTCAAAAAAATTGTTTTCCGTCGAGGGATGATGTGAGGACTGTTATAGTCATCCAAAATAGAAAAACTAGGTAAGGTTTATTTTCTTTATTATGGTTGTCGCTGCGGTTGGAACAACAGAGGTCCGCTAACAATAATTTGTTTCAGAATAACAGCATTTTGAAAAAATGATCGATTTTTACTAAAAATATAACTGTTTTTGTTCTGTAAACTTAATTTTTTACAAGATAGAAACTCGTTCGTGATTCTGGCGTTCATCCTTACAATTTTAACTATAACTTCGCCAATTTTCGGAATTTCCCGGTAACACTTTTACAGAATCTTTTCCATACTATATAGGTATATACCATTACCCATACAGCACACTCTCCTTGCGGCATCTTTGCAGGATAGTTGCGGCGCAAGATGGCAACGAGCCACGCAAGGATGCCGCAACTATGCAGCAAACATTCTATGTCCGCCTGCTGCAACTTTGCACAGCAATTTCTAGGCAACTTTGCACGGCAACTTTGAGGCAATTTCTCACGGCAACTTTGAGGCAATTACGCACGGCAACTTTGAGGCAATTTCGCACGGCAACTTTGAGGTAACTTCGCACGGCAACTGTGAGGCAACTTCGCACGGCAACTTTGCACCCAAAATCGCGTTATTCCGGAAACGTTAAAAGTAAATGTGAGGAAATGATGGAAGGGAATTAAATTACAATAAACATTAACAGTTAAATATTCATATATTTATAAATCAACTCATCATCAATACAATTTATAAATCAAATAATCATCAATACAAATAACATTAATATTTTATTTTTTTATTTATTTTTATTTATTGTTTTAATCCTTGCCTTTCGGCTTAGGATGGCTCCCGGTTACATTTCCATTTCCTTATCTTCTACGCACATAAATACATTTATCAGTCTTATCAAATAACATTAATAACAATATGTATGTTACATTCTGAAAAATAAAAACAATTCCTCGGAAAATAAAGATTTCTTTCAATTTATATAAAAAATCAATGCTCGATACTTTTATTGTACACTGACTCTGTCAGTGGTCACAAGTGCCTGCAATGACACTTGTACTCGCGGATCATACGATCACGCGAGTCCATTCACGCCGGCGACGCGGCGTAAATGTAACAAAAATGTTATCCGAAATATAAAATTGCAATCCTACGCTACATGGAACATAATAGATTTCAGTTTATATGTACAGTGGCGGACGAAAGAAAGTTTACAACTTTTAAAATCGCATAACTTTTATAAAATTAATCCAAACTAGTTGATTTTTTTTTTTAGAAGCTACAAGGATGAGTTTGCTAAGTGACGTGTTTCGTCATTTTGAAAAAAATGTACTTGGTCGGAATAGCAAAAAAAAATAATAAATGTCGTTTTTAAAACTTTTTTGTGTGAGCCTGTAATGAAAATTCAAAAGACCCGTTTGTAGATTGAAGTAAGTTGTATACGTGCCTAAAATTTCATCAAAATCGGTTAACGTTGCTCTCAGCTATAAACGTTTAAACATCGCAGAATAAAGTCGAAAATCGCTGATTTCCGTGAATTTCGCGATTTTCGACCTTGTTCTGCGATGTTTAAACGTTTATAGCTGAGAGCAACGTTAACCGATTTTGATGAAATTTTAGGCACGTATACAACTTACTTCAATCTACAAACGGGTTTTTTGAATTTTCATTACAGGCTCACACAAAAAAAGTTTTAAAAACGACATTTACTATTTTTTTTTGCTATTCCGACCAAGTACATTTTTTTCAAAACGACGAAACACGTCACTTAGCAAACTCATCCTTGTAGCTTCTCAAAAAAATCAACTAGTATATGGAACATAGATATTTCGATCTCCGGCCATCCAGTCAGTCCCGGGAGTGTGGGACAGTTTTGTTGCAGTGCTCCGGGAAGCCATTTTGCGGAAATCTGCAAAAAGAAAAACAATTCTTAGCAAAATAAAGATTGCTCTCAATCTATATAAAAGCTCCATACTTTTATTTATATAAACCAAAGATCCTTAACTTTGTCTGTTGTTAGTGGCTTCAGGGTGGCTTCGCACCTTAAAAGGTGATGCGATTGATTCGCCCATTTTTTAAATATCGGGGGCTACCCACTCTTCCCCTACGCCTGGTTTACTTCCATTTCCTTAAGTGACCTACGTGCAATGCGCAATTTGCATTGTGATAGCCATTTCGAGGCCGCATCTACAATATCCGCATCGCAACAATTGATATTTTTGGATGCACATGCATCGTATACAGCACCTGGAATAATACGCATTAATTTATTTTACAATTTTTAGTGCTCAAAGGAGAGAGATAATAAAGTTACTTACTCAGTAATAATTTGCTGATATTAACGAACTTCGAAAACGCTGGTTTCTGCTTCTTCCCATGCCAACTATAATTGGTAGCGACACTCCATGTCACCAGTTTGTCCAAAATTGCGGATGTCGTCAGGGCCACGTTCTTTCCACTGGTCCTCTTCAGCATTTCAATCTATAAAAAGTCATTAATAAATTATTCCAGTCATGAAACATGGGCTACATTAAAAAAAGCATTCGCGTAACGCCAATCACAGGGTGCATTGGAGCAGTTAAAATTAACAATCACCATCAAGTACTTGATAATAATTTAACGGAAAGTGAAATTAAAGTTATACGGTAATTCCGGGAGTAGTTGTTGAATATAAACATAATTAGAATATAAAGTTAAATTTTGAACTTTATCATACTACTTTTAGTAGTTCATTTATTATTCTTACGTCACTTACCATAGCATTAAATGTGGGCTTGTCCTGCAATTTTTCATCCAAATTACGTAATCCCTCTTCATCCTTCACGGGAAGATTTTCTGTTATTGCCAAAAATCCGGTATTACTGCTGCTTGTAGAATTTGAAATTTCCGGCATTTTAGACTCTATCTGTTCCAACCTTTTCATCATATCGGCCAATGTTAAATTAATCGCTGCAAAGTTTCTCTTCATAAGTGTTTCCAACTCTGAATAAAGATAAGAGAAGTTAATTATATAAAAACCGTATTTAGGATTATAGTCAATGGGTAGAAACCCATTGGATTGGATATGACTTTGTACATGCGAAGACGTACTTGCTAATGATGACGATGACGATGATGACGATGATGATGGTTGTGGTGTTGGTGTTGGTGTTGTTGTTGGTGCTGGTGCTATTCCTACTCTGCTTTCCACGGGAGACATACTATTCTCACCACTGTTAATTCGTTGGAAATAGTGGTCGTGAAATGGCGTCGACATCGATGGAAAATCTGCATTGAAACCCGAAATTTAGCACATAATTGACACCATGCTCCGATCAATATTCAAAGGGGGGTCCCAAAAAGACGAGACTACTCGGATGATGCAATATACCGATGAAAAAAGACATCGAAAAGTCCTTAACCATTTTCAATCCGAGATCAAGATATTGCACGTTTCGGGAAGTCGCACAATTTTGGGACACACTGTACAAATTACTTCACATTTACTTTCATAATGAATAATGATTGAATAATATAAAAATACCTTCTTGTACATGCACTCCTGACATTTTAGAAGGTGCCTTGGGGTACATATTTCCCTTCTTCCTTTTCTCCAATGGCCCTTCTGCTTCAATGTCCTCTTCCTCGCTGGACACGTAAACGCGACACGTATTTTTTCGCCTGCGCTCTTTCGATGCTTTCGTATATTCAGAATAGTTGGTCGCATCCGAATCCGGAATATTGGAGGTGTCCATGGCAGTCTCCTGTTTATCCAATGCTCCCTCATAAGTATCTGACACAGAGAATTCATTAATACGTCACACATTAATAAATTATGCATATTGAGGTTCAATTTATACACTTCGCGTTAAAATTAAAGGAACAATATAATTTCCCGAAATTTTTGGTTAATCTCAAAGGACTGTATCTCGGCGAAAAATGTTTGAAAAAATATTTAAAAAACTTGAATGATTCCATGATTATCCTTGAAGTAGCATCAAGTTTCCTACAAAATGATAAATGTGTAATTTTTGGGATCATTTTAAAATTTATTTAATACGATTAAAAAAATCTCATTAAATTGCCAACTAATGCTTCTGAAAGGAAACTTTCTTAGCTTTCCAAAACACTCTTGAAAATTTGTCTACGATCATGAGTTCGCAAGTTATAGGTGTTCAAATTGAAAAGTACCTTTTTTGCTTTGATCGCGAATAACTCTGTCAATAAAAATCATACAACAAAACGAAAGAAATGAAATTAAACAGAAACGTTGGCTCTATAAGAGCTCTTCCTTGGATTTAGGGGCAAAATATTCGTTTGCCCGTGCATACGTTGAAAGTAGGCAAAAATTTCATAATCTTCGTTTCCCGCGTTTCATCTTGATAAAACAGTTCTTCGTTCAAAAACTATAAACTTCAAGCGTTAAAATGCGTTCTCTAAATATTGTTGCAAAACATTTTTCCCACAAATACAGCCTTTTGAAAATGACCAAAATTTTCGCAAAATTATAGTGTTTATTTAATTTTGACGCGGTGTATAAATAATACTTTAATGAAATAAATATACCTGCTGAGGCAAACCACCTGACGATGTCGCATTTTTTCCACTCATCGTGGTCCACTGGAACAATTCCTTTCATAATTGTTCGATTGAGTGTGTACAAATTCTTGATATGGCTCGGCCAAATACTGCGCTGTCTATCAGCGTCCATCCAGCTCGATGGTATGATTTGCATGCCATCCGCGAATTCCACGATCGAAAACTTTTTCAACATTTTTTACTGAAAAATAATTAGGAAAATTTATTAAAAAATTGTCACTGTATAATAATACTTCTGAAATATTCCAGTATGATAGTTTTGTCTTAATCGTGATGTTACTCGTACTTACCGGTGATGAAGTAACACTTTGTAGACGGTGTTCGAAGCTCGCTTTCGGACAACAACGAGAAATTAAAAAAAAGAAAAAAAGTAACGCGTACACACAAACTATAAAACGAATAAATTAACTTAAATATATTTTAAAAAAGAAACTAAACACACTATAACTATGAAAAGAATAAGAACAGAATTATATATAATTTTAAAAAGTACACTAACACACTATAAGTATAAAAAGAATAAGAAAAATTGAATATATAATTTTAAGATTCACTAACACACGATAAGTATAAAACGAATTAAAAAGGGAATATATATTAAAACAAAATAACGCGAAATATAAAAAGATTGTGAAAACGATAGCTGCTTGTTTTTCGAGAGTTTACTTCGAACTGGCCCGGTCCAGGGTTGCCGATCGCGAGTCAGCAAGGCGACAAAGAAGTACTTTGTTTGGCGCCCGAACCGAGCCGAGTCGAGCCGAGCCGAGCCAAGCGCTGCGCCGTTGCATTCTGTCCAGGAGTGTGCGGGTACCAGAAATTTCGGGCTCGGGACGGGCCGGAAACTTTCGGGCGGGATCGGGCGAGATCCCGATACTTTCGTATTGCTCGAGATCCACAAGTTTTCGAGATCCCGAGACTCGATTCGGGCTACAAGCATGACCGCCATGAGCAGGCAATTTGATTTCAGGTCGGCTCGGCAAAACTCGGACGCGATCGGCTCGAAAGCCAGCTATTAAGAGGAGACCGAGACGGAAAGGATTATGTATATCATTTATATCACTACCAGTGATAAGTTTTTACCTTTTTGTATCCTGTTAAATCATAATTTGTATCTTATTATTCATTTACATATATATTTTCATTGCTACCGAATAGTCTGTGAATACTGAATATGTCCATATACGTAGTTAAATAAATACAATATTCAAAACTTGGAGGGATGACTATTTTTAGTTCGACAATATTTTAAAATCTTAATAAAATAATGTTTAATAAAATAATATTTTATTAAATGTATTATTTTATACGTCTTATTTAAGTATGTATATGGACATATCCAGTATTCACAGACTATTTAGTAGCAATAAAAATACATATATGTGTAAATGAATAATAAGATACAAATTATGATTCAACAGGAGACAGAAAGGTAATAATTTATCACTGATATTGATATAAATGATACGTAATTCTTTCCGTCTCGGTCTCCTCTTAATAGCTGGCTTTCGAGCCGATCGCGTCCGAGTTTTGCCGAGCCGACCTGAAATCAAATTGCCCGCTCATGGTGGTCATGCTCGTAGCCCGAATCGAGGCTCGGGATCTCGAAAACTTCAGGATCTCGAGCAATATGAAAGTATCAGGACCCCGCCCGATCCCGCCCGAAATTTTCCGACCCGTCCCGAGGGCCGGGAACCCGAGCCTCGGAACGATCCGCACATTCCTACAATTCACTCTCAGAGAGGATTGTAAAATTTCGAGCCCGCAGTGATGCGCGAGTAAGAGAATCCATGAGCGAGCGAGAGGGGACGAAAGAGTGGACGAGATGGGGTGGCTGAAAACACTTGAAACGCTATTTTTTAAAACCGACACTTTCACAATTGGCGAGCAATGTAACTAAAAAAGTATTGAACCGATCGCCTTTGCCTTGTACGTACATACATATTTATGAACATTTTCTCGAGAAAATCGACCTATTGTTAGAATGATATTGTTTATATAAATAGTTTGTTTCCACATATAAAGCAAAATTTTTTTCTGGGAAATCAATACTTTGTTAAAAAAAAACACGAAAATACCTACATTTTCACCTACTTACACAAGGCTCCCCCTTTTATAATAATTATGTACAAAGCTGAATAGAACGTAAGGAAATGTCATGGCGACGCGATCGCATGCTTCCTTCGAAAGCAAATATTAACCCCTCAGCGACGACCTCCATACGCAGTGCCAGTTTTCACGGGCAGCGGACCTCTTGCTGTAATACTTATAGTAATGGCTACATTGTATGCATATCTCCGTTTAGAACGCCGTTCGCGTAGAAAGAATACTTAAGGTCTGCGCACACTTGTGAGTGCAGACCCTCTACGCCCCTCTTCTTCTTACTAATGGTACGCCGGAACGGTACTGACACGGAACTGATATGTGTGCGCAGACCTTTACTAGGACGTGGTCGCCGTCCGCGTAGAGAAATAATGAGATCTAACGCCATCGTTGAAGGCTTAGGCTCGTTGCGTACTTGCGACCAGTCGCCGGCAACTTGGTCGACAAGAGACCAGAAACCTTTGTTGCTCGTCGCGACCAAGTGCGTACGAACTCATATATCCCCGTGTACCTCGTGGTCGTCGGCGACCTGGTTGCCGGCAACTTGTTGCAAGTGCGTAACGTGGCTTAAGCCCCCATACACGTTGAGATCTATATCGATAACATGTATCAATACAGATCGCGCTATATATGCGTCTCAGATTTCGGTTGTGTATGAAACGACATTTACACGGTGAAACGAAATCATGAGACATGAGTTTACAAGTTTAAGAAAAAGTCTACTAACTTTGCCTCCGAGCGGCCACTGATTAGGCCTTGCGCGCGAGAAAGTGTGACTGTCGGCGTTCTTTCAATTCGATCCGAAAAACATGTGATCGCACACGGACGAGTATCATACAAATAAGTAACAGGTAGCGTGATACTCATGCGTATGGGATTGTATGGGTTTCGAATGGAATTAAAAGAACGCCGACGGTCGGACTGTCTCTCACGTACGGCCCAGAGTTGGCCAAAATGTAATTACAAATTACAAATTACGATTAAAGTATAATTGTGTAATTGATTACACATTATTTTATGTAAGCGTTAATTTAGGTAGTTGACAAAATTGTGGTCGACTACCTAAATTAACGATGACAAAAAATAATGTGTAATCAATTACACAATTCCATTTTGAAATTTGCATCTCTACTCGACACGTCCGCTCGTTTGGAAAACTATGCAAGGACCGCCCGTCTGCCGAAGTCACGGGCCCAGTTGGTTTTTCCACACCACTTGGCCCTTGAAACACTTTACGATCGGCCAAGGCGTTGTTGTCGGGGTCGTCGGAAAGCTGCCGTTCCAATGTGCGGCAGCGACGGTCCCACTAGTGCAAGGGAGAAGCAGATGCATACTTCTCCCTTACACTAGTAGGGCCGTCGCCGGCCGCACATTGGCACGGCAGCCTGCACTCATCACTGTAGCCGTTGCAGCGTAAACTTGGGAGAAAGCTCGATTGTAACGAAGACGTAGTTTACGCTTTGGCAAGTGGCCTTGGGACACACGGCCTAATCCGCCTGTTTACCGCTAACAAGGGAAGATCCCGGACCCGAAAATTCAAAAAATTCTGAAACTTTGTGGATATGTAGAGGATTTTCTCCCGATTACAACGCAATTTTTTTTGCTGCCCAAATTCACTCTAAGGGGTGAAATTAACCCCTGAAGATTCGGCTATTTTTCGATTTTATTTTGTAACACACAATCTGTAAGAGATAGAAATAAAGTTTCAAGACAAAAGTTACTTCTTTTAATTAGATTAACAAGAGTTGAAATTGTATGGAAAAAAATATGGATTATGCTGTTTCATAATTATTTAAACATTCAGTTCAGATTTCTCGCGAAAAAAACGAATTTTAGAAAACATTATTAATATTTTTGTTTATAACTTTTTTCTAATTGTTTAAACAATTGATAAAACTTTTGCGATTTTATAGATCTAATTAAAAAAAGTAACTTTTGTCTTGAAACTTTTTTTCTATCTCTTACAGATTGCGTGTTACAAAATAAAATAGAAAAATAGCCGAATGTTCAGAGGTTTATTCCACCCCCTTAGAGTGAATTTGGGTAGCAAAAAAAAATTGTGCTGCAATGAGGAGGAAATCTTCTACATATCCACAAAGTTTCAGAATTTTTTGAATTTTCGGCTTCGGGATCTTCCCTTGTAAGTCACGTCCGCTCGAAAGGGACTTTGAGTTTTACAAGGGTGACGATGACCAGATGCGCTAAAAAAGGGAAAGTCGCGAGGTACATAGGTATCTAATAATATCGCAAATTAAAGAAATTCTGAAACTTTGGGCATACGTATTAATACATACCGATTTTGTTGAAACTTGAATACATATGTTGTAGTCCTCGTGAAATTAAGGAGGGTTTAATTCACCATTTTGGCGATTTCGAGTATTCCAGTTTGTTTAAAAAATACAGGGCCTTTAATTTTGCGATTTTTGTCTATTTACGTGAAAATGGGTTGTACTTATGAATTTTTATCTCGGAACCAATTTATGGAATTGAGTTGATTCTTGCGTTATTTTAATCTACAAGCATCGGCCTTCCGGTTAAAAAAGCGTTTTAACAATAATGAGAATTATAAACAAGGTTTCATTTTGCAAATTTAGGCTGAAGGTCGCGATGTTAAAGTCGGTGAGGAAAGTCCCTTCGTGGTCGTTTGCGAAAAGTCCGTAAGGGCCTTAGACTAATTTGTGATCAGGGCCGGCGGAACCCATTATGCAAGTTATGTGCCGCATAAGGGCGCCATCCGAAGGAGGCGTTAAGAAACTATACCGCACGCTTAATAATAAAGGAATCCAGCTCCTACATACACAAAATGATAATGTAATTTTTCTTTTGTACTCCGTAAAGGTAAAACATATTAAATAGAAAGCAGGGGCAAACAATTTCTGGGCGCCAAACATTTTCTTGCATGAAGGCGCCAACCATCCTCGCACCGGCCCTGTTTATGACAGGGCCTGGTGTCCGTGCCGGTCGTCGCCGTACAGTGGGGCAAATCGAGTCGAAACGCGGCACAAAACATTTTCTGACTGAAATCATATATTTATTCCTTATTTTTTCATTTCATTCAGTTAGGACGTATATTTGTGATGTTGTTGTTACTGAATAATTAATGAAACTTGTTTGTCTAACTGTATTTGTAAATAGAATTTTGGAGAATATTTGAAATCCTATAAAATTTAATAGTTATAAAATCTTTATTTATGTTAATTCGAAACTATTTCACAAACATATTTTAATTAATTTTAACAAATATTACAAGCCGCCTTCGTTGAATTCATTTTTATTTGTTGCTTCTTCTTCGTCGGTTCTATCAGAATGAAATTTGGTACACTTCCAATACGCACCTCAACACATAATCTCACCAAAAATTAGTTGAATAACAAGAAAGCTTTAAATAACAATCCTAATTGTGAAGAATTTGGAGGTATGTATGAACCCTCGCGAACACAACGATATTAGTTATTATTGAATTAGAAAATTTAAATATGTTTAAACAACGATCAGAGGGAAAACGACACCCGAAATGCACCAATTTTTGCAGATATCTTTCTATACATTTCAAAAACTAAGGATCTAGGAGAAAATCTGACTACACCACGCGATGCAGCAGACATTGGTGCATTTCGGGTGTCCTTTTCCCTTTGATCGTTGTTTAAACATATTTAAATCTTTGTAATTCAATAATAACTTATATCGCTGTGTTCGCGAGGGTTCATAGAATAATTTGACGGAACAAGCAACCGCATAACTATTACTGTTTGAACACAAAAGATGTTCAAGGTTAAAAATTTGCATTTTTTTTAAATTGAATTTCTCGAAAACTGATGGTGATGGCGGCAAATGGTTTGCGGATTCGTTTTCAGCGCACAAAAATCTATGAGAAACGACTATTGAATGTTACAGATCAAAATGGCTATTGGATAGTGTTAGTGTAAATAGTAAATTATAAGTGAAGAAATACCTGAGCTGTTATCTATCTATGTATATCTTCTATACTATTATATAAAGAGAGAGCCGAATTTTATGTTCGCGCAAAACTCAATACCTATTGAACCGATCTTCCTCAAATTTTGACACGATATTCCTGCATACTCTAGGACGGACATAGGCTATGTAGCATGTCTCAGAAACGCGTTATTAAGTTGTAATTTATATGTAAACATGTCATGTGTACAGCTGGTTTGCAGACCACGTGACCCGTGTATACGACATTCTACTTCGCGCGCGCATGCGCATATTCGGCCCGCGCGATACCTCGCCCGTAGCAGTACCACGATGTTACCACTAGGTGGCGACGCTTCTCGAGCGTTTTCGCGCGGACATATATGTTAGAATGATCGTCAGGTTACAAATAGCTGTTGCAAATTAATTCGTACCCCCTGTGGATGTTATTACTTATGCCCCGAGTGCAATCAAATTTGTCAAGATCAACCGCGCCTGCTCAACGTTTGCAAATACTAACTTTGCTATTGTAAAAAAACTTTGCTGTTATAAAAAAAATTGTTTATATGAAATTGCATGGTTGGAGGGTGAAAATTTACTGGAGCAGACGATTTTTTTCTTGGATTATTATTTTACAAGATGCGATGACCAATTTTTTTTTAAACGGAACTCTTTCTTTTAACAGATCATTTGATAGTGCGTTTCAAGACGAATTCAATTATTTTGGAGATATTATGTTTTCAAATTTGCTAACGCCACAAAGTTGCGGCAAAAGCTGTGGCAAAGTTGCGGCAAAAGCTGTGGCAAAGTTGCAGAAAACCTGCGGCAAAAGCTGTGGCAAAGTTGCGGCAAAAGCTGTGGCAAAGTTGCAGAAAACCTGCGGCAAAAGCTGTGGCAAAGTTGCGGCAAAAGCTGTGGCAAAGTTGCGGCAAAAGCTGTGGCAAAGTTGCGGCAAAAGCTGTGGCAAAGTTGCGGCAAAAGCTGTGGCAAAGTTGCAGCAAAGTTGCCGCATAGTGCGGCAAATTTGCGGCATAGTTGCGGCATACTTGCGGCATACTTGCAGCATACTTGCGGCATACTTGCGGCATACTTGCGGCATACTTGCGGCAAAGTTGCAGTGCAACTTTGCAACGCAACTATGCCGCAACTATGCAGCAACAATTCTATGTCCGCTCCGTGCAATGTTGCACGGCAACGACGCAGCAACTATCCTGCAACTTTGCCGCAAGGAAGTGTGCTGTATGGGTAATGGGACTAGGCAGTCGAAAAATCGACTTTTTTATTGCATTTTCCCAAAGTACTATCTTTTCTGAATAAAATGTCGCTTGGTTTATATTAAAATTCACAAAATTGTTAATTCGGCAGCTAAAACGGTCAAGCGGTAACTTTTATAGCGTCGCCTTTGCCCAGAAACTTTAAACGCGTTTTTCTCGAATCTTTTTCTCTCTTGGTTTTGCCGTATTTGGAAATGAACAGAGGTTCAGATCGACTTGAATAAATTACAGGATGTGTAAAACATGTGCCATTCCACGTGGAACCTCTGATATAGTCCACAAAAATTCGAGATTTTGATAAAAAAAATATTAAAAAGTCACCGGTTTCTAGTAGCACACAAACAAGAACGATTTTTTCTGGGAAAAATCGCGGTTTTTCAGCCAGCAATCGCATAATTTTGATTTAATTTTCATTTTTATTAGTTCCACTGGAAACTATGAATCCAACAAATAAGAATCACACCTTTGAAATCAGATTACTTCACATTTTAGACCAATATTAAGGTAAAACCACAGAAAAACGTTAAAATGTTTACCAGTCTGCAGCACTATTTTTAAACCACATATATATTTCATACCAATTACTTCTCAATCTGTATGGTAGTAATAAGCATTGGGTAAAAGGATACATCTGAATTTGCTTTCATTTTTTACAAATAAATAAAGGACAGGGTCTCTTTCTCACGAAAAGGACTGCTTAGTCCCCTTAATAAGCATATAAAAATATCGATTTTTTTAACCTCTTAAAGGTATGTACCCCCTTAACAGTAAACCGTAAAAGGTCTTCATCGAACTATTTAAGCCTCCTTGCACGAGGTTCATCTTCGATACTGTAGTTCCCATATCGAAATTTCTTAAATCATTTTTGACACTGGCTTGCATTAATAATCTATTCATACACCTCAGATATGATTTCACTGCTACAGTTGCGTATTATTTTCTTAATTAAACTCGTATACCATAACATTTCGAATATGTTCTTTTGTCACGTCCACTTTAAATGTTTGTAATAACTGCAATATTTAATCTACACTCGTGAGCTTTTGATACAACATTGCCTGAAGGTTCCTCTTTACGGTAGTGTATTATATATATCAAACAGATAAGTGACGATCGCGACGTGTTCGATTGTTGAAAACTCAGATCTCAGAAAACCCGCATTACTTATGGGATCACCTATTTAATATTATACCCGAGAAAATTTGTACGTGAACAGTTGTCCAAAAATCGAATTTCTATTCTTACTGCACCAAGAAAACTCACTTCAATCGATTCCACCGGTGGCCCGCAATAGGTATTTATTGAAAATGAACCTTTCATTCAACGACAAATGGTAAGTATTTTTCAATTCAGTGTCGAAATCAAAATAGAACAAAAATACTGTAATTATGACGAATATAGAATATGTATTGTACTATTTTCATAATCCGAATATCACAATCACTTTGTATAGTCCTATTAAAATTTAAATTTTCACCGTGCCTAGGATCGTGTTAGAACTCCACAACGCGGAAGGAAAACGTTTAAGAGATGTGTAAACGCCAGAAAAGCTTCAGCTAAAAAGTTCAGCAACACTTTCAACTCGATAACACCCACAACTTATTGTTAGGTGTATATTATTAGAAATATCACAGTTTATAGTTTAACATTCATAGATTTCTATAAAATAAAAAGTTCTCAAAAATATGTAAAAATTTGTTTTAAACCAGGAATACCTGAATTTTGTTTTTAAAAAGAGAAGACAAATCCTTAAGGGGGAACGTGGTTTAAGACGCTGAAAACACGGTGATTTTTAAGAATTATTTTCTCAACAAATATAAATCGAATCTTTCCGAAACTTTAGGGGTGTTTTACTGTATATTCAGACAAGAAAACTTTTTCTTATGCAAGCATAATTCATTTAATATTGTTTTATTGTTATATCTTCGTAACGCCACGCCACCGGAGTTGACAAATTGTGTACACCCTAGCGGATCCAATTTTTGCCAGAAATAAAAAAACCGAAGTTTTTCTTAATTGACATGAATTTATATCGTCGATGAATTAAAAAAAAAACAAAGAAAAAAGTCTAAAATTGACAAAGTTACGGGACTTTAAAGAAAAAGTTACGATTTTTACGGAAAAATTTCGACATTTTAATGCAAAAAAATGGTTTAATTTAATTTCGGCATAAATGTTTTTCATTCAGCGACGATGGTTAATCAGTATGTAACTAAAAAGACCCGGGTGAAGGCAATCGGTCAATTAAATTTTTCTCTATCGTGTACATAACTTTAGAAAACATGGTTTTGAGAAAACCGCTTTTAAAGTTTTCAACCATATACCTCCTATATCTGCGCGACACGCATCTATTACGTCGGCTTTACCTTCGAATTTCTGTCTGTAACTTCGGGAATATATTCTCCATAAGTATTACTATCGATTAAAAAGAAAAAGAAATCAATTTCTTCAGAGTCCTAAACCAGGTTCTCCCCTTAAATGGGCCATATTACCCGCACTTACCTTACTCCCTCAGTGCAATAATGAAGTTAATAATAATAACAAATGTCATTTGATTCTCACAACTATGACTTAATTCTTACTAAATTAAATATTAAGCCATTACCCTAGTAACATTTATTTACTGGGAGTTTGTTGGGCCAATGACGTGTTATCCGTTGGCCAACTGTTGAAGTGTCGCGCTATTTTTAAATGGGCCAGCGATTGTAACCAACGCAGGCCCAACTGAAGGTTTCTTTCCATAGGCCCAACTGAAGGTTTTTTTCTGTAAGCCCAACAGTTTCTTTCCAAAAGACGTCTTACAGACGTCCAGAAGGCGTCTTGAAGAACTTCAAAAGACGTCTTAAACACGTCTTTTTCAGGCCTGGTTTAGGAAAAAAAAAATCCCGGTGAGGAGAATCGAACCCAAACTTTCCGCTTACGAAGCAACCGCTGTTCGCACTTAACCAACACATTTCCTTATAAACACTTCGAATTTCTAGGTACATAACTAGTATTAATTGTTTATAAAAACTGCACAGTGAAGCGAAATATTCTACAAAATATCATCATTCGACCTTTAGACTCATTCCTTAAAATTTCACATTCGTCTCAAGACAGACGTCCTCATTACGCATTTATAAATAAGAAAAGAAAAATCACAACTTGGAATATTATAACAGGTTTTTGGATGTAGCAAATTTTCTGACGTTTGTAAGACGACATTTAATCATCGTGGTAAATTTTTTATTAATTAACCAACCATAGTAACTGTAGGACCAACATTGAATATTCGTAGGCAAACTGTCGTAAGTTTTTGTTAATTAACCAACCATAATAATTGTAGGCCCAACATTGAATATTCGTAGGCAAACTGTCGTAACTTTTTGTTAATTAACCAACCACAATAATTGTAGGCCCAACATTGAATATTCGTTGGCAAACTGTCGTAAGTTTTTTGCCGTAGGCCCTATGTCGGGAATTTGTAGGCAAAACGCTAACTATATCCCAACTAATTCCCAACTATTGGCTACCGTTGGCCAACCAAAAACGCTACTAGGGTAAGCAATAGAAGAAAGATGTTTGAAATCATCTTTGTAAGCAAAATTGTCAAAGGTGTTATACCTTGTCCTGCGATCATTCAATTGTTATCTCTAAATGTACCTTCTAGGGATTTAAGAAATTACTTACTGTTTCATACTGAACTGCATCGCACTGTATATGGTTATTATCGCTGTTTAAATCGAATGTCTAACCACGCTAACAATGTCCATCAGAATATTGATTTATTTGGGCAATCCTTAGCATCTTTAAGGGCCTATGCACACGGCGACTTTTTGCAGCGATACAGTCGCGATACAGTCGCAAAGAGGTCGCGACGCTAGCGCGATGCAGTCGCTGCCCGTCTACCTTTGCACACATGCGTAGCACAGTCGCGATGCAGCAGCGATACAAACGCGCGTCTGCCCGACTGGTTCGGTGTCTCGTCAAGACGTCAACAGTAGCACAATGGGGTCGGTCGGGACAACACTGCTTACGTTGACTTTATTACTGCTTTTAAAAACACAAACAAGGAATAAACTTTATTGAATTAATAACCTGGAATTAACTGAATACGCGCGTTTGCATCGATACAATCGCTGGCAATTGTTTCAGCTGCCCTTCTGCAGCGATGCTGTCGCGCGTTCGCGAAACGCGCGACTGTATCGCTGCAAAAAGTCGCCGTGTGCATAGGCCCTAAGATGCTCTCTTCAAAGTAGTCTATAACTTATTCTATAATTTGTCATTCTTTGTATACTCTCTTTCGTTCTCTTCGGATTGGATATTTTGTCATATATGTATTATGTCTCCACGCATTATTATCTTTTGTACCAAAGAGTTTATCCCGTGAATAATAATAATAAATAAATAAATAAATAAAAACTACATGCAGACTTCGAGCCGAATCGGTGATACTAAGATCCTCACGCGCCCCTCGTCGGTGGTAATCACATTTTCGCATCCGAAGGATCCCTTTTTAATCGTTCCCACGGATTTTTGGCTGCGGCCCATTAATTTCGACAATGCTCGCCCCTCCAGCCCAAACTGCCGCACCCCTCGGCCAGCTTCCTCTCTAATCATTATTTTTCTCTTCGACATCTTCGTGATGGCGCACCGCTACTCCTCGTAATTGCAGCACAATCGTAGCCTGTGGGCATTAACCGCGCACGACCGCCATCACGGGGACGAGCACGGTTCCACAAAACCGTCTCACTCGCGGCTGATAGTACCGAAGGCAAACGATAACAATGGCCGTGGGATGGGTGAAATTGCGGGGAGCGGCGACGTGAGCCTGAAAAAAAGGAGGGAGCAAAAAGAATATGTAGATCGCTCGAAATCCACCGTCCCATATTCCACGTCCGCGCAGAAGATTGGAGGAAAAATTGCGTTCGCGGAATTTCGGGCTTCCTTCATCGTGCCGTGGATTCCAACGCCTGCGGTGGATGATCTCATTTCTCGCGGGATTACCGTTCGCCGTGTTATCGTTGGCGGCCTAATCATCGATTTTTCGTCACGAGAGGAACAAAACCAGAAAATCGGCTGCAGGTTTGTCGCCCGCGGGATACGTGGATTTTTAAAAAAGAGTCGTATTTTTGTGCTGCTTTGGATTTCTGATCCTGTTGGCCATCCGTGTATGAAAGGGGTTAACAGAATGTGTGGAAAACATTCTGAGAATTGGGTGAGGCACTGAGGGTTAGGGAAGCCGCACATTTTGGGTCATCTTGTGTTGGTATCACAGGTCTAATGTAAGAAACCCCCAATTTATGGGACACGAAGATATTTCTTTCCAATGGAACCTTGTTTCCCTTACTATTCCGAATTTAAGGGGGTATTCTCGTCTAACGAGGCGTTTTTGTCGCGTTATTTCGGAATTTTTTTACAAAGAACCCGTCAATTGTATTATTATTCAGTTTGTTGCTACATATTTATTGATATTTAAACTATCTTTGCAAATTTCGTCAGTACAGAAAAGTGAAAATCAAACGCAGGTGACTGCTTTAAAGTAATCGTTTAAAAAAAATGGGGTCACGATGTCAATGATGGGGCTCGTTCATGTGATCTGAAACAAATAATGTTACAAGATTCTTTATTTGTATGCCTTTGGCTATAGCCGGTACCAGAATGATAAAAAAAATATTAAAAATTAAGCAAATGGCGTCGGTTTGAAAATTAAGTTCTGCCGTAAACGCGGTAATCCGCCGAAACTTCATTTTCAAACCGCCGCCATTTGCTTAATTTTCAATATTTTCTTATCATTCTGGTACCGGCTTTAGCCATTTTTTATTTCAGATCCCCAGAACGAGCCTAATCGTTAACACCGTGGCCTCATTTTTTTTAAACGATTAATTTGAAGCAGTCAACTGCGTTTGATTTTCATTTTTCTCTATTGACAAAATTTGTAAACATGGTTTAAATATCAATAAGCATGTAGCAATAAACTGAAAAATAATAAAATTTATGGGTTCTTTGTAAATACATTCCGAAATAACGCGACGAAAACGCCTCGTTACACGAGAATGCCCCCTTATAGGGACATTTTCATAAATTTTTTTTAGAAAATCGATCTTTTTGCATACATGTATAGTAAATACAGTATCTGAAGAATACTCACAAGGGAACACCGCGAACCCGAACTCACCGATTGGAACGCAACGTTGTGGGCTTTTAGAGTGACTCAAAACAAGAATAACGGTGTGTTTCATTTGGGTCCTATCGCCCTTTAAGGGGGTGAAAATTAACCTCAAAGTCAAATTGGCACTTCCACTTTTTCGCGTATAACTCCCAAACTACAACAGACAGAAAAAAATGTTTCAAACAAAAGTTTAATGGTGCAATGAGCACTGCAAACTTGCATTAACAAAATTTTGGAGAGTTTAAAAAAATACCTGAACGAAAAAAAACTTTTTTCAATTTCTGAGATTTTACTGCAATGGTCGCGCAACATTTCTGAGATTTTACAGCAATGGTCGCGCAACATTTCTGAGATTTTACAGCAATGGTCGCGCAACATTTCTGAGATTTTACAAGGATGGTCATGCAACGTTTCTGAGATTTTACAGCAATGGCCGCGCAACGTTTCGGGGAGTAGAGCACAAAAAAAATAACGGTATTTTTTTATATACGTATATATACCGGACGTGTCTGTGAGGGGGACCCGACGACATGAATGCGTGCAGAATCGTAGTAGTATAACGTCTGTGTGTCTTTTATAAATAGAAAAAAAATTCTTTTTTACCCCATGGGAGGGATTCGAACCCGCGACCTGTGGCACCGTAGACGAACACTTTACCGCTGCAACTACAACCGTTGATTAAGAAAATTGCTTCCGTATTCGAACTTATAGTTCTACTATGCAACACTTTAAACTCAAATTATTCAAAAACGAAGATTTGTTTTGACAAACCTCATTACATCTCCCTAATAGTGGAGCCGGATATCTCACAACAAATTCATTTCGACGCTTGATGTTTTCTGAAATAATGTTTTTTAGTTTTTAGCGCATTTTTAATACAATCATTTAATATAAATTTTTTTTATATATTTTTTTATTCTCTAGTTTTTAGTGTTTGTGGATTTACATTTCACAGTTCAGACTTCTTTACTAATATCTTTTATTGCTGTATACAGTTCAATAGTTTGCTTAAACCTTATAGTGCTAATTAGCTAATTGTATTAACCACTTGCCCTACGATTTAAATTCCGACGGCCGGCGCATAATCATTGGTCACGCGTCGAGCCATTTCACGGTTCGGCTGAATTCTCTTTTTGAAGACATTTTTAGGGGTATTCTTCTAATATGTTTAAAAGTATATATCTGAACGTGAGAGTGAGGCCAAGAATAACACGTAACTGAGATAAAAAGACTTCGGCGAAAATTATACATGAACATGACCCGCGTTGTTTACGTTGAGCGCTATCTACAAACCACGAGCCTGACACGTGCTGTTTACATTTGGCCCGTACGACGTACCACGACTCTCACTCGAGTGAAAATATGTAAGTCCGTATTCAATGCGGATTCGTTGCAGAAACGTTGTTCATACGTTACGACTGCAACATTGCACTCGTAACATATGAGCAACGTTTCTGCAACGAATCGGCGCTAAATACGGACTTACATATTTTCACTCGACGTTTTTATTAGCTATAATCAATTAAGTGGCAATAGTAGGGACACTGGCAGTAATTGGCACGTATAACACTTGTTTACAAATATCTATTGTTGCTGTATATAATTTATGAATTTGTTTAAACTCTATAGTGTTATTTAAATAATTGTATTAATTACATATGTCAGATATTGTCCACGTTCGCATATATTCCCTCGGAGGTAGCCTGTGGAATCTTGGACTGTAGGGTAAATCCGGGAGACGCGGTCGGGCCGGAGAGTTGGTCGAGTCACTATATTACTCTATACGTAAAAATGCGTTAAAGTGCAGACCAATTACTTCTCTAGAAGCCAAACAATTGAATTGCGTCATTTCGCTTCCTTCTGTGTTTTTCTGGATTTATAGGCTATAAAAGGTAAATTGAGGTTACATTAAACCTGTTTTTTCAAACAGCGGTGTAGAGAATCGTATTTAAAATATACTTCTAAGTTTATTTTCGTTTAATGTTTGGTATAATAAAATAGTAGAGATATTGAGGGACAATGCAGCCAAAGTATTTGGCCATATTAACTCTTCCTCTCAAAGCTAACGAGAAAACCATCTCTCGCTGCAGAAAGGTGAGATGGTCGAGTTATGATTTTTGTATTATTTTTGTTTATTTTTTTTATTTTTTATTATTATTTTATTACGATTTTTGTTTATTTAGTTTATTTATTCACTTTTGTATTCATTTGCCTTGCTAATCGCCAGTAGGTAGTTCACTTTTTCTTTGATGTGTTCTTTACTTGTTTAGCGTAAACAAATTAAATATCAATGAATCTGTAATTGTATTCACTCATAAATAATTTTGTTTTATCCTTTGTTAATTTTCCATGATTAATTATGTGAGTGGACTCTGCCAACGACGAAAACCATTTCTCCCGGCACCTCGGGAGAGGTGGTCAGATGTCATGACTTCAGTTTTCAACCCGATTTACAGTAAATATTGTCTTAAAGCAAGTACCGTCCGGTTTTTCTGAATCAGCATAAAATTCCGAACATATAGGTTTGTTCTGATAAAATAAGTAATGTCTATATTAGTTTTAACAGTCATTTTAAAATTAGGTCGTCCGCGTCTCCCGGATTTACCCTATTCTGCGTGCCGAGATTTCAAGAACGCTCCGCGTAATTCCGTATTTATTGCGGATTCGTTGCTGAAACGTTGCTCATACGTTACGAGTGCAATGTTGCACGGTAATGTGTGCGCAATATCTCCGAAACATTGCACAAACGTGGCCATTGCAATATTGCACGGCAATGTGTGAGCAATATTTCCGAAACATTGCCCAAACGTGGCCATTGCAATATTCCACGGCAATGTGTGCGCAATATTTCCGAAACATTGCACAAACGTGGCCATTGCAATATTGCACGGCAATGTGTGCACAATATTCCAGGAACATTGCACCAACGTGTCTATTGCAATATTTAACAGCAATGTTTCCACAATATTGCAGTAATATTGCAATGTACTGCAACGGTTGTGCAACGTTCCTGCAACGAAGTGTGCTGTAGGGGAAGCTTCTTTTACACTTATATTTCTTATCAGTTCAAACACTACACGTACATAAAAGCCCCATTGTACTGTATTCGTCTTAAGCAGAAAACTACTAACGTATCTCAAAAATATCGCCGCCTCCCTCCCACAGATCCTTTAAAGCTACCTAGCAAAACTGAACTTCAATGTTGATCCCGAGTGGCCCCAGAAGTCATCCTAGGGGTGAATTGATGCAACGCGTCTGCAAACCGCACCCCGAAATTGCAATTCGATCGAATCTGTGTCTGGACCACACGCGGTGCGACCAAGGAAATGAGCTATTACCAAACTCGCCCATCCCCCCGCCAAAACGACGATAATCACGATAACAACAAGATAAATCATCCAACGGCATCGTCGAAATAAATCCTCTGTTTTCCTCCATCGTTTCTCTCCTTCGTTCTTTCATGGAGCATAGTAGCTACAAGAATACATCGAAGACGCCGCGAACTTCCTTTCACAGGGATCCTGCGCCCCTTTTTAAATGAAAATGCGGATTGTGAAGCCTGTAACGAATAAAGGAGGGCGAGCTTGAAACGAGTTTACGCCGCGGCGCGCATTGTGCGAGCTGTTCAAGCCGGCCAGCCCCAAATGCATGTCGCCAAAGAATTCGTTCCGACTTTTATCCGAGGCCACTGTTACCTGCTGAACGTTTTTTACAGGCAAACATCACGACGGTTCTTCTTATCGGACGGATTCTCCTGTGTGCTTTTCTCGCCGTGGCTCGGTAAGCGAGGCAGCTTAGCGTCATTGTGCGCTCCAGGAAAGGGAATTTCGTTAGCTTGTTGGTCAAAATTATCAATTTCAGCATTCCATCCCGAGATCCTGAAGGGTCTAATTGAAGCATTTACGTTCTAAGTTTTTCACAACAATAGATTAATAAAAATCTATATGGGGAAATACTTATGTATTTTGCAATATCTTTCGATCGTTACGACATTACCTAATTTATTGTAACATATTGAACTTTAAATTTGCATTTGACCGGAGATTAAGAAATATGGACATGGTCAGTTTTACCAAGTGAACGATTGCTTCCTCGAAATGTCGAGGAGGTAATAGATTGCTGTGTGAGAAAAATTTATTAATTTTTGGTCAGATGGATGGGGAGGGGGTGGTAATATTTGCGGAACGAATTCTGAGGATATGGGAGGGTGTGTTGAGGATGTAGGGGAATTTGTTAACTAAGGGTAAACTTACTAATTAATAACTAGAATATTGGCAGGTCTGTAAATTATTGGATTTCCAATGTATAGCAGAAAGCTATCGGTTATTCTACATACAGAATATGGTAAAAAATTTTATTTACAGTAGAACCTCTAGTAGGGGAGAGTAGAGGAATTACGAACACTTAAGGGGGTATTCTGGTCTGACGAGGCGTTTTCGCCGGGTTATTTCGGAATTTTTTTACAGAGAACCCAAAATTGTATTATTATTCAGTTTATTGCTACATGCTTATTAATATTTAAACTATCTTAACAAATTTTGTCAATAGAGAGAAATGAAAATCAAGCGCACTTGACTGCTTTAAAGTAATCGTGAGAAAAAAACATGCGGCAATGATTAAGCTCGTTCTGGTGATCTGAAACAAAACATGTAAAGAGATTCTTTATTTGTATGCCTTTGGCTATAGTCCAAACCAGAAGGATATAAAAATATTGAAAATTAAGCAAATGGCCGCGGTTTGAAAATTAAGTTTCGATTTTCGCACATTTTTTCAACTTTAAAGGTCTGTGAAAGTTTAAAAACAAAATATTTTATCATAATTCTGGTAGGGACGATAGCTAAAGGCATACAAATAAACAATCTCTTTACATTTTTTGTTTCAGATCATCAGAACGTGCCTAATCATGGTCGCATGTTTTTTTTTCACGATTACTTTAAAGCAGTCAATTGCGTTTGATTTCATTTTTCTCTATTGACTGACTATAAACTCAATAATAATAATATTTATGGGCTCTTTGTAAAAAAATTCCGAAATAACGCGACGAAAACGCCTCGTCAGACCAGAATACCCTCTTAAGGGAAATGTTAAATTGAAACAAAAGTATTGACTCCAATTACATTTCCTTTATAGATAATCGAACTTTGGTTAAGAGAAACGGGTAAATGACATGGTCCGTAATAGCTCCGTACACGATGTCCGTAAGTTTCTTCTTTGGACAGAAGATAAGAAATTTCCGATAAAACAAATATGAACATGCAAGTATATATACAAAGTGATCACGTGATTTTAATTAGAATTAAGTAACCGATCTACGAAAAAATTATACTTTGCTGGGTAGTATAATTTTAATGCACTATAGACTCAAAATACTCGAGCGTAAAATTATAGGAAAAGCTACGAAAACATTTCACGACCTTTATCTTCGCGGTGGCGCGCAGCCTTCCGTCGTGAACATTTCCTTAGCCCAATACCGCGGGAGGACAGCATACGCGAAACCGGCGAATGTCGCGGTGTTCGCCCCCCCCCCCCACCCCCTCCCATTCGCAATTCCCCTACACCCTCTAATATTCGAATTAATACGGAGACGTGCTCGCTTGGATAGTGAAACACTTATTTTCCTCATTATTTTACATTTCAAAAAGAATAAGTAATACAAGTGCCTAACAATACAAAAAAATGAAAAGTAATATAAATAGCGAAAATGAACGAAGAGATTCAATATTTTTATTCGTGTCGGTTTAGTATGTTTATTGATGAATTTATTGGTGAATTGGAATATTGTTAATGGGAAATTAGTAAAATTAATGAATAGCATGGCAACTACTGTGGATTTTAGTAATTAAAGAATTACGAATGTCTTTCACAAAAGATTGAAACGTATCAAGGGAGATGCGTTTTCAGCATACTTTTTTCATTAATGTGATCTGAAATTTTGTCGGTTTACCTTATTTGACAAATTTCCAGAAACTTGTGCGAAACAAGATACTTTGTCTATCTTCTAATCTTCTCCAGACAACCTCCAAGCCTGTGCATTCCCTTCATTTCTATCGAAACCTGTGCGTCGCCTTCATTTCTATTCAAGTCTGAGCGTCTCTTTCATATCTATAAGTTTACATAAAACTTTTAATTAAAAATAGTTTGCTGGTATAAAAATATGTCTGTCAATTTAAATGCAATGCAATTTGTTATAATTTATATTTTGTACATGCATAGTACAAATTTCCAGAAACTTATGCGAAAAAAGATGCTTCTCTGTCGAACCTTCTCCGGACAACTTCCAAGTCTGCGACTCTACATAAGAAATCTATTAAAAAAATTTGGCGACTTACCTTGTTTATTGAGATAATAATTCAGTCTTCTATTTAGTGTAAAAACTCCTGACATTTCAAATTTGGATCACTTACATTATTTGACACTTGGTAGGTTATAAAATGGTAGGTTATATAAAATTCAAAATAGTATACATAGGTATATATATAATATATATGTACAATGACGGACGGCGATCCCTGCCGAATGATCCCGAGAGTCGACGAATCGACGAACGAAACATGTGTTAGTTCGTCGGTGTGCGTTTACGCGTAGCATATATGTATGTATATGTTTGACGAAAAATTCCTTGGAGAATCAGAAGAAGAAGAATTACCGTTTTTGACAGATCCATGAGACGATATTATGGTATCTCGGTCATGCGTGGACAGATTTTATTAAAATTGGTCTTATTTGAAAGCTTATATGCGGTTTATATAAGAAAAATGCCTTTAAATTTAGAAAATATTGCAGGCGTGATGAGATATTAATGAAATAATTTTCAGGTTAGGTTGGAATAGCCGGGGGACGAGTAAAGATACACGGTAGCGACAGTCGACATATACAGGGTGTCTTTCCTGTACTCGGCGTCGAGACGCTGCCGCGTCTCTAGATATACTATCATAAGTCTTCCAATGTTGTATATTCGTAATAATTTTCCGACACTTTCACCATTTTCTCGAATCTGTAGTCCTCTTGCTTCGTTCTAACATAGGGCTCTCCAAGGTCGCTTACGCGTAAGCTCGGGGTTCTCCCACTCTCGTCCGCGTTGTCAGGGATACCGCGCGACGCTACTGCGAAGACGCTAACCCGGCTAGCCCGTCATGGCAACCTTCGTAGCGTCGCGCGGTCTCCTTGACAACGGAAGGTACGCTGCGCGAAAGGAAGATTGGAAGGGGAAGCAGGCGCGTGAGGGGCCCCTACGCGGGAGAGCCCTGTTCTAACAGTTAACTACACGTTTCCTCTTTCATCTCATTGCACATAATGCATTAACGCATACAATGTCAAGTTCATCCTAAAATTGGGTAAACATAAAGGAAATATATATATATATAAAATTCAAATCAAATACCACTGATAATCACGATTTCTCTGGAACCACTGATCCAATGACCATGCAATTTGGTAGGTAGGTTCCTCTTGGGCCCTAGATGCTCGCTAAGAAATCTTTTTAAAAAACTCCCTCCCCTTCACCGAAAAACCATATAAAATATAATGTATATATAGGTTATGCACGTTATCACGACAGACCGGAGCGCGGTTCGTGCTTCGACCGCGGGGCGGCCACAAGCGCCACGAGCATACCCGCGGCTGCGAACGGAATCGAGAGCTATCGTAGCACCAGTCGCATAGGGGTGAGTGCGGTAAAACACAACGCTTAACTTTGAAGGGTGATAACATAAAATCAGAAGGAGAAATAAATAAAAAAAAAATTTTATGTTAAACGATTTTATTAAAAATCCGCTAAAAACCTAAAAAATATTTCTTTTCTTGTACTACAATTTCGATGGTGTTTTTTCACTTTAAATAAAATCATGGAGCAGGATATGTCATAACAAAATATGAATCAATTTAATACAGAATCAAGTGTCGAAATGAATTTGTTGTGACATATCCTGCTCCAGGATTTTATTTAAAGTGAAAAAAAACACCATCGAAATTGTAGTACAAAACAAGAATTATTTTTTAGTTTTTAGTGCATTTTTAATAAAATCGTTTAACTTAAAAATTTTTTTTTTATACATTTTTTATTTTCTAGTTTTTAGTGTTTTTGGATTTACATTTCATAGCACAGACTTCTTTACAAATATCTTTTATTGCTGTATAGAGTTTAACAGTGTGCTTAAACGCTATAGTGCTACAGTCACTAAAAAATAATTCTTTTCTTGTACTATAATTTTGATGGTGATATACTACGAACGCCTGCAAAGTTTTAGTTTTACTATTCGTACATACGTGACGGATCATTTCTCGACAAATTGTGTATTTTCGGTAATCGCGATCGTGATGCGACTAGCGTCCTGAACGCAGCGGCTTTTTGTCGTTTTCGTAAAGAACGCGAGTGGCTGATTTCAAGTCGTTTGGATTTGTGATTATGGATTATATTTATTGATGACCGGATAATTTTTTCACCTGTTCGGGGTTAATTTGTTTTTTAAAATATTGTATTGTCATCCAAACTACACACGCCTGCAAAGGTTCAAGACAATTTGATGGTTGGAAGTGGGTTAAATTTGTGTTGCCAGATTTGAACCATACATACACACAAACAGAGGATCGAAGCTGAATAAAATCGGTTAAAAAGACACGGGACTTCAACAGGAGTCTTCAGTGGACCTTAGACTATAAGAAAATCAAAGCCATTGTTAAGAAAAATCTTTGGAAATGACGGAAAATGAAATTTACCGGAGGTATTGAAATCTTCGCCTCGCTCAAGTGGTAGGGTAAAACGGAACACCCACTTGAAGACCATGTAAATGTACAAAATCTTTATTTTTATGATTTAAAATGTATTCATTTATGTTAAAAACTATAAATATATGTTTTAGGTATAACTATTACAAATAAAATATAATAAAAATATATGTATATTATACATACAAGAAAAAATATTTTACTAGATAACATGAAAATTACGGAAAATAATCAAATATAAATATAATATCGTAAAAGGAGGATAGATTAATACAGTTTGTTTATTATTTTATTGAACAAAAATCCTCCTTCCTTTTCAGCACTGGTGCAAACCTCATAGGCCCACCCTTTACATGTGATGCATTGTATCCAACTTTCTTTGTGTGTGGAATGAACAAAGAGTTTATTACAAAATATGCATCGGTCCGTAAGAGATTTCTCTGACGCTACATTCTTTTCAGGTTTCTTTTTTAAAGGTGGTTTCCATTTTTTCTGGTAACGGCTGTCTTTTTTTACTATTTTCGGCTTTATTATTTACAATTTAAACTAACAGTTTGATCGAATGAAAGATGTATCTCATACATCACAATTTTCTATACAAAATCAATTTTCTTGGAAACAAGGATAGTAATTAAAAGTTTAATCTGCAATCTAATAATTAAAAGAGAAAATAAACACGTACTAAGAGACGTTTCCATTCTTCCTCATACATAATAGGCGTTCCGTTTTACCCCACGCAAAATGTTCCGTTTTGCCCCACATGCAGTCATTTAGTAAACATTTAATATTTACACTTCAGCGTGAGGTAAAGAACTTTTTAATACGTCAAAATGTAGCGTAAGGACTATAGAATCCAACGATGTACTTACCGTTATTAATATACACAAATCCCTAAAAATCAATTTTAGGATTTTGCACTAATCAACCCCTAAGGGGGTGGTGAAAAGGGGTGAAATGTGTTTTCATGGAGTCCTTAATATCTCTTAGGCCCGCAGCGAATCGCGGGTATATTTTGCTATATTTAATATACCTACTGTTCGGATAATTCAATGTTCGAATGACAGAATATTTAGATGGTAGAACATTCGTATAACAGGTGTTCGGATACAGGAGATTTCACTACATGTATAATACTTACTATTACATATTATGTACTATGAAACCCAAAGTTGCTTCTTTATAAGAGAATCTTTCAATTATTACCACGAAGCAATTAAGACTCATCGTGGAATGAAATGACATCAACAGAATGCAAGAATCTTATAGAATCAATGCCAAAACGCATAAAATCGGTTATACGTGCATATGGAAATGTAACTAAATATTAGATAATGTGAATTTTACGTAAATTATTGTTCATTTCTTTGGAAATTTATATGGTCGAATACTTTCTTCCAGAACTACCGTTAGCCAAATACTTTTTCCGAAGCAACATTTTGTTTGTTCTTTGTTTTTTAGTAGATAATAAACGAATGTCTTAATTATTTTTCGTGTATTTACTTCATATTAGACCAATTTAAAGTTACCATGACTTTTATATTTATACCGCATTGTTTTACGTACGAAAAATTGTTGTTTCTCGTTTACTTCGTACCATTGCATTTCGTCGAAAACTTATTGCCCGGGGCTGTATGTACAGGTGATGTTAGGTGTACGGAAATGTCATTTTTAACTACAGCTACTTGCACTTGTGACAATAGATCATAAATAAAAATATATTTTCACTTTTAATAATGACATTGCTTCAATAAAGCGAACCAACTTTTACACTGACCCAATACATATCACTGCTTGGCATTGATAGCGGCATAACTTAATTTAAACAAATTACATGATCAGTGTTCAACTATTAGTCAAATGCGAATTTTAAACAGTTTTTCTTGTAAAATTTAGATACATTTTTTTAGTTATGCCACTATCAATGCTAAACAGCGATATGGAAATTTGGAAAACTTTGCTTCTTTGAAGAGGCTACCGATTTCAAGAATTAGAATATCAGTATAAATTCCTAGAATACAGGAAAATTCTCTAGTTGTCGAGCGAGTGAGGAAATTTACTGGCGACCCAACACGCTAGAGAATTTAGTAATCTTTGAAGTTTGAAAAAAGGAGGAAACCGTAGCGCCGCGCCGTTGTGTATCCACGAGCCGTTTGAAAAGGAATTTCACCGTTTGCGGGCTGGAAAATTTCATAGAGGGCAAAAGGAACATATTCCTTCAGTGGTTTTAAGATTCTACGAAAGAGTTCTGACTCGCGTTCCTTCTGGAATGAGAATGGTCGTTTCATAGGATTTTCATAAGAAAGGAAAGTCAAGAGTACGCAAGTGGAGCAACAACATAAGTACACAGGCGCATTCATGACACTTTCATGGTTTTAAAGAAACATACTATACGAAAGATGCGTTCTCTCCATATAGATAGAAGATGCAACTGTCAGTTATAACTAGTAATAGTAAATTAGAAATAACAATAGTTGAAGTACCGATTTAAATCTGCATATAATTATGAAGACTACAAATATTCTGTAAGGTAATATTAATATTAAATTCTAAAAAATAAAACCACGTAGAATTCAAATTAATAAAATGTTCATCCCGATATTTTAATATTTTCAGTAATAGAAGTTTGCTGAAATGTTACTAACGATCACCACAAATGTGTTAGGTAATTTCATAAGTGACTTTTTGAAAATTGTATTTATAAGAACATAACTTGACACGATCTTTATTTATCCATTTGATATAAATACTACTTATGCAGGAATCGTCCAATAACATTACCTACAGTAGCGGACAAAACATTTACCATTTTTTCAATCCACTTTTTAACATCAACTCAAAACTGCAGCATGTGCCCAATATACATATTCTGATAAAGAATTAAAAGCTGTATAAAACCCAGTTATAGTTGAATGTATTTAATTACAAAAACCTTAAATAACATTACTCAAGACAACACACTTTTACTTGTTACCAAAAGTGGTAACTCCTTCGCTGGCCACAAAAATGTGTTCTCTCGTTCAATGTCACATAAAACTTTTGTTTGTTAGTTCAATAAATTCAACTTTGACTGGGTTTTATGCAGCTTCAAATTCTCCATCAGAATATGTATATTAAACAGATATCACAGTTCCAAGTTCATGGTAAAAAATTACACGTGTTACGTATGTGGAATTTTCCCATACGCCGCTCTCAACCATTTTTCGAGCTCGCGTCTGCGAAGGGAAAACGCCCTAAAATCCTTTCGCTTATCACACACCACTAATGGAAGTCAAGATCCCGACCAGCTGGATTTCGACCGTTAGAACGAGAGTGACACGACGACGACCCCGAAGGATTTCCTTATATGGAGATTCCTAACGAATCCCCACTCATTTTTGGGACTATATAAACCCTTTGGTTTCAACCCTCGTTGGTTCAAAGCAGTACAGTCACGCGTAGAGTAACGTCGTGTCACGCTCGTACAGAGTTGGTTAAAATCCAGTAAGATCGGGCTCGAGTCTCCTTACGAATCAACAGTTAACCTCATAGAATCCGCGAGTTCGGTTTATATTCTATTTGGCACTTTGAAATAGCCACTCTTACGCCCCGCATCGCCAGCGCGTTAACACCGTGCAACTATTGGTAAACTACACATTTTATCATAGTATTTAATCGCGACACTTACATTTGTACAATAATTAGTTATTGAATATACGAATGGTGTTCACGTTGTAAATCGAGTAGATTCGTTAAACCCATCTCTTACCCAGCGATCCTTATAATATTAGTAGCACTCACCCACTGATACAACTTTACCGCTCGAGTTGTATCAAACTTTAATTAAGAGTTACGAGGCATCACTAACATTTCCCGCGACTCCCTGATCTCGCATCAGGTTCGTCCGTATCCTACAGCTCCCTGATTTCGCATCAGGTTCGTCTGTAAGTCTACCAACCTCCGAACAGCTCCCTGGTTTCGCACCAGGTTCGTCTGTGAATAATCCAACCTCCTAACAGCTCCCTGGTTTCGCACCAGGTTCATCTGTGAACTTCATCCTAGTGACTCCCCGATTTCGCATCGGGTTCGTTCACGCCGTTTCACCCTCCTGCGGCTCCCTGATTTCGCATCAGGTTCGTCCGCGTGTGACTCCATCCTAGAGGCTCCCTGATTTCGCATCAGGTTCGTCCTCGCTTCCGATAATCCTAGCGGCTCCCTGATTTCGCATCAGGTTCGTCCGCACTCTAATTAACAAACTCATAAACCGTATTCCTTGGGAAATACCCTTCTCGCCGGCTTCTCGCGTTGCCGCAGCCCCGGCTCGTAACACACGAATAAAACAAATCGAAAAAGTGGTAGGTAACTTTTTTGTCCGCTACTGCAAGTTATATAAAAAATTGACGATCCTCAGATCGAACACTTCACTTCCCACACAGCATCATGACATTGCAGCAACGTCTCTGCAATGACGCGGTGCAAGATTGCAATGTTGCATCGCATCATTGCAGAACTGTTGCAGGTTCACTCCTATGTCCACCTTAACAATATTGCAGGAGTGTATTTTTGCAAAGTTGCGGCAGCATTACAAATATGTAGTCCTGCAACGTTCCGACAATGATTCTGTAACGAAACGGCAAAATTGTGGCAATGATCCTGTAACTCTTCGGCAATATTGCGTTGCGAGATTGCAATGTTGCACCGCATCATTGCAGAGAAGTTGCAAGTTCACTCCTATGCCCGCCTTAGCAATATTGCTGGAGTGTATTTTTGCAAAGATTTGGGAACATTAAAAATATGTAGTCCTGCAACATCATTGCAGAGAAGTTGCAGGTTCACTCCTATGTTCGCCCTGGGCAATATTGCAGGAGTGTATTCCCGCAATGTTTTGGAGATTTTACAGCAATAGTCTCTCCGCAACGTTTCGGGCAGTGAGGGACGCGACGACATGAATGTGTGTAGGCAGAATCGTAGTAGTATAACGCCCGTGTGCTTTTTCCTCATAGAAAATTTTTTTCCCCAGGAGGATTCGAACCGAGGACCTGTAGCATCGTAGACGAACACTTTACCGCCGCAGCTACAACCGTTGATTGATAAGATTGCTTACGTATTCGAACTTATATTCCTACCGAGCAAAACTACAAACTCAAATTATTCAAAATTGAAGGCTCATTTGACAAACCCCATTAGGGATTTGTAACACTATAGGTGCGGATTACAACTTTCACCCGGTGTCATTTTAGGTTAGGTTGGGAAACAGTCTTTAGACTGGACCTTTGCATTTGTCTTTTCTTCTTTCTTTTCTCTTGCTTGATTGTATATACGTGTTTGTGCAATACAGACGTTTAATAATAATAATAATAATATCACACATTAAAATATGTAGTACCTACTCTACTTAAAAAAATTAAATTGATCTTCAAATCTCTTCTATAATTTCATGTACAAACAAGTCTCACGATAACACTTTTTTCATATCTTCAATGGCCAACGAGAAATTCTAGCGTACCCAGTTAAATGAAACATGCTGTAGAATCCACTCAACGTCATGTATATATTTCGACAAGTTTTGTCAAAGTCATAATTGCTTCAGAATATTGCTGTAATGTTTCTACAATATTTGCACTACAGTGTTGCGCACGGCAATATGTGTGCAATTTTGTTTGGGCGTTGCCACTGGAACATTGCACGTCGATGTGCGCGCAATATTGCAGGAATATTGTAGGATCGTTGCCACTGGAACATTGCACGTCGATACGCGCGCTACATTGCAGAAACGTTGCCACTGCAATATTATAGGAATATTGTACGACAATGTGGGTGCAATTGTGGTGTGGCGTTGCCACTGGAACATTGTGCGTTGATGTACGCGCAATATTGTAGAAATATTGTAGGATCGTTGCCACTGGAACATTGCACATCAATGTGCGCGCAATATTACAGAATATTGTAGGATCGTTGCCACTGGAACAATGCAGTGGCAACGCGTGCGCAATATTTCTGCAATATTGCAAGAACGTTGCCACTCCAATATTGCACGGCAATATTGCAGCATCATTTCTGCAATATTGCAATGCAACCTGCAACAACGCACTAGTGCAGCAATGTTCCTGCAATAATGCTGCAACGAAGTGTGCTGTATGGGTTATTACGAAAATGTGAAAAGAATACAAAAAAATTACATATAGCGTTGATTGATCATCTACACAAAGTTGTTTATAATATAATTAAAATAGTTGTTAAAGTAATAAACCAATTTACTAAAGCAACTTACTAGCTACCCTTAGATGACCCCAACCAACCCCCCAAAATACAAGAAAAATTACAAAAAATATTTATTACGGTACGTGTGATTTCATTTATAGATGTTGCAAAACGGCGAGCTATTGTTTTCCCCGATTAGACCTTTTTAATGGGTCACCTCAACGACTCAAGACACGAATTATTATTAAACTAAAGCGTAGTATACCATAGCGTTCATTTACATTTGCTATAATTTCCTCTTTATTTTTTCCTGCATTCTTTTAGTATGAATACCACTTCTGTACATCTTTTGTTATGTATGTGTGTATCTTATTATACATGGTGTTCGGCTACACGTGGAAATAAATTTAAGGGGTGATTCTAGGCACCATTCTAAGATGAAAATCAAGAATAACGATATTGCGGTTGAGGCTTCGTTTGTTAGTTATAAGCGTTTAAAGTTATGCCTAAAAGCCGGCAATCCGCGTGCAGCGCTGCACGCGGGGCATGTCAGTCGAGGGGCCGAGCAGTGGTGGTCAAAGCCAACTGTTTTAGTGCGGGTAAATTTGATGATTTTTTTTTAAAATTCTTTTGCGTGTTTCAGTGCGGGTTGATTTCTTTATAAATTTTTTACACGTTTTAGAGCAAGAGATCTGATATTTTTTCATTTTTTGAGGGTGCTGTGATACTGCGTTTTGTGTGATTTCTGCGCGTGTGTGTCGCAATAACACAATGGACTGCAACAATTGATATAATGGAATCAATGGAATTTAGCGAGTAGGTAAGTACCCTTTAATTTTGGATTTAGTGTCGCAGAATCGTGTAGCTTCTCTGAGGTGAGTTCTCTGACCACTGCCGGACCCCCGCACAGTGGCGTGTTTATAGGGAAAAAGTGTGAATAAATTATTTTATGCCCTATTCCTACGTATTTTGACCTGCTGATTTCAAATATATTGTTGTTTTTGTTGTAAACTAAAAAGTGGTAAAAATGAAGGTTTTATTTGTTTAAAAAAAAAACATAACTCATAAACTATTTATATATATGAAAAGAGGTTATCCAGTGGTATTTCTTCATATATTTACAAAATACAAAAACTGAATTTTAAGGGTTGGTGGTGGGGGTAACTTGAAAAGTATGGATGTTTTGAAAATTAATTTCACGCGGTTTTGTAGATATAGGAAAACGATGTAACTTCTGTTAAAACTTCTTTTCGATATCTCTCACCATTCTCGAGATATTCCACGAAAATAAAATTCTGAATTTTTCGAGGGGTATTTTCACCCCCTAAAACCGTACGATGGCACCAACAAAAAATATAGTTATGTTACAGGTGAATTACTGCACAATTACTACACTATTTGCACATCATGTTTCATAATTTTCTGAATTTCCGGGTTTCCTAACTTCTCTTGTTAATCAGCTATTGAGCATTCGGACGTTAAGGGGACATTCTACAGCCTCGGCTGAAAGTTTTTATAATGAAATTAACATATAACGTTTTCAAACTTTTGAAATACAAGATAAAATCTTTGTTGTTTGCTTAATTCATTTGTTTACACAAATATTTCGCAGTGAAGTTGGCGTCTTTAGAATTGCTGACGGTTGAAATTTCGAGCGACTAGATCACTTGAAATAAAAAATTAATATTTAATATAAATTAATATATTAAAATATTTCAAATGATCCAGTCGCCCGAAATTTCAACCGCCAGCAATTGTAAAGACGCCATATTCACTGCGGAATATTTATGTAAACAAATGAATTAAACAAACAACAAAGATTGCATTTCAAGAGTGGTAGAATATACCCCTAAAAGTTTGAAAAAGTTAAGTGTTTGTAGAATGTCCCCCTAAGTACTTAATGAGATACCATTTTCTATGAACCATGGATGAACCATTCTGTAGTTGTCAAAACATAGCTATAAAGTCATTTGTCTAATTTTCTGTACAATAAGGCATCGCGCACTCCAGGTATAGCCTACCTGTTTTAATATCTGGTACTCGCACCCTTCTCGGCGCTACTTGGGGGTTTATGGTTTTACATACTTTCAGAGGTAATAAAAACAGAGAAAATGCGATTGCCTGTTATTAAAGGAAAAACCCTTGAATTCCTCCTTTACCATTTCATCTGTCCCTTTTCATCCCTTAGCCAATAACAATAGTTTTCTTTCCCCACCTTTACACCCCCGAGGAATCTTGCCTTCAAACTAATTGATGTGAAATCAGATATCACCGAGAGCTCAAACGAGCAATACGTATTGTTTTGTACCGTACAACCAGTTCGCAATCAGTTCGCGTTTAATTGTATATTAATAGTGAAACATAGTGAGAATGGTTACTAGACAAATTTTACATAAAAAAATATTGTGAATTCCGTGGCAACGTGAAAAGACTAACTGATTTTGTGATCGATGCGTCTAATATACCAGTTCGCAATAAGGAAAAAGTGCAACGATATTTAGAAACACATTTTCTCTTGCCATATAAGAAACGGTGGAAAAACTGTTACCGCATTAAAAGTCGGTTTCTTTTAACGAATGAACCGTGGCTAAACGAAGATTTCATAATACCGGATGAGTTGTGTGCCGGGTCTTCATCCAATCGTGCAGTAGGCAGACCGAAAAAGACATTCGACAGTTCTGGGGGTCGATCGAAAAGGAAAAAGACTGCTGAGCTTGTAGGAAGTACATCCACTGCGGAATTAACATACGCAACCACTATTAGTCTGCGCAAAGAAGGAGAGGTGGCAGCGGCGGAAATTGTGAAAGAGATCACGACGACAACTCTGACACGTGGTCAGAAAGTTTTGAAGAAATACCCGGATCGAAGTTCCATGCCTGCTGAAGAAGCCTTGGGCATGATTATGTTTGAAGGTTTGAGCAGGGCTACGTATAGGAATTTAAGAAATCGTGCGCTTAAACACGGACATAACTTGTATCCTTCTGAGTACGCGTTATCTAAAGCACGGAAGGAAACTTATCCAGAAGAAGGAATTCACATAAATGAAGAAGTAAGCGAAGTAACGTTGCAATCCCTCCTCAATCATACCGCCAAACGTATTATACATTCTAAGGATTACAAGGGCAATACATCTTGCACATTAACTATGAAATATGGGTTCGATGGAAGCTCGGGACATTCGGGGTGGAAACAAAAGGGACTTAGTGAAGAAGAAACTGACGAGTACCTCTTCCAGTGTTCCATGGTACCACTGGAATTAAAGGAGGATACTAGTGAAAAAATTATTTGGAAGAATCCTCGGCCATCCAGTACACGTTTTTGCCGGCCTATCCGGCTTCAGTGGAAGCACGAAACTAATGAAGTAATTATGGCTGAAAAAGTGAACGTGGAAGAGCAAATTGCGCGAGTGTCTCCATTTAAAGTTGGTGACGTTTTAGTTAATTATAGGTTGCATTTAACCATGGTGGACGGTAAAGTGTGTAGTGCTATGACCGACACGAGCACTCAGAAGTGCTATTTATGCAACGCAACCCCAAAAACTATGAATAAATTGGATGAGCATAATTCAGCAATTTGCGAACAATATTTACAATTTGGACTATCAAATCTGCATTGCTACATTCGGTTTTTGGAATGTATTTTACATATTTCTTACAGACTAGATTTTTGTTCGCGGGCTGCAACAAAAAAAAGTGGGAACAACGAATTATTAGCAAAGCGCATAAAAATGGCGCAGGCAAAGTTTTGGACTTACATGGGATTGAAAGTTGACCGTGTAAAACAATCGTATGGAAATACAAATGACGGTAACACTGCCAGACGTATATTTGACAATCCCCATTTAACAGCAGAAATCACCGGAGTTAATGAAGAAATTATTATTCGGTTCTCTACAATATTAATAGTTCTTATTCAATAAAAAAAAATACAATTTCACGACTATTGCCGAGAGACGGCCGAACTATACGTGAAACATTATAGTTGGTATTACATGCCAGTTAGTGTACATAAAATTTTAATCCACGGGTCACAAATAGTGGAAAATTTTACTCTGCCAATAGGCGAGTTTTCAGAGGAAGCCTTAGAATGCCGAAATAAAAATATAAGGCAGTATCGAGAGGACCATACTCAGAAGAAATCGTTATTACAGGCAAATAAGGATCTTTTTCACCGCCTACTGGCATCGTCCGATCCTTATCTGGTCGCAAAATACGGAATTCCAAAAAAAAAGAAGAAAGAAAATATCCCAGAACAAGTAAGAAAATTATTAATAATTGCAGAAGAGACGGATACCGAGCTTGAAGAAGTTACAGATATGGAGCTCCAGGAAGACGATATATAATTTTTTATGTGATTTCTGTAAATTGTTTATTGATATTAGTATTTTTCTAGTTTTAAAATTGAGCAAGTTCCTATTGTTAGTTTAAAGTATATTATTATTATTATTATTATTATTATTATTATTATCGACGTATAACATTATAACATTGTGTTGAATAAAACATGATATAAATTTCATTTGTGTCATAACTTGCTATGTGCATGATATTCTTGTAGTCAGTTATTTTTGTACCTCTTCTTATAACATTGAGGGGTGGTTTTACTCCCTAAATATGCAAACGGGGCAAAATAAAAAGACACGTATTTCTTATTTTCCGGTCCTCTAAAGCATATCCAAAATCCAAAGCAATCGGAGGGAACCTCTTCTTTTAAATCATAAAAAAGGAGACGGTTTGCTGCCTAGTTACTTTTACTTTACAATGGTTTTCGGCAACTAACACAAAAAGGTGCGCCTAGCAGCAGCCGATTCCTTTTCTATTCGATAGTATACACTTCTGCCTTCCGTGTAAAACAACTTTCAGCGTGTCACATTGTGTCACATTTTTTATATACGTAAAATTGCCGCAAATAAATGTGCTTATCTAAGAACGTTACAGAAAACGTTTAAAAAATCGGAAAACGTTGATCTATGAATCATTTTGTTCGCCTTCAAATATACTATACTGTCAACTATATCACAGATTTGTTGCAATTTTTGATGCGCCAAACACAGAAGAAATAGAACGCCCCCAGAAATACCTCAAAAATTTTGTTCAACTTTAAACATTTATAGAACAGTCGGTAATACTTTTAAAGAAAAAACAAACTTTGACCATTATACTAGACATATTTAAGAACATTTTCATGTGTTTACATTTTCATTATCTGTCAAATCGGAAATTGAATTTATTCACAATTCCCTAGAAAACACGCCACTGTGCCCCGCCTGACTTGTCCCGCATGCAGCGGTGCACGCGAATTGCCTGCTTCAGGCATATCTTCAAACGTTTATAACTAATAAACGAAGCCTCAACCGCATTATCGTTATTTTTGATTTTCGTCTTAGTATGGTGTCTAGAATCACCCCTTAAATTTTTTTCCACGTGTAACCGAGCACCCTATATGTTGTATTTCCCTTGTATCCATGTTGTTTTTTCTCTTCTTTTTTTATTAATTTTTATTTGTCTACCTCTTACTTAGTTACCTGCTTCGTTATAACTAAAGGGTTGTTCGTACCGACACGCGCGTGAAAAAACTCGATGTTTCTTTCGGGGTTGTAAAGCCCGATTCACCTGATGGTACGCGTGTAGCCGGACGATCTTATCACCCGCCAAACTAATTTATTAGGTGACTGTTTTTCGTAGAATCTGATCCGCACGATGATCAAAAGATGAAAAGTTGCTCTGTTCGTTCTTGTGGTCCGAACGATGACCCGATCAAGCAGACGAACCTTGCTTGTAGCGAGCAGATTGAATTCTGCCTTGTCTACCTTTGCGATGTCAAAGGTAGACAAGACATCGGAATTTGGGAGGTGGCAACATTTTTGATTGGCTCAGCTTTCCTCGAAGAGGAGGAACCTTCCCTCTGCGATTTCGGTGGTGGAGGAGGAAGTTTTCCCTCTTGGTGACGTAGCGGAGGAAAACCGAGCATCTGGCTACCAAACCTCGCCAGGTTGATCGGCCCGAGCGTCTCGCTAGGGTCGCGATTTATGACCGTATTGTCCCGCGAGTCAGCGATGGTCGACGGTATGTCGGTTCGAAGTTACCATATACCACCCGCTGACAGAGCAATCAACGGATTTTCTCAGAGCGAGGACGGTCGAGGTGTCCAAAAAAATAGCACGATGTCGATTGCTGCCTATTAAACATCTGGCAGGCAAATGTTCCCCAAAACGCGTCGAAGGTAAGCAATTGCCTGCTAATAAAAGATAGTTGAATTTCTGCCTCGCTCTGAGCCCCCTTTTGTTCCCGTAAGACGGAACAAGGGTATACCCCGTTAAATGAATGAATAAAAAAAACTCCCTAATGAAGAAAGTAAATACTAAATATTGCCCGCGAGTGTAAACATTTCAAAGTTGAACGAGAGAGGTTTCAGAGGATTCCCCTAAGAATGATGCAGGGAAGTTGGCAAGTTTAAAACACCGCTTAGGCAACCCGCTATGGAACTTTTTGCGGATTTCTTTTTTTTTCGGCGGGTCCGAGGTTCATTTTAATCTCGCGGCTGATAAGCCAGGAGTTTCGGCAACGAAACGACGCGACATCCTTTGATGCGCTACCCCGTGGGAATAAACAACTGCTTTATCTAAGAGCGTTTTACTTGCCCCGTGGTGTTTGGCTTCGCGAGAATTTGCATTCGACTCCCGTTTAAATTTGCATAGGTACATGTGAGCTAGAACTGCCATAAGGAGCCTACTGTCGTTGCGCTTTCTTCTGGAATCGACACCTCCGATTACCACCTGACAGCGAATCCTGAATTCTATTTAAGCTGCGATCAATTGGACCTTACAGTGAGCACTGAGATTACAGCCTGCGTTTGAATGGAATTCCCACGTAGCAATCTTTTACACCAAAATGAAAGCAACGATGTCGTGGTGATCGAGGTGAAAGCAACAAGAAGCATTCCGACGCTTTCACTGACTATAAAGGCTGTTTCACACGGGACACTTTTGTGGTGTTTGTGGTTCGTCACTGGTACTTTAGAATAGAGCTGTTTCGAGAGTCGAAACAATCGAGCCGAGCCGAGACCCGAACGGTTTCGGGTAACTCGAATGTTTCGGGTAGCTCGATTTTTTCGAGCCGCTCGAATGTGTTTCGGGTAGCTCGATTTTTTCAAGCAGCTCGTATGTTTCGAGTAACTCGAATGTTTCGAGCCACCCGAATATATTTAAGGTTGTCGACTGTATGGTGCAGTGTGATAGCTTGGTGTAGCTGGAACGTTTTGTACGCACCGAATATAAATTAAGTTAGATGTATAATATGAGATGTATAGATATGAAAACCATATGAAGTAATTTAACCCTTGCCTGGTGGATATTTTAACAACACATTGGATGCGGAGTCCATTTTGACCCATAATTTAATTCGTATATACCTCGGGATAAGCTCCTAAATAAGGTTTTCATCTTGTTAGCATCTAGTAGTAGTACTAATAAGAAGTAACACGTGTAGTTTGATATTCCGGAGGGTCCCATTGGAGTATGGATATATATTAAAGGTAATTCCTTATGTTTGTTAAAACTTAGGGCATTGTATGATTTTATGTTCTTGTATTGAGTTACTATATTGTTTCTATTAAACACTTATTTTATCACAGGTAAGAATTCAATTTCAAACTATAATAAGTTTTGTATACCTATTACGTTCCCGTGTTTTCCTATTTCCTCCTTTATTAAAAGAATTATCCGCTTTCAATAAAATAGTTTAATATCACAAACCATTAAAATTCATCGGGCAGGTCAGTATAATGATTATACTATAATCTATCGCTCGCACAGAAATAAATGATTTTAACAAACATAAGGAATTACCTTTAATATATATCCATACTCCAATGGGACCCTCCGGAATATCAAATTACACGTGTTACTTCTTATTAGTACTACTACTAGATGCTAACAAGATGAAAACCTTATTTAGGAGCTTATCCCGAGGTATATACGAATTAAATTATGGGTCAAAATGGACTCCGCATCCAATGTGTTGTTAAAATATCCACCAGGCAAGGGTTAAATTACTTCATATGGTTTTCATATCTATACATCTCATATTATACATCTAACTTAATTTATATTCGGTGCGTACAAAACGTTCCAGCTACACCAAGCTATCACACTGCACCATACAGTCGACAACCTTAAATATATTCGGGTGGCTCGAAACATTCGAGTTACTCGAAACATACGAGCTGCTTGAAAAAATCGAGCTACCCGAAACATTCGGGTTACCCGAAATCGTTCGGGTCTCGGCTGGGCTCGAAAAACCGAGTCCCGCTCGGTTCCAACTTCAAGCTACTCGAATGTTTCGAGTCTCGAAACAGCTCTACTTTAGAGTTTAGATATCTTATATCCTTCTTTATTCTTCTTTCAAAGTATTGTTATTTGTATTGTTGGAACGTATACGAAGTTCTAGTAGCGTACCACAGAAATATCACGTGTGAAAAGAACTTCAAAAAATAAAGTATTACAATAAGAAACTTATTAATATATAAATAATTTGTATATATATATATCAAAATTTATTATTGATTATACCATTATTTATAAATAAATCCTTTAAACTTGATAATGTATATAAAAATGAGGGGTTTATCGAATTATTAATTAGTTTAGTTCAATATGGTCCATAAAATCAAAAATAATTTAAATATAAATAATATATATTTATGTAAATATATAAAAGAAATATATATGCCATTAATAAAAAGGCCAAGAACTTGTGAAGAGTCACAGTGGCAATAAATAATGCTTAATAAAGCTGTTTCGTTATGAAGGAAGATAGTATTTTAATTAGCTGGGATCAGCGTTTAGGTGTTTGTCGCATCGGCCTGATTGTTTTGCTGGAAATAATTAAAGATTGCATCTAAAGGGAGGCGTAATTGGCTGGGCAAGTACTATCTTTCCCCAAGCTCTAACTGGTCCAAACGATTGAATTACTCCTACGACATTGTCCCGTTCATTTGAAATTCAATTATCTCTATGTCGACTCCTCGAAGAAGTTTCCTCCTCTGCTATCGACGATGCATTCATTGGGATTCGAACGAACAGATTCAAATTGCTAGGCTATGTGTAACAAAACTGGCTGCAATTTTGTGCACATTTTATTTGTTGGAAGAGATTGTTGAATTTTTTTTCTTAACTAGGATTTCTTAATGAGTATCATTTTTCAGAATTGTATAAATATATAGTTTTCAAAAAAGGACAAAATGTTTTAAAAATATTCGTTACGAAATTTAGAAATAAACATTTTAAGTTATAAATAATTTGTAAGTATCATTAGTTCCCTTTTATTCATCAGTATCATTGCATTGATCAAATAATAACGTCGAAACGATGATAAGACAACCGTTCTTTATAGAATATTAATAAGAATCACTACCCAGTATATTATTAATTTCAGAACTCCTTAATATTAGAATCTTCCATATAATCCAAGTTAACCGTCACCAAATTAGTAAAAAGTAAAATTTCCTTTCGCAACTCACTCCATTTTGGGGTGCCTCGTAAGCAGGGTTGTCAATGCCAGCCATGGTTCTTCTGAAAAATAGTAAATCATATTTAATTGCAGAAAACAGAGATCACAAAATATATACTATTTTGATATTTGTTAAAAGTAAAATCCAGGTATCGAATGAAACTGTTAACTTTTATAAATAAAAGTTATTTACTATACTTCAACTTTTAAATCATTTTTTTTCTGTTTTGAGTTAACTTTGTACATTGACAATTTAACTCTGTTGTAAAAATTCAGTTTCAACAGTTATTTTGTATTCGATGAATAAAAGTTCTGGAGGATCATACATTTTTTAACAGATATTTTAAACTAAAATATAAGTTAGAATTATTTTGTTAATTAGCATTATTTAAGAAATTGAATGCAGGGTAAATATAGAAGAGGAAACAAATTAAGATTTTTATATAATTATTTTATTTTACTAACAATAAGAGGAATATTGAACAAAATCTATATATCCCATAACAGGAAATCTGCTTGCCACAACTTTAACTTTCTCAGAGCAGAATAAATGTTCCTGTTTAACTAGAACTTGTTTCTACCTCCAAGAGATTAAAAGTTCCCTATTTTATGCATAAATGTATGGAATATAAGTTTCAGTGTTAACAGTTCAAGTTTTAACTGTTTTCTTGGAACAGATATGACGATAGTAATCAAATTACTGGTATTTCATACCTAATTGAAAATTAGTATCCCGTTTCTACTATGACGTCGTGTTTGCGCCGCCAAGTGAAATTCAGCGCATTCTCGAACCATATGACAATCATTGAGAAGTGGGAACGAGCCGTAATGGAGATGGTATCAATCGAAGTAACAAGGTAATAGATGTCCCTGTTAAATTATTATGCACACTGTGTGGAACATCTTTGAGCATAATGTCTTTGGATGAACTTTGAAAGGCTCGTATTCTTCGCTGGGGGAGCGTAGTAATAATAGACAATCGCGTCTTCGAATTGAATGGAGACAGGAACTTGATCAGATTCGATTCATAAAAATCGATTTTGTGAGCGCTACTGGACCAATGAAACTTCTTACAAGCTGCCTTAAAAGTTACTGATTTAATAATGGAAAGAAAATGTGGAATGTTTATTAGGTTGGAAACGGCGATGGAGTTAATCAAATACTACAGAAATGGAAAGTGCAACTTCGAAGAGAAATTAAGCGCGTCATGCTCAGTCAGGAGGCCGAAAGAAAAGTGATTTTTGGGAATTTTTTTCTCAAAAACTGTAAGACCTTTTTCAAAACCTATTTTGGTATTTGTAACAGTGTATTTTAGGGAGTATCTCATAATTTGTTTATTTAAAGATATTTATCAATAACGACGCTGTGGCCGATCTGCCGGAGGTCCTCCCCAAAAAGGTGTTCTGCGGAAACCACTGCTGCTCGGTACTGAACCATCAGAAATTAAAAATTCGAAAAGATTTATTTTATATATTAAATTAGTTAGTCTTTGAACGAAGGACTTTTCGAAATGTTAATTTGGTAAAAAATGGCGTACGCTTAACAGTAAAGTTCCGATTTTTTATAAAAGCACCACTCGTTTTTTATCAATAAAAAAAATATGCAACGAAAACGAAGTCCTTCGTTCAAAGACTAGATAATTTAATATATTAAATAAATTTTGTGGAATTTTTAATTTCTGATGATCCAGTACCGAGCAGTCGTGGTTCTAGAACTGTCTTCTAGCACAGTTAGTGTTACTATTTCAAATACCAAAATAGTTTTCGAAACAGGTCCTACAGTTTTTGAGAAAAATTGCCAAAAATCACTCTTCTTCGGTCTCCTGATTGACAATGAATATGACTCCATAAATTCCTGCACATCCCACTACATCATCACTTTCAGAAATTGTGGAATTCTAACCCTAACCCTAACCTAACCTAACCCTAACCCTAACCTAACCCTAACCTCTTCACCGGCGAAAACGATTTAACTCATTTGAAAATGCTTCTTCATTAGACAAGACAAGTCAACTCGTCACTAATATTAAAAAATTGCGCTCGTCGCGAGAAAGTAAAAATATCAAAATATTTGTTTCTTATTCACTTTCTCCTTGTTTCTTCTTTTGCCTTTTTTAATACATTGGTAATAAATTAAATTAAAAATTCTCATAAGGGAGAGTAGGGTAAAATGGCACGCTTAACTTTGGAGGGTGATAACTTAAAATCGGAAAGAAAAAAAGACACGGGACTTCAACAGGAGTCTTAACTGGACCTTAGACTATAAGAAAATCAAAGCCTTTGTTAAGAAAAATATTTGGCGACAAAGGAAAATGAGATTTACCGGAGGTATTAAAATTTTCGTCTAGCTCAAGTGATAGGGTAAAGTGGAACACCCACTTGAAGACCATGCAAACGTACAAAATCTTTATTTTTATGATTTAAAAAGTATTCATTTATGCAAAAAACTATGAATATATGTTTTAGGTATAACTATTACAAATAAAATATAACAAAAATATATATTATACACATAAAAAAAATATTTTACCAGATAACATAAAAATTACTGAAAATAACCAAATACACATGGTTTTTTACATGAATAATGAATATCAACACGTGCATGGAGAATTTTTTACTTTTTAGTCCATTTTAAATAAAATTGTTTAAATTAAAAAAATATTTTGCATATTTTTTATTATTTACTTTTTAGTGTCTAAGTTTTGATTTGTGGTTATATGCTGATTTCATGTCGGTTAAATTGATTTGTGGTTACAGGCTGATTTCAAGTCGTTTGGATTTGTGGTTATGGGTTATATTTATTGATGACTGGGTAATTTTTTCACCCCTCCCGTTTTTTTTTCATAATTTTGTATTGTCATCATAACTACACACACCTGCAAAGTTTCAAGACAATTGGATTTGTGGAATTGGGTTAAATAGGTGTTCCGTGTTACCCCACGAGAAGTGTTCCGCTTTGCCCCACATGCAGTCATTTAGTAAACATTTAATATTTACACGTCAGCGTGAGGTAAAGAACTTTTTAATACGTCAAAATGTAGCATAAGGACTATAGAATCTAACAATGTACTTAGCGTTATTAATTTTCGAAATCCAAGTGCCGAAACGTGGTCGAAAGTACAACACAATATTGAAACGTCGATATCGGAAATTTTTCCAACTCTCTTAAGGGGACAGACCACTGTAAAAAATCGGAAAAATCGATTTTCTCTTTTTCACATTTTCTGAAAGACGTACGTTTCAAAAATGCTCTCTCCAAATTTTATAAAGAAATTTGCAAAATTGACGGTGATATAGTATTTTCCGTGAAGCGGTGTCAAGCGCGCGACTGAGCCGCGCGGAACATTGAACGCGTTTTCCTCAGAATGACATTTTTCAACCGCGTTGACAGTCTACAGAGAAAACTATACGTCCAATTGAAATGAGCAAGGGCATTTATTGTACGAAAAACCCGTCGCTATTACGTGACGATCAGTTTTTTTTTCAATTAACGACCAGCTTTATGTCCATTACGGCCATTGTGAATTTTGAAAATCTAAGTTCAAATTCGTTGTTAGCAATCAGCAAACCCATTGGGAACAATAATTGCTTAAATTATCGAGCTGATGAATTTTCACTTCTTTTACCGCCGATACCTTAGAAACCAATTGTCACCTCAACTTGAAGATTTCTTGCGATTGATGTCTCATCATAAGGCATCATTTGGCTTAAGGAGGTTCGATACCTCACTTGCGGGGCAGGCGGCGAGAGGGGTAAGCCTATGCTTATACGTGGGAGCTCTGCAGTGATACCAATCTTAGATAAAAAAAATGTATGCAGACAAAAATGTTATTTACATGTCTATTCCTAATAAAATTATTACTACACAGTTTGTTTTGGAATTCGATTAAGCAAAAAGTATGTTTAATGCAGTTAGAAACACAATATTTTCATTAAAAGTAGCGTAGAATATGTGAGTGAAATGCGGCAACGTCGCTTTGCGTCCATCTTTTTTTCTCTTTCCATCTCACACTTGTGGCGTCCTTTTGCGCGTTCGTACCGGTTCGCAACAAATTACTAAATACATGTTTACAGCTTGGTAGTGTTTTTACCAATATTTACTGTATGCTTTGTACAAGTATACATTGTATAGATGACTACCCGGCGTACAGCGTTGCCACGTTTTAAACAGTTCCTTCAACCAGCTCCAAAAATACGAGCACATTGCTGTCTATTTATTCAATTATCTAATAAACCGTATGGTTCATGTCCGATTTTCTCTTTTAAAATTTCATAGGAATACTTAAGCTTTTCATTGCAGCATTTTTTTAGGACTTTCTCACTATTTTTAAGAACTCTATGTAACATTTTATAGAAATGTTATCGCTTCTCCCATAACAGCCTGTGTATAAGAGCGCAACTTTGATTTCAGTTTTTTCAAAAACCGTGCGGTCAATCGACTTGAAATTTTGACACAATGCGGACTACACTTCAAACATTAGATTAAAATACTTTTCAAAGATTTCTCATGATTTTTTCTCCGGTATCGAACCTCCTTAAAATTCAGTTCTAAAATCGTGGGAGCAAAAAGGGGCGAGAAAACCCCTCATCTTTGAGTCACACTTTAGTCCCCCGTGACACTTTAACTTTGCTGAATAACATTGCACTCTGTATAATTCCCCATTTACAAATGCATCGTGCACTTTATAATACCGCTTTGTACAAACAGGACAAAAAGAATCGATTATCCAAACCAATACCCTCCACCAATAAATTCAAACAACCGAGGTGCCCTGGTGCCATTTTTTATCATATTTTTAGATACCCGGTAACGTGGCCGCTCATACATAAATGAAATCTCTCGGTATCCCACGCTTTTGACTCGCGATCAATCGAACGGAACGGGGAAGACAACTAATAAACGTCTGACGGTTAGCTTCGCGAGGGATACCGATGGAAACGATATTGAAATCGGAGGAAATTAAAAAGCCTCCCTACCTCCGCCGATGGAAAATTCGATGCACGCAATCAGGTGAAAACGGGGGGAAGATTGCTAATGGGGAAATCGTGTTGAACTTAAAGATGTCCCTCTGGTCGAGGGCTCTTACGTTCGGTCTGCGGCGCGTTCCAGCCCGCAGGAAAACCGATCGAACGTTCCGTTTTTCCCCTATTTTTTCCACTGGGTCACGCTCGCCGCGGCCGAGGGTTGTAACTAGGAAATCGTGACCATGCTTCCACGTGGGAATTAATTTCATTGCGACGGGGTCAGGATTGCGCGTGGAAAGCAGATGCAAATTCGCAATAAAATAATGATGGGGGAAAAGTATACTTTACAGAGGCTCGCGTAACTAGGCAAACTTTGGGGACTTGTTCTAGATGCCTCGAAGACTGAGCTAGTGTAAGTGGAGATGCCTGTTGGAGATGGCTCCTTAATTGGACCATTCGTGTATCTCGATAAACAAATATATTTGCAGTGGTTCTTTCGGCTACACTGATTTAGAAAGTCGAGATGGAACATGCGAGAGCAGCGAGACGGTTATTCATTTGTTTGTCGTTCAGCGTCGTCGAAATAGAGAAATACGTGGTGCGCGATCATTATTTTTCGTACTATTTCAAGCGGATTTCTTTCTACGTCTTGTAAGTACCATAATTTTAAATGATACTAGTCTAAAGTGTGCTGTTTTAGCTATAAATTCATGTCCTTATTTTTCCATATTCGTATAAGTATAACAATAAAAACATATCTTTTTTATATAACCTACAAGTTGCCTAATATTGGACCACCACTAGTTGCTTAAATTGGACCGGGCCATTCTAGGATACCATCTACGTTATGGTAGCGAATAGTTAAAAGCACACTAAAAAGTTTTTTTTTAAGTTTTTTTTTCTTTTTTAGAGATTTAAAATGACGAAAAAGCGAAGATACGGGAAATGGAATGAAGACGAACTACAAAAGGCCATTGTAGCATATGAAAACGATGACTATGGTTTAAATGAGTGTAGTAGGGTGTATGGAGTGCCAAAAGCCACACTGGAGCGACATTCCGCGAAAAAAAACTCATATGCGAATGGTATAAAGGCTCTGGGGAAGCCAACCACGTTCTCTTTAAATATGGAGAAGATTTTATCGAACCACATTCTAACATTAGAAGAATGCTTTTTTGGATTAACAATTAGAGATGTGCGAAAACTCGCATTTGATCTAGCGGAAAAATATAACCTTCCCCATGCATTCAATAGGGAGAAAAAGATGGCAGGGAAAAAATGGTTTTACGCATTTATGCGGCGAAATCCTCGACTATCTATTCGACAACCAGAGGCTACTTCACTTGCAAGAGTAAAAGGATTCAATAAAGAGAATGTGCAACACTTTTTTGATTTATTAGAAAGCTGTATTACAAAATTTAATCTTACACCAGACAGGATTTTTAACGTAGATGAATCTGGGTTTTCCACTGTGCAGAAAAGGACACAAAAAATAGTGGCAAAAAAAGGGAAGCATCAAGTAGGCGTTGTTGCAAGTGGCGAACGAGGGGTAAACACCACAATGGTCTGTGCAGTAAGTGCTGCAGGTGTTTACATACCACCAATGATAATTTTTAAGGCAAAAAAGTGGAACGACGCATATGAGATTGGTGCTCCTACAGGAAGCAATAATGCTATAATAAAATATCAGATACAGGCTACATTAATACTGAACTGTTTGTAACATGGCTGAAACATTTTAAGAATTACACAAATTGCAATAAAAATAAAAAAATTCTTCTGTTGTTGGATGGGCACACCACGCATAGTAAAAACCTAGAAGCTCTGACTTTTGGAGCAGAAAACGGTATTGAATTGCTACAGTTACCCGGACATACAACCCACCGTTTGCAGCCTCTGGACGTAGCGTTTTTCGGTCCATTACAAACGTATTTCATTCAAACACAAGAAAAGTACCTGAACACGTATAAAGGCCATCAGATTAGGCAAACTAATATTCCATCTCTCTTAACTGAAGCGTACGGAAAAACTATTGCTAATGCTGAGAGTGCTTTCCGTGCTACAGGAATTTGGCCATTTAATCGACATATTTTTCAAGAACACCACTTTGCTCCTGCTACTGCACTACTTTCGACTGACACTCCCTAGCCATGTTCTTCTGTAACTGAAACTCGAGGAGCATCCATATCTTTGGAAACAGAATCTGACTCAGGAAACAGTGATGACAGCAAAGATGAAAATTTCAAACCATCTGCTGAGTGTTTTAAAAAGACTTTAAAACAGATTTCCCCGGTACCAAAACTAGCACCTGATCCGCAGCCGACGCTGTCACAAAGAAGCAAGAGGGGAGCACAAAAGGCAGCTCTATTAACTACTGACTCCTACAGACTGACTCTTCAAGACTCTCAACAAAAACGAATGAAGAAAACGCAACTATTGCCCCACTCCACAGACAAAAAGAAAAATGTTAAAGATAAAAGCTGGTATTGCTTCCTATGTAGCAAAAACAGTGAAGAAGGCATGATACGATGTCTTCAATGTCGCACCTGGGTTCATACACGTTGTGCAAATGTGAAACCCACCAAAACAGCGTACTATTGCACTACGTGCACCGTAAGATACTTGTTTCTTCCTGTTTCTATTTTTATTCAATGCCCTGATCAGTGTTTTTTAGATTATATATATAAATTCATTGGTTTTTAGGAGCGGTCCAACGTAGGAAACCGGTGGTCCAACTTACGAAACCGGTTGCCTGAAATGGACCGAAGTCATTACTTTAGTTTTTTTGACATATTATTTTAATCAATTATTTTATTAATCCACTAAATACATGATAGAATCTACATGAAATGTAGATCATTTTCCCATTTTTGTTTGCTTTCTACAATGTGTTATGTCCGTGTAGGAGAGAAAAATAAAAAAGTGGTCCAAAATAGGCAACCTTCCCCTATAAAGACGTTTTGCCTGTGATGGGGTTTTGAGTAAATGGCTGGCATGGTTGTAGATCATACTATTTAGTAACTTTTGATGAGCCTAGTTGGTGTGAGCCACGGAAGAGTTTGAAGTGTAAAGGCTTAAGGGGACCTTCCGGTCTAAAAGCCGATTTTTTTTTATTTAATTTTTCGAATGTTCAATCTTTTAGAAATACGTGTTTAAAAGGATTTGTTGAAATTCGTAAAATTTCCGAAGTTATAGGCATTTAAGTAGCGGCAAATGCATGGGTCACAACCGGCCACTCGGCGCTCACGTAAAACTTTAAACTCGTTTTTCCCGAAACAGTGTTCTTAAAATCGGTGGGACCTGTATCTCCAAAAGTTATTATCCGATTCGACTGAAACATTTTTTATTTTGAAGAATATACTTTTGGCTGGGGGGGGGGGGGCACAAAATTTACAAAAATTACATTTTTTGAGAAAATAACGACACTTGAAGTGTGAAATCACTTTTTCTCAATATTTTTCGTCCTTTCAAAGCCTTTAAAAATTATAAATTTTCAATTTTTTGTAATTGTCCTGGTTTCCCCCCTAACCAGAAGTATATTCTTCAAAATAAAAAAAGTTTCAGTCGAATCGGATAATAACTTTTGAAGATACTGTTCCCACCGATTTGGATCAATTTTTTGACGCCTTGACTTTAACGACTCCCCAGTGCCGTCTGCAATGATTAATTATAAAACATAAATATATTTCTATAATTTAAGACATCCTTAATACAATGCAAAAAGTCCTATTAAATTATATATAGTAGTTTTCCTTTAATTAATTCCTAAAGATCACCTATTTTTTGGGGCTCTAGACCGGAAGGTCCCCTTAATCATAGCTAATTTTCAATTATTATATTAGGTATACGATATAATATTTTACCATTCCAATATGAGATTGTGTGCTTTGGAATGTTGTTTTTTATGCTTTTGATTGAGGGTTCTGTGAGGGCTTTGGGATGGAACATGGAAATTTGACAAGCTCCCATTTTCATTTTTCAGAAACTACTTAGTTTTGTTGCATTGATTAGTGAACTCTTGTTCGCGTACATTTTTATTCGAACGATCTCGTGTATAGGAATGAACTTTTAGTCGGATAGAATTCCATTCGAATAAACTTTTATTCGGATAAAATTCCATTCGAATGAACTTTGATTCGAACAAACTTTTATTGAGATAAAATTCCATTCAACAGCAGTTTCATTCGAATGAACTTGCATTTTAATTAATTTTTATTCGCATTAACTTCCATTCGAAATAACTTTCATTCATTACTAAGAAATTAAATGATACCCCTCGTTCATTATCCATACGAAACTATTTTCAACAGCACAAAATTATCTACCACTGCAGTCCACCGTATCGCCCAGCTTTTATTATTCAAGAAAGGAAGAGCGGCAGAGGATTCGTGCTTTATCGCGAACGAGTAGCACCATTCGATTCGGGCCGCAGGAGCAGCAGCATATACGTCCCGCTGACAGGACATTTTATTTATTGCCACCCACTGCACCAGACTCCTTGCATTCTGATATTTTTTATGATTGCGCACGTGTAACGCGCAACGTAGAAAATATTGCTGGCGACCGAAACTGACGTTACGGAAATGTAATGCCAGTTAGGTACGTTTCGAAGGATTTTAAAAGAGATGGAACTGGATAGTGTGGAATTGGAATTACAGTCTCTTATAATTAAGGGACGAAATAATTTTCGAATTAAAGATATTCAGATTGTTGATTAAACAAAATGTTAACTATCTTGACTCCGTATTATCTGGATTTTCGATTACCTGATTTCGGTTATGTATTTCATAGCTAAGTTATCAATTATTCTAATGCCCTATTGGCTATATTATTATTGTAGAGTACCTATTTGAATTTCCAATAATGTAAATATTGATTACTCAAAATGTCAGTTAACTAAATTACTGTTTACTCAAACTTACAGTTGCCTAAATTGCGAATTGATTTGAACCTCTAGTCACCTAAATTATCCGTTACTTGAACTCTCAATTACCTAAATTACTAATTGTTGAAACTCCCAATTACTTATGCTACTAATTACTCAAATGCCCAGTTATCTAAGCTATCAATTACTCAGATTTCCAATTATTTGAATTACCAATTACTCAAACTTCCAGTTACCTAAACTATCAACTGCTCAGATTTCCAATTACCTAAATTACCAATTACTCAAACATTAAATTACATAAATTGCCGATTACTTGAACTCCCAAATATTAAAATTATTAATTATTCGAACTCTTCATTGCCTAAATAACCAGTTACTGAAATTTCCAGTTACCTAAACTGCCAACTGCTCAAACTTTCAATTACCTAAATTGCTGATTACTCCAACTTTTTACAACAATTACCTAAATTACGTTTACTCGAACACCCAATTACTTAAATTACCGATTACTCCAACTCTCAAGTATTTAATTTTCTAGTTGCCCAGTCTCCCAGTTTTCTTCGTTTTCTACTAAACTTTCTGGCATTCAGCTTCTCAATTTACTTCAACTAGTATAGCAACGTTTCAAAGTAATGCATCGTGTGCTCGCGCTACCCAGACATATGTATGTCCAAATTACGGTCAGTCGTTTCAACTACATATTTTCTTCAATAAGAAGTAAGGGGACGCTGCAACTTTCAACTATATAGTATTATGTAAAAGACGCTTTTAGATGAACCCTTTTCTTGCTCTGACGTCTCCTATAACATCATCCACCTTTACCACAACCACTATGCTCCAATAAGTGTGAAACTTGGTGCTCAGAGGAGCTATAATCTTCACCGAAGCCCGCGGCGGACGCTTGAATAATTTATTTTAATCTCTCGTAAATCGTAAAACATAGTACACGTTCGTTTCAACAATTTCCCCCGTGACATAGTAGACCAGATTTACTTCCTCAAGGATTACCTACATTCTCCTGGTATCCCACGTTTTTCTTCACTATTCGAGTAACATCTGAACATTTAATTTTATTTCTTACCCTGTCTGCTACATATATATAAATTCCAATATTTCCCAATCTGCTACAACAGTGACTATTTCTTCTTCTATTATCATTTCGTATTTAATTAACACTCTAATCGACCTTTCATCATAGCGAGAACCTCACTTGAACATTTGTAAACTCTGATTTCGCTTGAAAAGTAATTCGATCATTTTTGTAGCACAAAGAATTTACGAAATATAAGATTATTTCAAATTTAACTTCACAAGTACAGAATCATGAATCAACGCTCCTTATTTTTCACTCAAAAGCAAAATTTTATTCCCCTTTTTCCCTCATCCGCCCGTTTCCAGTCACGATTCATATACTTTCGAAACAGAGATGAGCAAAATTTTATTTAGATGACGAATAACGAATAAGCTTCTATTCGCCACAAACAGATAAGTTTTTAGTCGAACAAGAACTTATCCGAATGAATTTTTTATCGCATAAGAATTAATCCGAATAACTTTTTAATCAAATAGCAATTTATCCAGGTAACATAAATAATTCTCATTCGGATAATTATTTGCCCGTTGTATAGATCCCATGAACACACTTTTACAAAACAAAGAGGAAATCAAAACTATGAATTTTTTAATAGATATTCGAATTAATAACGATAAATTATTCGAATAATATGTTAAGGACCCCATACACGTTGAGATCTGCATCGCTACATGTATCGATACAGATCGCGATACATGTATCTTGAGATTTGTGTCAGGTATCAAACAGCACATACACGTTGAAACGGAATCATGAGACACCACTTCAGTTCAAAACGCGGTACTGAAATGTTGCCTCCACTACCGGTGTGTAGGGATGGGATCAAGTTCAATATGTACTGATGAATCCGAGTCAATTCCAATACAAAAGTTTCACTTCATGGGATTCGAATACTACTCATAAGAGCAGGCGTTTCATTCTATATACTTCCAAAGTACTTGGGTCATAGAAGCCGGTTTCGAACCTCAGAAAAAGTACCGGCAGAGTTCAGAATGTACTTCTAAGTACTTCGACCTTTGAAAGAATCGAATCTCGTAAAAGTAGTATTTGAACCCTGAAAGATAAAAATTTACATAGCTAAGATTTACCAATATCGTACCACTTAAGATATTTTTCGTTGCATTTCGTATTTGGTACTAGATTGAACGCAAGTTAATATTGGATATTGAAGTTTGATGTTTTAGGCATAGTTTTTAGTTACAAAATTGTACATAACCTATATATATGAGATATAACTTAAGTTTTCAAATCGTACTGGTACGATTGCAGTTGTACGATTTTAGGAAACATGATTGATCAGTTTATTTATACATATCGATTTAAACTTCATAATAAATGTAATATGTACATAAAATGAGTGTGAAATATTCTACAATAAACCCGCTTTTAGAAAAATAGAAGAATGCAGGATAAAACTGCATTGTTTGATTATTATCAGCTAAAATATACTGGTAAAATGTCATCCATCATACCTGATTCTTTTAAATGTTTATATTTATAGCACGCATAAACTAGGGTGTAAGCTTGAAGGTTTTATTTCTGTTTCTCATTTTGCATTTACTTTATGTTTTTACCATTACATGTCGGTTCTACTCACTAATTATTGAGAAATTGATGAGGTATGATTTATGTGACCAGATAGTTTGATGACCGGATAGTTTCGAACAGTTCACGACTCACGAGTGCTTCGAAAAAGAAAAACAATACTTTTAAGGGAACATTCTGATCAAATCGCTAAAAAAAATAGGTGATGTTTAGGATTTTTTTGTAAAAAAGTATACAACTTACAGTAAAAAAACTTTATGGGTTTTACTTATTCGTTATTCAAGGATAGAAAAAAAAATTAATTTTCCAGTAGTGGTTCGATTTCTACGTGGCGCTCCTTGTTCTGCTACAATAAAAAGCAGCGTCGACGGTAGGCAGTATAACTCGACGTAGGATTGTCGCAAATACAGAAACTAAAGATACTCTTATATGTTATATCAATCGCTATCGTATCAGAAGGTAAAGAAAGTAAAATGACGATGTTTGGTGCACGTCTGAACACAAACATGCTAAAAAAAGGAGTAATTTTAAGCCTAAAAATGTTAATAACGAAAACCTATGACACCTAAAATTTATGATCGAAGGCTGATACGATCGTGAATTTAATTGTAAAGAAAATATCAGTATCACCAAGGTTTCTGGAATCGGTTCATAATTTATTTTGTTATGCTGACTACCATTCGAAGCTTTTATGAGTACCAGAAGTTTCCTATTCTGTGCAAATGTGTGATTTGTTTTCGATGAAAAATTCAAGTAGTCCACATTACATTTATTTAACTGTATTATCATTAACAATTACTTTACTTGACAAATACACAAAACACTGTTAACATTTGTAAGTATTGAGGAATAATATTCGATCGACAATTTTTGGCTTCAATCTATTTCGTTTTTTGCTAATGACATTTCCTGCCTTCGAAAATAATCTTTCTGATGGGACGGACGTTCCCATGGTGCATAGGTAATCACGAGCTAGTTTCGTTAAAATGGGGTACAGAATACTATTTACAGACCAATATAATAAAGGATCTTCTTTACGATTCACGTACTGTGATTTTAAATAATTATGTATCTCTATAGTAATAGCGGGTGAACTGGACACGTGCTCGTTTATATTGGCAACTTCGGTATCAAAGGATGACCATAATGAAATATGGGCGTCATTTTTTTTTGAATCATTTATGTCTTCAGAAATATCCGTACTTGTCGATACATCGTCATTCAAAACGCACTTAGCTGCTTCTTCGATTAAAGCATCGCGTGCACGAGCAATGTTTTCATTTGTAGAAAAACTTGCAGTTTTGAAACGAGGATCTAATAAAGTAGCTATTGCATAAAAATTATGATTTTCAACATCACTTAGATAATATTGCACATAATAAATCAACTTTTGACGCAAAATCTGATCTAAACCAATATCATCGGTACTATCGGTAGTAACGTATAAAAGGGTACTTAGTTGCTTTTTGAGTGGTATTATTTTGGATAAATGTATATTTTTTTCGCTACTAATTTCTTTTGTAACTAAAAAAAATATACGCAATATGGGCAGTATTAAACCCAGAGTATTCCATTCATGATCAGTTAATAATTGAAAATTATGTGTTAATGTGTCTAACGCTAATACTACAGCACGTTTTTGCTCTAATAATCTATCAAACATTTCATATGTTGAATTCCAACGCGTTTCAACTTCAATTATTAATTTGTGATTTGGGATCTTAATCAGGTTTTGCGTTTCCGCTAATTTATCTTGTGCTAGGCTGCTGTGTTTAAAATGTGTAATTACTCGACGACATTTCTCGCGAATCCGGACAATATCCGGGATCTCCATCATAGATTTTTTTACTACGAGGTTCAAGGTATGTGCAAAACATAGTATGTTGGTCGTTCTAGGTTCTAGCTGTTTAATTGCTAATTTCATATTTGCTGCGTTGTCTGTAACAACGCTTATAACTTTATCTTCTATTTTCCAATTATTAAATATACCTTTTAAATTATTTGCAATTGCGGCACCGGTATGACTTCCTTCAATTTTTACAGTTTCCAACACATACGTTTTTAGTTGGTAAATGTCATTAATAAAATGACACGTAACAGTTAAGAAACTGTCCATGTTTACGCTAGTCCACGTGTCTGTCGTAATACAGACCTTTCGCACATTGGCTAATTCATTTTTAACATTCGATGTAGCTTCTTCATATTTCTTTTCTAACCATTTTTTTAATACCTTCCGACTTGGTAGTTGATATTTTGGGTCCAAAAATTTTAACAATGCAACAAAACCATTGTCTTCTATTATGGATAATGGCTGCAGATCAGTTGTTATCAAATCGATTATTAAAGAATCGATTGTTTTTTTCTCGGATTATTCTCTGAAAGAATCAGTATTTTTAGAATCAATTGCAATAATCTTTATGCATAAATTAAATCTAAAACATTAATATAAATTAGAATAATGTAATATACCTTCATTAGGGCATACGTTTTCTGCAACAGTATTGTCATTACTGTCAGTTTTCTTGGAGATATTATGAATCTTTGCATGCTTAATTAAATTTGTAGTACATTTGTCATATTTTAGCTTTTTGTTACATGTGCTACACACCACAACACCATTTTCTGGGTTAGAATAATAGTCCCAAACCCAAGAACGTTTAGGCATGTTCAACGTGGATCACTACACGACGATAGACGATGCGTGAGGGTTACTGATAGTGATTAGTGATTATAAATTATTATTATCGTTACAAATTAGAATTATACAGATTAAACAACATATGATTGATTGGTTTGGACGCTAATGAACGAGTGACGATTGACGATGTACAACGACGCCGTTATTCAGGATTTAATGCAGCATGTATTTGTTAATAAAACTATCCAATCATGTAAATAGTTTCTCCATTTATAATGTAACAAATTATTTGATTGGTTCCTCGCTCATTCAGAACGAGCGTTTTACATATTAGCATTGTTTTAATAACGAAGCAGCCGAATTCTATATATATATATATATATATATATATATATATATATATAATGCGCGTATCTAATTGTAAGTAGAAGTCCTTGGAAAATATCATCTAACAAGGAGAGGTTCCCAGGTGTCCGCCTCCGATTGCTTTGGGTTTTGGATATATCTTAGAGGACCGAAAAATAAGAAATAGTGTCTTTTTATAGTGGCTCGTTTTCATATTTAAGGGGTGAAACCACCCCCCAAACACCTGAAAATCTTATAACTTTGGGGGGTGGTTTCACCCCCTAAATATGAAAACGGGCCGCTATAAAAAAACACGTATATCTTATTTTTCGGTCCTCTAAAACATATTCAAAATTCAAAGCAATTGGAGGCGGACACCTGGGAACCTCTCCTTGTAAGTTATAAGCGTTGTTACAGACAACACAGCAAATATCAAATTAGCAATTAAACAGCTAGGACCTAGAACGACCAACATACTATGTTTTGCACATACCTTGAACTTTATAGTAAAAAAATCTATGATTGTGATTCCGGATATTGTCCGGCAACTTAGCGTTGCCACATTAACACATAATTTTGAATTATTAACTGATCTTGAATGGAATACTCTGAGTATAATACTGCCCATATTGCGTATATTTTTTTTAGTTACAAAAGAAATTAGTAGCGAAAAAAATATACATTTATCCAAAATAATACCACTCAAAAAGCAACTAAGTACCCTTTTATACGTTACTACCGATAGTACCGATGATATTGGTTTAGATCAGATTTTGCGTCAAAAGTTGATTTATTATGTGCAATATTATCTAAGTGATGTTGAAAATCATAATTTTTATGCAATAGCTACTTTATTAGATCCTCGTTTCAAAACTGCAAGTTTTTCTACAAATGAAAACATTGCTCGTGCACGCGATGCTTTAATCGAAGAAGCAGCTAAGTGCGTTTTGAATGACGATGTATCGACAAGTACGGATATTTCCCCATATTTCATTATGGTCATCCTTCGATACCGAAGTTGCCAATATAAACGAGCACGTGTCCAGTTCACCCGCTATTACTTTCACGAAAATTCCAGGTTTTTAGATTTGTACCTATACGTATAGGGCTCCTCAACCACGTGGAAGGGATGAAAATTACGCTTCCCTGTGAGTCTCACCTGCATGACTAAGACTACGTGATTTCAGGTGTTTTGCTGATCGGAGAGCAAAACAACCCACGCACAACACCGTGATTCATACGGTCACTCTAACTAATATTCGGACACCTTTCAAAAACAGAGTAACTTCTTCAAAATTAGATAAGTTATTTAAATTAAAATGCTTTAACTGACATGGACGTCAATATTTATCATCTGACAGAGGAAAAATGGCAGAAACGTTTCTCGCGGAAACGTAAAGCCTAAAAATATTAATGTATGTACATATATGTAAAAAGTAAAACGGTATAATATTATGTGAATTTTATATGAATTTTGTTAAATTTCATATTGTAAGCGTTGATTTAATTCAAAACTATTATGGAATAAAATGATATTATACACAAAATGTGTATAAAATGCATATTTCTATAACATGTATATAATATGTATATATTGTACAAAAATTTATAAAATAAGTACTGATTGTATTTTCATAAAACTGAATAAAATGTATAACACATTTGCATTGTACGAAAGTTGTTTAAAATATAAAATGTATTTGTGTATTGTACGAAAATTTAGAAAATAACTACTACTACTTGTATTTTTATAAAAATGAATATTTTTTTCTAATGAAAAGACATCACTACGATTATTGTATTACTGTATCGTTGTATGTAATACATTTTTTTAAATTCTTTTTACGTCATTTTTAAATGCTAGTTTAAATTTTAATTTTTCCTACTATTTTTAAGTCATTATGAAATTTCCTATAAAAATTTGACACATCAAATTGACTTTCGCCCTAAAGCCCCCAACATGCTTCCCAGCGACGTTACTGTGCCCTCGGAGAGAGGGTAGTAGAACTCGTCCCACCTTAGCGGCCTTAGCAGCTAAGGCGCAGCGTTGGAGGGAGAACCGAAACATGTGTTTCAGGAGCAGATTTCCCCTACTTGGGAAGGCCTGCCCTAGTTTATGCGTGCTATAAATATAAATATTTAAAAGAATCAGGTATGATGGATGACATTTTACCAGTATATTTTAGCTGATAATAATCAAACAATGCAGTTTTATCCTGCATTCTTCTATTTTTCTAAAAGCGGGTTTATTGTAGAATATTTTACATTCATTTTATGTACATATTACATTTATTACGAAGTTTAAATCGATATGTATAAATAAACTGATCAATCATGTTTCCTAAAATATTACAACTGCAATCGTACCAGTACGATTTGAAAACTTAAGTTATATGTCATATATATAGGTTATGTACAATTTTGTAACTAAAAACTATGCCTAAAACATCAAGCTTGAATACCCAATATTAACTTGCGTTCAATCTAGTACCAAATACGAAATACAACGAAAAATATCTTAAGTGGTACGATATTGGTAAATCTCAGCTATGTAAATTTTTATCTTTCAGGGTTCAAATACTACTTTTACGAGATTCGATTCTTTCAAACGTCGAAGTACTTAGAAGTACATTCTGAACTCTGCCGGTACTTTTTCTGAGGTTCGAAACCGGCTTCTATAACCCAAGTACTTTGGAAGTATATAGAATGAAACGCCAGCTCTTATGAGTAGTATTCGAATCCCATGAAGTGAAACTTTTGTATTGGAATTGACTCGGATTCATCAGTACTTGATCCCATCCCTACACACCGGTAGTGGAGGCAACATTTCAGTACCGCGTTTTGAACTGAAGTGGTGTCTCATGATTCCGTTTCAACGTGTATGTGCTGTTTGATACCTGACACAAATCTCAAGATACATGTATCGCGATCTGTATCGATACATGTAGCGATGCAGGTCTCAACGTGTATGGGGCCCTTTAATGAAACGTTGACACCTCAATCGTGCAACTGATACGAATATCTACATGTTTCAGCGTACACATGTTGTTGTTTTTAATATCGCGCTTCCAAGGTTTACACTTTTTAAACGATTTTATTCAGCTTCGATCCTCTGTTTGTTTGTATGTATGGTGCAAATCTGGGAACACAAATTTAACCCACTTCCAACTATCCAATTGTCTTGAAACTTTGCAGGCGTGCGTAGTTTGGATGACAATACAATATTTAAACAAAAAAAATTAACCCCGAGCGGGTGAAAAAATTACCCAGTCATCAATAAGTATAACCCGTAACCACAAATCCAAACGACTTGAAATCAGCTACTCGCGTTCTTTACGAAAACAACAAAAAGCCGCTGCGTTCAGGACGCTAGTCGCATCGCGATTACCGAAAATACACAATTTATCGAGAAATAATCCGTCACGTATGTACGAATAGTAACACTAGAACTTTGCAGACGTTCGTAGTATATCACCATCGAAATTGTAGTACAAGAAAAGAATTATTTTTTAGTTTTTAGTGCATTTTTAATAAAATTGTTTAACATAAAAATTTTTTTATATATTTTTTATTTTAATAGACAAACACTTTTAAATGTCTTAGATGCATCAATTGAGAAATAAATTTATCACTTAAGAATATTATCAGAAAATTCCACGAAACCGCGTTTTGAACTGGACTGACGTCTCATGAATCCGTCTCAACGTGTATGTGCTGTTGATACTTGACACAAATCTCAAGGGTTCCATACACGTTGAAACATGTATCGATAAAGATCGCGATACTGATTTCATGAAACTGGCATCTTGCTCACCAGCCAGGAGGGTGAGCAAGATGCAAGCTGCATGTATCAATGTTTAGATACTGAAACAGTCAAATATACGTTGAGATTTGTATCGCGATACTGATACTTGCAACATGTATCGATACAGATGTCAACACGTATGAGCCCCTTCAGACACATGTATCGATACCGATCTCAACGTGAATAGGGCCCTTCAGATAAATATTTGTTCAAAACCATTCCAGACATTCCCTAACCCAACACAAACAAACAGCACCTGCAGCGTTTTCACTTACCCACAGCTCCCAGCACCCTTATTGCCCTCAGCTCCAATAACCCTGTCGATCATCGGAGCATCACAAACCGCCCAGTGTATACCACAGCAGTGTTGCACTAAATTCGATCCACACACGTGGGCATGCCAAAGCACCGCGTAAGCGCAGCGAGACACCAGCGGAACCTGCTCCTCGGCGATATTTCAAGGACGCTCGTTAAGGTGGCAGTTAAATGTGACTGGAATTCCCGCGGCGATGCTTAATTATATCACACGTCTGCCACGGGTAGATTGCCCCGTTAATTAATTCGCGTCCACCGCGTTTCTTCTGCTTTTTCCCCAAGCCACACTACTAATTAAACTGGGCGAGAGAGCAGCGACAGAGGCGCGAAGACGCTCGTAATTGGCGGTCCGGCCGCCAGTTTCACCTGTGCACGTTGGTCTGCTCTCGACGTGAGCCAGGCATCCGCTCCTTGTCCCACTGGCCAGCGCAGAATTAACTTTCAGTGATCACTCTCGCGGCTCACTGTTTTCCCGCCAATTCTGTCTGATATCCCCTTCACTGGCAGCGTGCAATCGAGCTGACCTCATACACGTTAGCCTTCTCCGCTCTTTTATTCTTGCCAGTCGCTGTGTTCCTCAGTTCTCGCTTCCTGGACGCCCCAATTCTTCCTTTAATTACTCTTTACCGCGAAACAGTGTCCCCTAGTGGTCTCGCTTAGCCTAGCTTGTGGATCAAAGGATCTCCTGGTATCCTCGTTTAACTTTCGAAAGTCTCACCATTTCTGAACGAAAAATGTGGGTGTCATAACTCAGGTGAAACGTGCAAGGCTACTGGAACCGGTTCGTTCAGAGTCCTGTGAACGTTGGATTTGGGATTTGTTTCTGATTTAGTTTGGTGGTTCCTAAAGACGTTGACCTTTTTGTTATTGTTCGGCGTCGGTGCTCCGGGTTGTAATTAGCATAATTCGCGTTTAATCTGCAGCATGACGCGACTCGATGACGCTGTGAGGAGTAACTAGGTGGACGTTGGCTGCGATTGGTGAAGTGCCGGCTTCTTGTTACGCTGGGTGCCTGTGATCGACGTGGATCGTTCGTATTTGAGATCGTTTTTCTGGGTGTTTGTGGGCTTCTTTTGGAATAGTGATTTGATGAGGTAATCACTAGGCAGTGGAAGTTTGTTTATTTGTCTATTTACTTGTGAAATAGAAGCTTCTGTTTCGACACTAGAGGGTTTTAGAAATGTACGTATATTAGGTAACAAGTATTTGCTGCGTATTTATCACAGAATCATGATATTTATGTAAGACAGTACTAAATATCAACAGTGACTTGTCGTTGATACCTTATCTCAATCATCACAACGCACACTTTCGAACATATCTGCAGAGACACAAACAACAACACTCATTATTACTGTGTATCAAAGGAATTCATTTTAGGTCAATTCAAAATGCAAACCGAAATTCTCAAAATTTTTCTCTTCGATCACCCTCATCTCAGCATTCGTACTTCATTAAGGGGTCTTTCCACTGTGACACCCTGATAAAGTACCGTTGTTTGGAACTTTTTTTGTCACAAAAAGAATGTGTTTACTAAAATGACGTTTTGCCTATCAATTAATACGTGTTTTGAGAATACAAAATTATTTCTTTCACATTTTTGTAATGCTTGCTTGCGCCAAAATAGGTGAGTGTAGTATGCGCTGTAAAAAAAAACGCCTCGACTGCGGACTCGATTTTCGAGGAACCGTGTGTCTGAAACAAAAAAAAACCAAAAAGATTTGTAATCAGTATGACTGTCGCTATGGCAGGGACTAAGATTAATTACATTGATGAAGAATTAATAAAATGGCGGACGTCCAAAGTTGAACTATCGAAATTAGCTAAATTTTTTTAATCATTCTGCGACGCAAAAGATGTGAAAAAAAACAACGAAAATGTGTTATTCTAGTCCCTGCCATAGCCACAGTCATACTGATTACAAATCTTTTTGGTTTTTTATTTCAGACACACGGTTCCTCGAAAAACGAGTCCACAGTCGAAGCGTCTTTTTTTTTACAGCGCATACTACACCCACCTATTTTGGCGCAAACAAGCATTACAAAAATGTAAAAATAATAATTTTGTATTCTCAAAACACGTATTAATAGATAAGAAAAACCTCACTTTAGTAAACACATTCTTTTTGTGACAAAAAAAAGTTCCAAGCAGCGGTACTTTATCAGGGCGTCACAGTGGAAAGACCCCTTAATGACTAGACACCGTCCTCTTTATTATTTGCTTCTTTCAACATTCTCCACTGTCATTAAAAGCAATTATCCACCCTCGAGGAACACAGTATTCCACTTCTTCATACAAAATTGTTTTTTCTTTACACTCTTTTTAATGGACGTTGTTCTTCGCAATTTCCTTTTACTTTTATAAATACTATACGTCTTCGCTTTTACATGTAACGCACACACAAGATAGTTCTATCTTCTATTTACTTTTACGAATACTTCCGAGTCCCAACGTGCCAGCGGATTTCGAATTAGCCACCAGCCGCGCCGACAGTGCCTCGCGAACTGACTAAGGTCAGCTACTGACTGCCTCGCGAGAAATGGAGCGGGGCTCTTGGTACAAGTAAACAATCCTTCCCTAATGACACTTTCAAGGTGCCACCACACGGGTGATTAACTTCTGAGAAATTGGCTGTTGGAAAAATTGAGTGTTGCAAAAATTGAGATCGATGTTTAGGTTTTAGGGTGTGAATTTGTACGAGGGATTTTTGAAAGGAGTTCGAAATGAGGGAGTTTCTGGGGATTTAATGAATTTTGATAGATTTTTGCTTGATTCGTGTGACAATCTTCTCCAAGGTGACGGAATATACAGCGGCGTGCAGAAGTATTCGGTCACCCTTTAAAATGGCATAACTTTTTTAAAATTAATCCAAACGATTTGGTTTTTTTGAGAAGCTAGAAGGATTGGTTTGCTAAGGGACGTGATTCGTCGTTTTGAAAAAAAATGCACTTGGTCGGAATAGCAAAAAAATTGTAAAGGTCGTTTTTTAAACTTTTTTTGTGAACCTGTAATGAAAATTCAAAAAACTCGTTTGTAGATTTAAGTAAGTTATATACGTGCCTAAAATTTTATCAAAATCGGTTAACGTTGCTCTGAGTTATAAACGCTTAAATATCGCAGAATTAGGTCGAAAATCGATGATTTCGTTCGTGATTACCCCACTCTCCCCTACTTAAATCTACAAAAGGGGGTTTGGAATTTTCATTACAGGCTCACAAAAAAAGTTTAAAAACCGACCTTTACTATTTTTTTTTGCTATTCCAACCAAGTGCTTTTGTTTCAAAACGACGAATCACGCTCCTTAGCAAACTAATCCTTCTGGCTTCTCAAAAAAACTCAAGTCGTTTGGATTAATTTTAAAAAAAAGTTATACGATTTTAAAAGGTGGCCGAATACTTTTGCACGCCACTGTATAGTTACTCAGAATTACCCATTATAATTTATGATTAGTATATTTTTAATTAGTACCATCTACCAAAGAAATGCTCAAAGAAATTTTGCTAGAAGAATGCAATAAGATAAGCATGAATTTCACAGAAAGTTAGTTGAATCTATGCATCATAGATTAAAGCAGGAATGTTAGAAGAATACTAACTTATTGCAATTGTCTGTATAAATGAAATATTGAAATTGGGCAAATATTTTTTGCATGATCTTTGTTACTTCTGCGGATAATAATACTTTTTTTTTAAATAAACTGTGTGCAATTTTTCAATTCAATACACACAAAACAAAACTACCTATATTAATGTGAATTATTTAAAATTGCGAATTCTTACTTTGAAGTCTCACTTACTTTTGTGAATACATGTTGGTATTTTGTGTGAAGGTAAATGCTGAGACTTTGGAATATGTATAGGCTAAATCTTGTTAGAACCTCACGTCTGCGTAGGGGTTTCTGAAATTCAATATCACGAATTTTAAGTTTAGAGAGCTTCATGATGATTGATTAAATTGTTGGAACTTTAGATCCAAGAGGGCCACGTGTTATATCTTAAAGAGTTGTAGAAATTGAATTAAAAGTAAAAGAATAAGCTACAGGAGCTTCTAAAATTGAGTATCAGGTATACATATACTTTGCGTTTAATATGCTTGGAGATAATTAAGCATACTAATGGTACTTTTGTTTCGTTGCTTAGGTCCCTGGTGGGGAATGTGATTGAAATTGAGATAAGTATTTTTATTTCAAAAGTTCGTAATACTAGAAATCGGGAGGTTAAGAAATCTTTGTAATAGAAATCTGGAAAGTGAATTAAATAACAATTAAAGGAATACTTTACTTTTAATGAATACCAAGATTAAGTATTGTATGAATCATTCAGATTTAAATATGTAATCTTACTATTTAAGAAATGCCAATATTAGAAACACAAGTATTTAGAAACCTGTCCTTGCGTATCGAAATTCTTAATTCGGAATTCTAAATACTACCTGGAATGAATAACATAGAAATACGGAAATATGGAAATAGTAAAAGCCATCCAAGTTGAAAACTAAAAATGCACAACACATTTCTTATAAATAGACTTCTTTATTTGTGTGCATATTTTTACAGAAGCTAACAAGTGGAATTGAAGCAAAACCTGCCATCGTCAGTAATAAACATTTCAAGTATATATATTTCACAGTTCTGAGATTATACAATTTTTAATAACTTAATTACAATGATAACTGGCAGTAGCCATTTATTGGTATCAGTAGATACCATTAATTGCTGTTTACACACATATCTTTAAACCATCTTTAAAAACCACAGATCACAATTATTATTCCAACACAGTACTATTTTCAACACTTTTATATTGTTTTGTTTTATTTATCGGTATAATGTAAATAACAGTATATACAGGCCTATCGATACGTTGCAACAGAATGGACGACATCAATTCACGATCTGATTATATATTCACGATTTATTTGTATAAATTCGTATGCAGAGTGAGATCACAAGGTGCTATTTTAAAAGTAACGTTTTTTAAAAGTTGGAAAGCGCGTTAAATTTAGAATCACACATTCTTGGCTCATCCCCAATCACCCTCGAGATTTAAATTGAACCGTACGTTCTCGTACACTTTTTCATATTACCTATATAGTAGATAATAATTATAACTTTTATTAAGCAGAATTCATACGTCTGAATAAAGTCGTTTGTCTTTATTTACATTATACAGTGGCTGGCAGACTGTTTAATAAAACTTGAACATTTATTCGTGCAGATTAATTAATTTTTGAAAACATTTTTCAAGGCAAAAGGTGAATGATTTTGCATGAAAAATAAAGTACGAAGGAATAATCAAGGTTTCTAACATTAAAAATAAATCCCCAAATTAGAACTTTTCATGTACTATAATCAAGGTGGAGTACGCAAATGCTGTGGTGGGGGTAATGTAGGGACCACCTGAATTTGTTCAGACTATAGCTACGATTTAGTTAATTTTCACTAACATTTAATGTTGAATACTTGTCTACACAGTAGGAAAAATTTTTAATTCAAGAATTCGAGAAAGCTACAAGCAGACCAGTAAATTCCATCATTAATTCTTATGAAGCAAATCTGCAAGTCAGTGTAGAAATCATTAAAATATTATAATTACCTACAAATTGCATAGTATTATGTATGCGCATTACGTCCAAAGTTTAACTGTATAATTTATTATGCAAATTTTATTCTAGCTCGTATTTTTTCCTTTGGTTAGCCTGATGACGATTCACAAAATGCAGCATGGCGTCGATCATGTGACGATATTAAATAGCATTAATTATCAGACGAAGGCTTTCAATTTTTTACGTGTCACGCTACCAAGCAGGAATTACGGAAGATTAAATTGTCTTACTGCTGCTTAATTACTCTGGCAATATCACACGTAACACGATCATTAGCCAAAAATAGTTGATGTTCTTTTAATTGTCGTGCGATGTAACAGTGCTGCGATGCCAGATTTTCGCATGGAGAATCAACGTTCCAACTAGGGTTTGTCGGGTTTTAAAAACCGGTTTTTATTTATAAATTTGTGAAATTCGAAAACCGGGTTTTAAATATAAAAAACCGGTTTTATATACTAGAATTAATATGCAGATATTAATTAATTATTTAATTCAAAACGTTAACCTTCTGACTTGAAATCACCTTGGACACAAGCATATTGTAGTAGGTAACAGTTTACTCATTACTGTAAAACTAATTTTCATGAGTTCATATTTTCTGAAGAAAAATACTAAATGGAATAAAGATTTATAATTTGATACCACTGTAAAAGATTTATATTTTGTGCGGATTTGAGTTATTTTAGTTGTTTTTTCATTTGGTTTTGAATGCAGTCTATTTTATTGTGTTATATTTTTGTAGATCCATAAATATTAAATGAACTCAAAAATTGTACGGATTTGTACGGATTTTAGTTAATTTAATTTTTATTTATTTATTTGGGTTTGTATAGATACCGTATATTTTATTTTGTTATATTTTTGTGATTCCATAAATATTAAGGAAGCTGAACATTCTTAAAATAAGTACAAATTATTTTTTGTGAAAATTCGAAAACCGGTTTAACCGGTTTCTTGGGAATAGTGGAATTCGAAAACCGGTTTTTTCAAAAGTCGGTTTTTGTATAAACCCTAGTTCCAACAATTACTCGAACACGTTTTGTTGTAAAACCTTTACTAGCAAGAGAAGTTAGGTGACCCGAGCATTCTCATTTTTTTGAAACTGTGCAGATTTGTAGGGGACCTCAATAGAAGTATCAGCCAATGTTTCGTTTGTGCACATTTTCGGTTCTTCAGGGTGAAAACACACCCTAAAGTTTAATGAGTGTTTTCCTATTTTCCAGTATATCTTGAAAACTATAGCAGATATAAAAAAATTGTCTTAAAGAAAATTGAATGGATTTTTATGTTGTAGAATGCTATGTAATCGAATTGTTTAAAAATTGTGATGGGGAATATTATCCTGTTTAAATTACAAAATTTAAACAATTTGATTACACAGTTTTATAGGCCATAAAAAACCATTAAGTTTTCATTGTAATAATTTTTTTATATCTACTATAGTTTTTAAAATATACTGGAAGATGGGAAAACACTCATTAACCTTTAGGGGGTGTTTTCACCCTCAAGAACCGAAAATGAGCACAAACGAAAAATTGCCTGACACTTCTTTTGAGGTCCTCTATAAACCTGTACAGTTTCAAAAAAATCGGAATGTTCGGGCAACCGAATTTCCCTTGTAGGCGGCATTTCAGAAAACATTGATTAATCTTAATATATAAAGCAGAAAGTGTTGGCTGTTTGTCTGTCCCCTAAAAAATTTCGAACGGTAAACTCTGGGGTCATGATGCCTAGATGAATGTGACTATTTTCACAAAATAAAATAAAAAAAAAATTTTATAACATCAGAATCTAAATTTCGGGCGAAGCCGAGTAGTGAAGATAGTGTTACATAAAACTAGGAATAGAATTAAATATAGGGTAAACCAACCTGTAATTGACTGCATACCAGCGAAGGACCATTAGACAAAGAAATGTAAATTTAAATTTTAAAATTATTATATATTTATAAATGGAGTGTAGTTGCACTTTTAATATCCTATATTTTTAGTTACGCGTATTAAGCAAACATTAATAAGTACAATTTTTATTAAAAGTATGCGGACATTTACTGGGCTTCTACACATTTTGCATTTTTTAATTGTTTTTTTTTCAAATTACGATAAGAATAAGTAATTATTTTTATAGACATTTCAAGAAAAATAAATTTAAATGCAATTTCAACAGTTGTTTTGTTGTTATACATAAATATATTCAAGTATTAATCTTAAAGGTCCATAGATTCAACAATTCGGTCATTCACTGGTTGGTTTACCCTACATATATTGCGAATACTACATTTGTAATAACATCACCTCCTAAATAGTATATTCATTTTAAAACTATGCTCCATATGTATACATTCAGTTCTATTATTTGCAAATGTTACATATTTTTGTGGAATTTTAATTTTATTCTTGAGTTGTAAACAGTGTTTGCTAACTTTTTAATACGTTTATAGCAAAGTTTATATATTTAACGAGACTGTATCTTTACTGTGATATTGATAAGCCAGAGATGTGCGGAGTTTTGATTACTGTTAGCAGAAATTATGTATTGTAGTAGTTTTCACTAATGAAAACTTCGTGGCTTAGAAATTAACTGAAATAAACAGATGTCTCTGTTGAATAACGATAACTTTGGTTTAATGTGAGTGTTAAATTGACTAAATTTCCCTGAAACTACATTTTATACCGCGTATCCATTATTCATTCGGGGGTCTTTATGCATTATTCAAACCAGATTCCCAAGAAAATTAATTACGATCATTTTTCAAAGTACATTAAACTTGACAATCTCGATATTAAAAATACAGAAAAGGGATAATAGTTTACTTTCGAGAAAATATACATTATTTTCGTTTAGTTAACAATCATAGAGGTATCATTCAAAACGTATGTTATAATGTCAACTAAACTCGAAACATAAATGTTAAATACTTTGGTTCCAACCTTTCAATGATTTCCTAAAAATTTATTTCGAAGCAAATACTTTTGACTGAATACTTGATGAACTGTCTAAAAGAAATATTTACATAAATAGACAAATAAAGACATAAATTATTTCAATGGCACATCCTTCCATTTTTACAATATTTTATACTTAAAATTTACACGTTTACTCCTCTACTGGAAAGTAGATTTAAACAATCCATAACAGACCCTACAACGAAAGTGCTAACTATATAAAATAAATTCTTGAAACTTTATAAGAAAGATCAAGATCTTCCTTAGCATGTGGAGTTTAGCAACCAGAAGGTTCCCCTATTTCTCGAAAAGTCGTTATTTTGAATAAAAACATTTTGGAAAGTACACTTGCTATGAGCGCATAAATGCGTTCGATAAGTGCATGCAGCGTGTGCGGGGAACGCCCATAGGCGTTCAGCGGCTATGGTAAAGAGATGCGACTAGAGGAGTCCCGCACGAGGCGTACGCTGAGAGTTTGAATTATCAGCACCCAACGGGTTAAAACGATTAAAATTAACACTTTATCTACCGGAAACCTATTAATAGGCTTATCGGCCGATAACCTATTAATCGGCTTTTCAATTGCTAACGGGCAAATACTAGACCGGGACTGGAGTGGAATCCACGCCCAACCGAGTCGGTATTTTGTGCGTGTCGACCTCAAATATGACCGGTAAATAAAGTGTTAAGCTGAACGTATAAAAAGTGACAAATTTAGATCGCGTAGAAGTATACAACGTAAAATATGAAAAGAGAAAGAAGGAGGAGCTAAGGGAACACCTGAAACCAATCGAGTCACCTCCAGATCATGCAAGTATTATCTTTGCCCGCAGTGATAATCGTATCGCCGTTGTACGAGAATGCACAGCTGAAAACGTCGTCTGTGTGGCCCTCGAGCGTTTGTACGCAGCAACCATCCTCCAGGGACCATAATCTCGAGGTCTTGTCCAAGGAGGAAGTTAGCAAGTGTTGGCCATTCGGACTGAAACATACTAAATTGAATATTGCGGTTAATTCGGGGCTAAGAACGTGAAAGGTTTAAAAAAAATATTTCCATGAACGAGACAATGTTACTTCAACCAGATTACATTTCCACAAAAAATGTATATTTTAGTTTTTTAAGGGAAATTCACAAATCTGCTAATGTCAGATCACAATGTGCTTCAAAGAGTGTGACAGTTTTATGATTTTGTTTAATCTGACGTTTGTTAATATTACAACTGTTGGAAAGTGCTAGATTTTGTAGTAATAATTAACGACTGCACTCTGGCTGGCAAATTTGATAGAGGCAAGCGAGTTTACTCAGCCTTACTGTTTTAATTAATGAAGGCTGCAGATGTGCATCTAATTATTTGAAATTATCGAGTGGACTGAATTCATTCTATCAAGTGACAGAATGTAATTTTGTTTTAGGGAAACGTGTTTCACTTTCAGAAAATAGTGTATTGAAACACTGGGACACGTCTAACAGGATTTCGTCGATTCAAATTTCCCCTGAACTTCCATCAGTAAGACTTTCATTCATAAAAGTTTTCGTTGCTTTTTTAAGTGACTGTTGCACTATAAAATTTCCATAAAGTTTACTAAGTTTCAGTTTCTTTTAATTCGGTGGTTTAATGCACGCTTAATTACTCAATTCACTATTCAATAATTTACTATTTTAATACATATTTAATTAGTCAATTCACTATTCTACTGCACATTTATTTACTCAACTTCCTATTAACTAATTTACTATTTTAATCCATATTTAATTGGTCAATTCACTGTTTTACTACACATTTATTTACTCAACTTCCCATTTACTAATTTACTACTTTAATCTAATTAGCTACTCAGCTTATTAATTATTCCTAATTTACTACTGCAATTCACTGTTTTAAGTTAAAATTGTTAACGCACATTTAATTACTCGATAATTTACTAGCAATCTTAAACATAGGATTACACAAAGGATTCGATCACCTTTCGACACTTCCTCGCGATGACCCTCCATCGTGGCGAGTTGCTGGAAAGCGCTGCTCACGTCCCAGACACGCGAGGTGGTATCGCTGCTCGCGGTCGCTAATTTTTTCCCATTGTTGTCGAAGGTCAGGTCCAGGACCTCGTCGTCGTGCCCTCGCAGAGTGGCTAAGCACGAATACATTCTCGTATCCCAGACCTTTGCCGTCTTGTCCATGGACGACGTAGCGATCAACGTGCAGTCGAAATTGTACACGCAGTTCGAGAGGTCCGATCGATGGCCGATCAGTACGCTTGTTCGCCTAAACAGTGGAAAAAGGGAATCGACAAAAATGTATACAGATGTCGATTGGACAATTATGAGAAATCTTATACTGAATATAAATGCTTTTATCACAAAGGATTGAATTTTCCATATCGATGTTAAAATAAATAATCGGGAAAGGAAGCTGAAATTTTGAAAGATTTCACATATCTACTACTTCTCTATGAACAGAGAATACTACAGTTTCATTTTTTAACATCTTTATAAGGTTCTAGCGAAATTTCGAAATTCATCGCTCCCCTCACACCTCGTGTTGATCGACCACTGTGGTCATTCGGAAGTACGGACCAAAAAATTGTTCGTCATGTGTCGAATAAAGTTAATCCGGATTGTTAGAGCCTCGAATAACGAATAAAGTAACTGTAACTTTTATTTGATCCGTTATTTAACCCTTCGTCGCATAACTTCTTCGATTTTGGAAAAATACATGTTTGAACTCGTACAAGTAATAATAATAAGAGAAAAATAATATTAAAAAAAATGTGTTTTTTTATTTTTCTGTGTAAATGTTTAGAAACTAGGATATGTATATTTCATGATAAAGCAATTACATCACGCTACAAGCTAGTTAAAACAAAGAAATTAAAAAGAAAATATTTAAGGGAGAGTGGGGTAAACACGAACGCGGGGTAATCGCGAATGCGATGTTACGGCGTTTTAATAAATAAAAACGACGTTCCCTCTCCACTACCCTAGTAGCATTTATTTGCTGGGAGTTTGTTGGGCCAATGACGTGTTATCCGTTGGCCAACGGTTGAAGTGTCGCGCTATTTTTAAATGGGCCAACGATTGTAACCAACGCAGGCCCAACTGAAGGTTTCTTTCCATAGGCCCAACTGAAGGTTTTTTCTATAAGCCCAACAGTTTCTTTCCAAAAGACGTCTTACAGACGTCCAGAAGGCGTCTTGAAGAACTTTAAAAGACGTCTTAAACACGTCTTTTTCAGGCCTGGTTTAGGAAAAAAAATTCCCGGTGAGGAGAATCGAACCCAAACTTTCCGCTTACGAAGCAACCGCTGTTCGCACTTACCCAACACATTTCCTTATAAACACTTCGAATTTCTAGGTACATAACTAGTATTAATTGTTTATAAAAACTGCGCAATGAAGCGAAATATTCTACAAAATATCATCATTCGACCTTTAGACTCATTCCTTAAAATTTCACATTCGTCTCAAACAGACGTCCTCATTACGTATTTATAAATAAGAAAAGAAAAATCACAACTTGGAATATCATAACAGGTTTTTGGATGTAGTAAATTTTCTGACGTTTGTAAGACGACATTTGATCATCGTTGTAAATTTTTTGTTAATTAACCAACCATAGTAATTGTAGGCCCAACATTGAATATTCGTTGGCAAACTGTCGTAATATTTTGTTATATAACCAACCATAATAATTGTAGGCCCAACATTGAATATTCGTAGGCAAACTGTCGTAACTTTTTGTTAATTAACCAACCATAATAATTGTAGGCCCAACATTGAATATTCGTTGACAAACTGTCGTAATATTTTGTTATATAACCAACCATAATAATTGTAGGCCCAACATTGAATATTCGTAGGCAAACTGTCGTAACTTTTTGTTAATTAACCAACCATAATAATTGTAGGCCCAACATTGAATATTCGTTGACAAACTGTCGTAAGTTTTTTACCATAGGCCCTATGTTGGGAATTTGTAGGCAAAACGCTAACTATATCCCAACTAATTCCCAACTGTTGGCTACCGTTGGCCAACCAAAAATGCTACTAGGGTAGCTAATAGTTTAGGTCGTATCCAAAGCCGGGCAGAAAGTAATAAATACAGAATGCTAATGCTATTCTAGATAAACACAATTTATTATTTTCATCATGTTTGAAGTAATATTTTGTCCATTTTCAATTGCATGTAATTTTACTGTTGAATTAATGATACAATTGGTTCTTTTTTAAGTTGAAATAAAGCACTTTTTTACCAACATTTTGTGACCAAGGCGTTGCTTGAATCATGATTCTAACCTCTGAAATAAATTCTTTTTTATTTTTTGATGTCATGGGGTATTGACGAATAAATTGGATGAGGTAATCTCGAACCTTCGAGATTAGCAACGTTAACCGATTTTGATGAAATTTTCAGCACGTATAAAACTTACTTAAATCTACAAAAGGGATTTTTGAATTTTCATTACAGGCTCAGAAAAAAAGTTTAAAAAACGACCTTTACTAATTTTTTTTCGATATTCCGACCAATTGCAATTTTTTTCGATATTCCGACCAATTGCAATTTTTTTCTAACTCACAAGAAGAAGAATTTGAAAAATACATTAGGTATAGGTTGTAGCAACAATTTTTATGGGTTGACCATTGAAGTCGCGCTTTCTGTGCGACTTCCGCGATATTTAGCACTCTGTTCGTGATTACCCCACGGCAGTCGAGTAATCACGAACACCAAGGGTTTTGCTTTTTCACTATAAAGTTGATTTTTATTATAATTTTTTAAAAATTCGTCACAGTACTTTATAGATGAATAGTTTAAGTATGTTTGTAAATAATAAACAAATTCATTTATCACATAGTTTTCGTTTTGTTTGCTTTTTTGCTTAGGTGTTCGCAATTACCCCACTCTCCCTTATTGCATATTTGCCAAAGTATACAACGAAGGGTTAAATCATTTTTTATTTATGTAATACCCAACTTTGGACTGTTACGTTTGCCCCGGGTCTCCCCTACTCTTCAAGCAGTTAATTGTAATATGAATTTTTCATTGAGAGATTGATAATTGAGAGTTTCATCAAAATGCAGGTGTACCTAAAAGTCCTAGTATCCCAGATACTGACAGTGCCATCGAAAGAACCTGTGATTATCTGATTCCCATCGTCGTTAAAGTGTAGAGCGATTACTTCTGCTGTATGACCCTTCAATGTCCCCACTTCGTCACCTATCAGATTAATTTCCAGTGAAATGATGCATGCGAAAAAGCGAGAAACAAATTGGCACGACCTCGGCCATTTACATGTGCTTTGTAAAATTTTAACGACTATATGAAATTTCATTTTTGGCAATTTTGGCGATTTTATAACCGCCATTCTACTGGATATCACGATTTGATAATCGGCGTTCTGCTGCACCACTACTCGTAAAACTATTCAACGCTTTATCATAGTCCCCCACCTGTTAGCAAATGGAAAATCTTTGACGTCATGTCTATGGAGCCAGTCGCGATTTTACTCTGCGTGGGCGAGAACTTCGCAACAACGACTTCAGCGTCGTGACCCCAAATCGTGGCTAAGCAGTGGCCTGTCCGTGAGCACCAAACTTTCGCAGTTTTGTCAAACGAACCGGTTACAATTTTGTCTCTAAAGCAAACATATCGTGTTAAAGAAGAAAGTACAGTGGAGAAGTTAACTGCGAAGCTAATATTAGTTTAAATGTATCATCGACTATTTAACTGCAAAGGAGATCGCTATCGACCATATTAATAACATATTTCTCTATCTTTGATTTTTAATTTATCACTTAATTACTTTGACTATATAAATAAATATACCAAAAATTCAATTTAAAATTCTAAAAGTATATCCGCTTTCAAATTTTCAAAACACAAAATTTCCTCAGATTCATAGTTTTCACTGGATTCAAAAAATTTCCTTCGAACGATTGATTTTTAAAAATAACACCCACGTCGTAAATACAGAAGATTATTTAAAGCAAAATTAATCAAACACAGAATATAGGCGGGTTTTGCAGAAGTAAGAGTATTTTTGTAAATCTGTATTGCTCAGTGTAATTAATATGTACATATTGAAGGGTGAAAAAAAAATTTCCGGCAAATTCACGAATGTGTTTCCGGTATACTCCTTGTCAAAATGTCCGCGGCGTTCCTCTGGCGTTGACAGTGATTTAGCCATACGGTTAATCTGAACTCAAAACGACAAAAATATTTAGAAACTAGAAGCCTACGTCTATTACAGCACGTAGGGAAAGTCAATAATATGAAGAAAAAAAATTCATATATCATGGAAAAATTTAATTGTTTTGTTAAAAAAAAAATAGAAGGGAGTTTTTAATTAAAAACCCCTACATGCTGTAATAAACGTAGGCTTCTAGTTTCTAAATATTTTTGTCTTTTTGAATTAAGATTAATCGTAGATATAGCTAAATCACTGGCAAACGCCAGAGGAACGTAACGCACATTTTGATGAGGAGTATACCGGAAATGGATTCATGAATTTGCCTGGAAAAAAATTGTACCCTTCAATATAAACATATTGACTATAGGTACTAAACAATACATAGATTTACTTGCATTGTTTGTTTAAAAAAAAATCCCGAAAATACCCTTACTTTGCAGACTGTTATATAGAGTATTTCCCCCCTCAAAGGGGTTGAGCGTGTAGATACATATGTGGAATAGAGTGGACCTTATTTTTCGACTTTCAAATTTTTTTCGGGACACCCCCCAGGATTGTGTCATTGGGGGGGGGGGGGGGAAATAATGTGTGCAAAATTTGAAATCGATCGGAGGATGGGAAACCGTGCCTCATCGCATTTGAAATTTTTTTATTTTTGTAACTCGCTATTCTCCAATGTAGTATATCGTTTATATATCGTTGAATTTATCTTTTTACGCTCTGTAACAATATAGAATCAAAGTATAAGATTACTGAGAAAGAAAAAATCATGACCTTGATATTTCATAAATTTACCTTTAGAAAAAACTTTTTTCGTTGGCATTATTTTTACCTTGTCAAACAGTACAACTTTCGTCTAAGAAATTTTTTCATATTTTTTAAATTATTTTTCGACAAGAGTAACTAAGGTCCACCCTAATGTGGAAGCAGACATAGCAAATTGGCAGAGGTATTTCATCGGCAAAGAGTGTATGAGAAAGGCTGTGTCTTCGTTTCCGGCCGACGATGGCAATAAATGAATGGTAAGAGGAATGGTTAAACGAGACGTACGAAGTTGGGTTGTTGAAGGACACGGTGTAGACCACATTCTTATGGCCTTCGAGAGTAAGAAGCTCCGCTCCACTGTCAATGTCCCAAACTTTACACGTTCTGTCATAGCTGCCTGTCAGGCATCTGTCGAAAAACAGCCCACTTTACAAAACCAATGCAAGGATACATAACACAGAACTAAAAAATTGAGGGTTATAACTTTTTTAAAAAATGTATGTTTCATAGGAATTTTGACGTCTAAATAAGCTCAGGTTTTTACACAACTCACTTTAACGTTTTTATCTTGTAATATACGATTAAATTAAATTAGTAGTGAAAAATGAAATTTGTATCGTGCTTTTCGAATTCAGCACCCAAAAATATATTAAAAATAGTTACAACATTGAAAACAGTTTTATCATCGCAACCCCGCGATGAAATATCATCGTCTTTAACTTTCACTAGATACAACTATTCTGCTAAATTATTCATTTTGGCTTATGTATAATTTAATGTTCCTTAGAGTTGTATAAAACTTGAAACGATGAAATCGAAACATTTTGAGCTACCTATGGAACTCTGAAACCTTTTTTAACTCAAAGTTTAAACAGAAAATTTCGTATCAGTATTCGATGAAATTAACTTGATGTGACTTCTTGAGACTTTATTATTATAAGAATTCGCTGGAGCTCAGTACTTAGCTTTTGGAAGTTGCAAAGTAATCCTGGAATAGATGGTCGAAAAGGAAAACCAGCACCGAAAAATATGATAGGTACACACTGTGAGTACTAGTAGCAGATACTTTTACCATCATAACGCTAGGAAACGTTTTCCCAGAAACTATTGCAAGCGAAAAATCTTTATAATTCCCAAAGGAAACCTTCCAGCTGAATATACACACAACGGTATTCCCTTATCCTTAACCCCATGCATTACCATTTTTCTACAGGTCAACATACACTAGAGCTGGCATAAATGTGACGGCAAGGCAAATTTCAGAATAAGTAGAACATTTAAAATACAAGGGAGCTTCCAGGAGCCATCTATTTCAGAATTACAAAGCTCCAAGTCTCAGAGACTTTCCCCCACTATGCTCTCGCCACTATACATATAACCCTAGTTGATGCTGCCATCTATGTGCGCGTCCCATACGTGCAAAATAGGGCACGTAGAGGGGGGCGAAGGCCCATTAGGAGTCCCACTTGTGGGTATTACTGCTATAAACGCAGAGCGTAATAGGGGCAGGGACGAAGGTCGTAGTTAAATCTAGAACAGTGCTCGAGCAATTTTAATCGGGAGTACCTTTTACCTAGTTTATCGAACGCGATATTCGTAAGGGGCAGGAGATGGGTCTGCAGAGTCTTGTATTTGTAGTATGGTTTCGCGTTTGCGTCGCAAACTTTGCCTTGCAGCTTCTGCAGGGTCTCCACTAACTGCTCCATTACGCTCTCGGTTATTACCGGCTCGGACGCTTTTATGCTCTCCGCTAATGCTCTTATGTCCGTTCTGCAAAACGACACGTATACACATTCTACTTTGCTCCAAGTGATTCCGTCGAACAATCCCCGAGAACTTTCCGCTCTTTATCTTTCGAATTGAAGTAATTTTTAAACTCAGAAGCCTGGTATTATGCTACCGTTCTATTAAGCTTTAATTACTCAGTGGTCAGGTCCAGGAGATCGATCATCTTCGTCCTGATATCCCCGCCCTGCGTGTACTCCAAGGCGAGACCTGAAAACAGAAAGGGGAAACCCCCTTCAGTAGGATCAAGGACACTCGTCTAATTTCCGCTGAAAATAATTCTGGGTGGCGTTGGTGTATACCTGGCGGAAAGTAGCGAAGCAGAAACTTGAGCAGCTTCATGTGGAGATTCCAATTAGGGGTTATACCAATGTTGGTAATTGTCACGGGCTCGTGAATTTAACACATCGTGTGTTATGGACAGATATACGGTGATCCTGAGAACGCCTATAGGCGTTCAGCCAGAACGGTTAACAGATACGACCAATGGATTCCCGCACATAGGGTATGCTTAATCAGAATCTCACTATTAACGAGGTTAATTCTGGCCGGCTGAATCGCCCGGATCGCGGGGGTCAACTTTATGTGAAGATGACAGTTTAAGGACTCGCACTGGGCGGTGCGACGAGCCAAACTGTGTACGTGAAGGAATTCACGGTAACAGGGGAATAGCGATGCCACGCGTTACCAAGGCACGTTTGATCGATTCTTATCATGCTTATGCTGACAAGGACACGTTCCTGAAAATTTTAATTTTAATGAAACTTTGTGTGAATGTATGTAAGATATACCTAGAGCATAGTGGAATATGCAAGGAGAATCTTTTTTCGTGGAAATTCACTCTGGAGGGAAGAAGTCAGCCTTTCATTTTAAGATATCGCGTTTTTCGCATTTTTAAATATAACTTTAATTTTCTTTTAGCAATGTAATAGAGCATACAAAGCTCAGCAATTCTTATTTTTAAAGTTTCGTTCCATCTCGCACCGGTACAAAGTTATATTAAATAAACCAAATAACGCGATAACTTTAAGGGTTCATTGCAGAGAGAGAGAGAGGGGGAGGGAGAGACATAGGCGTCCGGAGGGGGGTGCAAAAGGTTGCCCCTCTGGCTTTTGAGAAAAAAATCGCTTATTTTTCAAAATTGATCTTTATAAAGTTTATCCTAAAAAGGGAATATATTTAATTTTCGGTTTTAAATTTTTAATAAAATTGGCACTTCAAAATGGGTTAAAAAAGCAAGAGGGGTATATTTTTCTTTACCATCAACCCAAAGTTGTCTTCCCCCCCCCCCCCCCCCACGGAAAAAATTTCCGAACGCCCTTAGGGAGAGAATCTAAAAAATGAGGAGAAGAACCTAATCTTGGTATGTACAAACATTATTTCAAGCATTTGAAGCAGTGCACACCATGAAGCAATGATCAATTAGTGATTCCTATAAATTCTGTAACAATTGAAACACCTCCTGATAGCTTACTAAGTAGCTTTACTACAAGGCTTTGCCCGAAATTTAGATTCAGATTTTATAAAAAAACCTTTTTTAATTTTTGTGAAAATAGTCACATTCATCTGGATTAGCTAGGTATCATGAGCTGAGACACATTTCGTGAGTCCAGAGTTTGCCGTTCGAAAGTTTTTAGGCGATAAACACACAAACACTTATTGTTAGTGTACAGCAATTTTATTCATTGGAATCGATTAAGATTGAATATAGATTAATATATACGAATTTGTATCATACATAGATGTCGTTGTTCTTCTCTTGATAATGCAAGCACGCGTAAAAGAATCCCAGTGCAAGCCAGATGTCCGTAATTGAAGTTTCCAAAGCTTTTATATCGATTACATACATCGACATGTATTGCGAATGAATATTTAGTTTCAATTCTAACCGTTAATAGGATTGTGGTCGAATTCCACTCTGAATCGATAACGTTGCATGCGACACGAATATGATAAGGGAGCTCTCTCTATAACCACGAAAACGTAATCAGCTGTCGTTCGTCAGGGCCGTTCCTAGCGGAGGTGCAGAAGGTGCCCCACACCTGGGCGGCGAAACCTAGGGGCGGCCGCAGACCGTTTATTATATGTAAAATTTTGACTAATAAGAATAATAACCAAAACTTTTATGATGATTATTAATGATAATTTAACTTTTTTTAAATTATTCAGCGCTGGTTTTCGAGATAAAAATTCATAAGCGCAACCCATTCTCGCGAAAATAAGCAAAAATCGACAAATTCAAGGCCCTGTATTTTTTAAACAAACTCGAAATCGGCAAAATGATGACTTAACCCCTCCCCCCCTCCCCCTAATTTCACGAGGACAACATATTCCATTTTTAACAAAATCTGTTCGGTCTATTTCTTTTGCATGATAACTTTTTAAAACTATGTATATATAGCTATAAAAGTAAATACTGCATATCAAATTCTTAATTAAAGAATATTAAATTAATACGGGCGTCAATATTGTTTTTGTACCTGGGCGGCCAAAACCCAGGGAACAGCCCTGCGTGTCATAATCATAGGAACGAACATAGCAGAATCTCATTGACGGTTCTGGTGTCTATAGCAACAGAGTAGTTTCATTCAAAATATTGCATTGTATCGATGATTCAATTAGATAAACAACTATACTGTAATGACTCCTAAGCACAACCTCGTGTAGTTGGAAAGAAACCGTGTTAGGTTGATAAATAAACGTCTGAAAAGTCGAAATAATGTCGACGGACCATAATGAAAAGTATATTTTTGAGGCCGAATGGTACGACAAAGTGGCTAGCATTTTGAAAAAATTTTATTTGTATTATTACCCCTCTGACAACACAGTCGAATTGGTACATATCGCATAAAATTCTCTTTTACCAATATTTCGCAGAGATGAAAATTTAATTGCCTTATATTCTTCAGTTCGATTTAAATACCAGAAAAATGTTTTTGAAGAGGACGAAATGCGATGGAATACAAGCGAAGGACTTTTACGTCGGTGCAACCGTAACAATATTTTCGCGGTGTATACGAGTAACGGATTATGCGGACTGCAATACGCGGACGAAATTGCAAACAAAAATGCAAAAGTAAATAATCACTTTCAATGGAGCCCAACAAGTATTATTTCTCAAACCTGAGAATTAACAATTTGTTTTCTAGGACGTTCGCAATGGTGAAGCCAGATGTTATCGATAATTTGGGAGAAATGTTAAAGAGAATAATCTCCTGCAACTTTCACATCGCAAACATCAAAATGGTCAAGCTAACTCAAGACCAAGCGACAAATTTGTGTCAAGATAAAAGCGACACCAATATAGCGTAAGATAGAAAGTAGTAATACCTACATCTGTAAATTTGAAATACATGTTCTATTGTTTATGTTTCTCATCAGGTACACGGTAAACCATCTCACCTCGGGTGCTATTGTAGCTCTAGAACTATTGGGTGATCACGCGATCACGCGTTGGCACGAAGTAATAGGGCCTGAAGACAGCGACGAGGCTCGCGCGAAAGCTCCTTCCTCGCTGAGAGCATGTTACGGTAAGGATAGAGTTCACAATGGAGTACATGGTTCTGCGGATGAGGAAGCTGCTCAAAAGGTTCGTACCGCTTTCATTAGTGATATGCGGACACAACATTAATGTGATTATTTTTCAGGAATTGGATTTCTTCTTCCCTACTTCAAAGAGCATGCAAAAGGGACCTACGAACACAGCTACTTTGGAGAACTGTACTTGTTGTATTATTAAACCACACGCTGTCCAAGCTAAACTAATTGGTACATGAAAATACAGTAAGAAGCAAAAGTGAATACACACCCTTTAAAACAGAATAACTCTTTTAAAATGGGTCCAACCGACTTGAGGTTTTTTGAGAAGCTAGAAGGATTAGTTTACTACTTGACGTGTTTCGTCGTTTTGAAAAAAAAATTGCAATTGGTCAGAATAGCAAAAAAAATAGTGCAGGTCGCTTTTTCAACTTTTTTATCTGAGCCTGTAACGAAAATTCAAAAAACCCGTTTGTACATCAAAGTAAGTTGTGTACATGCCTAAAATTTCATCAAAATCGGTCAACGTTGCTCTGAGCTACAAACGCTTAAAGATCGCAAATAAAGTCGAAAATCGCTGATTTCAGCATATAACACGATCTTTCAGCGTGTGTAGCTCAGAGCAACGTTAACCAATTTAGATGAAATTTTAGGCATGTAGGTACACAACTTCAATGTACAAACGGGTTTTTTGAATTTTCGTTACTGGCTCGGATAAGGAAATTGAAAAAGCGACCTGTAGTATGTTTTTTGTTATTCCGACCAATTGCAATTTCTTTTCAAAACGACGAAACACGTCACGTAGTAAACTAATCCTTCTAGTTTCTCAAAAAACCTCAAATCGGTTGGACCCATTCTAAAAAAGTTATTCTGTTTTAAAGGGAGTGTATTCACTTTTGCTCCTTGCTGTATATTTTGAACTAAGACATGTTGCGAAACAAGTATAATCTTATTCCCCACTATTACAACAGGAGACATTATCAATGATATTCAAAAGGCTGGATATATCATTTCTGCTATACAACAATTTTCTGTCAACCCATTCGACGCGGAAGAATTTTTAGAAGTTTACAAGGGTGTTCTGCCTGATTATGGGGTATGTTCATTTACATTTATTAAGAAACAAGGAAACTAGAACGTAAGGAAAGAAGGTAGAAGTCGGTGATAATTTGTATTTCAGTTAATGGTGGCAGAATTACAATCAGGACCGTGCATTGCTATGGAACTGAAACATAAAGACGAAAAGTTTGATGTTCAAGGAGAATTCAGGAAACTGTGTGGCCCTATGGACCCAGTAAGTATACACTTTTCTTCAGTGTTCTTTTGTGATATATACACTGGTATATTGTACAGGATATTGCGCGACAAGTGAGGCCTGACACTCTTCGAGCAAAGTATGGAAAAACCAAAGTACAGAATGCCTTGCATTGCTCTGATTTACTGGAGGATGGCATCTTAGAGGTACAATGGATCAAATACGCTTTATACGTAAATTTTAAACTCCAAATTACTTTATTCACACGCATTCATTAACATTACGTAGGTGGAGTACTTTTTCAAGATCCTTGAGAGCTAGACGTTGCGGAAGCATGCAGGGTCATGCGCTTTGTTCGATACAAAGAAATGTGGTTATTGCCTAATAACATAAAGAGGAGAAAGAAAAATACCTCGAGTTGCCTTCCATAAGTATTACATATACACTTTTGAATAGTACAAAATTTATAACGAAACAGAACCATGCGAACATTTATTACGTGGATGATTAGGAGAAGTGAATATCAACAAAGTATTACTCTGCCTTTTTACAATAAAGAATCTCTCTTCTAATCGCATCTCTTTAATTGCTCATTATCCGAAGAATAAATATACTATAGCTTATCACCAGTGTCATTTAAAGTTTTCTGACTCGCTTAGATCGTAAAACGGTCGATCACGATCACGCAATTTCTCCCACCATGCGTTTCCCTTGAAATTTTATCTACGGCAAACAATTGAATTTTTCAACTGAAGGAAGAAGTACAGACTAAAGATAGCGGCCTTCTTTCCTCGATACATTAAACTGTGAATTGTATCGCTGATTGTGAGCCTCTTTCACTCACCGTAACGAGGATGCAATTAAACGAAAGCTCGAGCCTCGTTGCACGTAGAAATGCGATTGTTGCATAACTTACGCAATAAAGTCAATTATCCAGCGATTACTGTGAACCGCAGAGAACTCTCGGCAGAGATACGCGTTCATGAGCAATACGTTATTACTATCGCCTGGTGTGCTGATGTACTTTTCTATCTATCATTCCTTGGCAATCTCAATCAGCCAGACATTTTGTGAAAGGGACGTCTGCAGTGTCCCTAAAAGCTAATTCCTCCATGTCCCACTTTTACAACCAACCCATGGCAAACCTGTTGCTAATGATTTAGATTGTTTAAAAGATCCGACAGAAGCTGCACTAGTAAAAGCACCATAGCAATACCTTTTATTCCACGTTTAAACTGGTGGACAAGATAAGACCGTGCAGCTTATTTTCCTCAGTGGAGCTTTCACTGATAGAATTTATCTGTTTCGCACGACAAACAACACTGTCCCCTGTCGATGACTAAACTTATATTTACAGGGATGATTCTGGAAAATGGCTGCTGAGATAAGATAAATAATTGAAAACGTTCGTGAAGTATGTATATCTCTTTTGTCAATTTTTACCCACGCCCCGCCTTTGAGGATTTACTTTTCGGGATTTGGGCAAGTGGAAAAAGGAAAAGAACGAAGGCTGTTAGGGTCTGATCCAACTCAGACTGTCTACGAGGAAGAAAGTTACAAGCGTTACATCTATTTGGAATCCGCTACGCGATGGGCTTATCCTGCGTTTAATAACGGCACGATAATGTGTGTCAAGGATTTGCGACGCTCCTTGCGATGAAACGTTGCAGAATTGTGGCTGCTTCGTAAAACCAGGCTGAAATATCCTCTGATTCTCTAGGTTTCTCAATTTTTAACGCCGTGGGGGGTTTGTAATTAATTCCACCTTCAATTCCACATTGCAGTGTAATTTAATCAAACAATAAGTTGAAACGCGTTTGCCGTATAAATTCGAATTTATTGCAGATTGAGGGAGTGTAAAAGAGAACTTCTGGGGGTTCTGTAATTCTTTATAAATGAAGAAAGACGTAAATTGCTGGGTTACCTTTTTATGCTATTGGACGTTTTTTACTATGCTTGAATAAATAAAACGGAACTACTGGAATTATACTATTTTAAAATGTAATGCTGTACACAGTGGTCACAAAATTCAAGCGGTAATTGTATTTACAAATATTAAATTTACTTTCATCGCGAAATGTTGCACTACTGCTACTTTTCTATTAATTCATTTCTTATCTAAAGCATTACTGGATATTTTAATAGTTTAAAAAAGCATTAAGATTTTTGTTAAACTTTAAAAATTTCAAGCTTCTTCGATGACTTCCTCCTATTATGCCCCTACACCTGTTTGCACCATTCCAAGTATAATTGTACTTATATTCCTAAAGAATTCTATTGAATTCCATTTATGATATTAATGTGAAAATTAAGAAAAAATATACTACGATAAATTGATCTCCTTGGTTTCTTATACAAGCATGCAACCAGAACGTACGGTTCTAGTTAAGGAAGCCTTGACCCGAACATCTTCGCAAAAAATTACCTCGTGATGAATAAACCTTGTATGTTTGGGATAGATCCTTCGAATTACAAGGCTCAGCTTTAACAAAGCGCATGGGCTCTAAAAAAGAATGGAAATATACAGGCATCAATTTAGACGCCTGAACTTTTAGGACCTTCTTAAACGAGGCTTTTTGTGGCTCACAATTAGTATTTTTTTTTAAAATAAAATTCCCATGCCGCTGTGAAAAACTTTTTATGTTTGACTGTCACAGTTCGGTGTATACGTGTCACGGAACATTATGGACACCTAAATAAATCGATTCTGCTTCAAACTTACACTCCTTGATTTCTCTTTGCCTCTCCAAGGATAGTCGACCACGAATCGCTTCTAATATTTCACTTTTTATTCGCGCGCGAAATAGGTCACACTCCTGGATACTGTACCTACGCCATAAAATTGAAATGTATGCTGTTGTTTCATAAATCATTGAAGATAGTTACGTTGTTCCCTTTTGGGGAGGGGAAACGTGATAGCGGAATACAGATTTCTGTTTTCGTGACATTCACTTTTCTGAATGAATTTACATTACTGTTAGTAAGAGCACGCGAGTCTATTTAGAAAATTAGTGATTATTAAATTATTAACAGTCCGCGTGCTGAAGCGACGAGTTTAGCTTGTCTTTAGGCCTTTATATCAAAATACACGATGACCAGCTGCTTTTATCAGGGAACTTCCGAAAGGTTGATAGTTTCACAGTTTCTCAATGCATGTAAATTATTTGAAAGTGAATAATATTGGAAGGAGTTGAATTGCCTTTACATTTTAACATGGATTTAAAGAGCAAAGTATCAAGCATTTGTGAAAAATTCGCCGCCAGTTTTCAACGCAAATCAATGTTCCTGATTCGTTGTTTTATTATACAATGCACTGGAGATGTTAGGCCCGTTGTTGTTCTACGCTACGCGATTGTGAGAAACCACAACTAAGGATCGTTACTGTAAGCTGGACGTTATGGCTAATTTATTGCCAATATTCGTGACAATGACTCGTGAAACGCATAAGATTGGGTGTGATAAAAAGGTAGGGAATGTACCGCATAAAGTATTGGAACCTATTCTCTCAGAAACTCGTAAGGATATAGAATCAAAAGTCTTTTTTGGGGAACTTTTTTGTGGATGACAAGACACTGCTGTTGAATACTCTTAAGGTAGAAAAGGGGCACCAGCCTCATATTTGAAAAGGAAATGTAAAAATCTTACATTTTTAAATACATTTTTACAGATAAAATATGTAAAAATGTAAGTAAACATACCTAAAAATGACCAATAGGAAGTATAAATCATCAAGAACATTGACTTTCGACTGTTGAACGTTTGACTGATTTTGACTAAGTGTATCGTAAAATTATATACAAAGAATTATCTAGACTAATTGTCAGTTGATTGTGAAAAACATAGAATTTGAGAAATGATGCCGAATTAATAATTGAAGAAACCAAAGTAGGTCATAAGTTCGTTATTTATTTCGCAATTAGTGTAAGTCTACTTTTTCTTGTTTCGAGATATAAAATTGCATGCACTTTAACTTATTTAAAAGCATTGATGATCTCGTGTTAAAATAATAAGTTGGAGTTTGGTCATTTTCAAAATAAGGGACGCAGGTGACACTGACATACACAGGTTTAGGCTCCTCGGGTCATTTGTGACCAGATAAAGTTGCCATTTCTGTAACGCATACTACGTCTCTCAGGTCTTTTTTGACTCAATCGTAATTCCATTTCTTCAACATATACTACGTCCACTGGGCCTTTTGTGACCCACTCATGTTCCCATTTATTTAACCCTACTACGTCCCTCGGGTCATTTTTGACCCCATAGCGTTGCCATTTTTTCAACACAACGCATCCCCTGGGTCTTTCTTGACCCAATGGTGTTCTCATTTATTTAACCTTTATACGGAATTTGTAAAGTTACACGAATAAGTAAATTAGGTCTTAATATGTTTACAAGAAACGAGCATACAAAAATGCAACTCAGTTCATTTAATTAATACGGCTTAATATTTTAAAGACTTATTAAATTTCTAGAATAAAAAAAATATTATTGTTTATTATTGATGGTTATTAGTTATTTAAAGATATGAAGCAGTTTCAGTCCAAATAATACATTAGTAAAGGAGGAATGAGAACTAGAGACTCGTTTTTCCGTACTACGCCCCTCGGGTTTCTCTTGACCCACTCCTGTTCTCATTTCTTTAATACTTTTTTTTTATAAAATGTGTTTATTTAGCCATATTTGGAGTACATAACATTCTTATACATATAAAGAGGTATAAACACATTTGAATAAGGCACCTCGTTTCAATTATAAACTTCGTAATTGGTATCAGTCTCGTCTGAGCGCTCGCATCTAGAAAAAGGAACTTTTCTGGTTAATATGTGCTTTTTTAATATTATAAATAAGCCTATATGATGGCAGTACGATTATGAGTTTAACCCTGGGAAAATCGACTATAAAACCAGAATGTTCATTTTGGTGTTAGCGACTTATCTAAAGTTCTTAACCTAATTAAACCTACCTAACCTAGTTTATGTACATATTATACAGGAGGCATTAGTTGGTTGTCGTTTGCATAGTTGGTTGTCTATTTAGTCTATTTTTAATTATTTGAGGTAGGTGTTGCTTGTGTTTAGTCATCAATATTTATCTCCAACAAAGGAACACCGCGAACCCACACTCACCGATTGGAACGCAACTTTGTGGATTTATAGAGTGACTCAAGACAAGAACAACGGTATGTTTCATTCGGGCCCTATCGCCCTTTAAGGGGGTGAAAACTAACCTCGAAGTCAAATAGGCACTTCCACTTTTTCACGTATAACTCCCAAACTACAACAGATAGAAAAAAATGTTTCAAACAAAAGTTTAATGGTGCAACGAGCACTGCAATCTTGCGTTAACAAAATTTTGAAAAAAGTTTTTTTTTCGTTCAAACTTTTGTTTGAAACATTTTTTTCTGTCTGTGTAGTTTGGGAGTTATACGCGAAAAAGTGGAAGCGCCTATTTGACTTTGAGGTTAGTTTTCACCCCCTTAAATGGCGATAGAGCCTGAATGAAACACACCGTTGTCCTTGACTTGTGTCACTCTATAAACTCACAAAGTTGCGTTTCACTCGGTGAGTGCGGGTTTGCGGTGTTCCCTTGTAAGTCCTGCTGGACTGTAAAAGTCAGCTGGTGGCTTTATACCTACTACGTCTACCGGGTCCTTTTTGACCCACTCGTGTTCCCATTTCTGTAACACTCACTCCATTCCTCGGGTCGTCTCTAACCCACTCGTGGTCCCATTTCTTCAAAGACCCTCGATTTGGGGCAAAATTATAAGGAAGTTGTTTCGCACAAGCGTCTGTTATTCCTTAACATTATATTACGTCGATAGTCGGACTGAAGGCCGTGGCAGGGTCAATGAAAATCGCCAAGTGGCCCGACACATTTAGCCAGCAGCTAGTGCACCGGCAGAAAGCGTGTCGTTAATTGGTTCATCCGTGCATCCTCCTTCTGGAATCGCGCGGAAAAGCGCTCGGACCGGTTCCTTATCTGGCGCGCCGCTATCAATGAAGACGCGAATCGACGGTGAATTCGTACGGTCACCCTCCTAGATCCCGCTGGCGCATTAGAATACGCGTGTTTTCGAGCCGGTGTCGGGGGCACGAGCGGCCCGGCCAGTAGTGCGCTCGACGGCGCGCAGAACGGACCCATCGGTAATACTCGCAGGGTCTTGTACATTGTTCCTCGACGTACGGGGCATGTACAATTGGAGACGCTGAAACCGGAAGCAATTCGACCGTACCTAGAATTGTGCACACGCACCTCGGACGATCAAACCCTCGGGGACTCTCTGCCTCTCAAGTTCGGTTAAATCTCGGTCCGTTCGAGTAACTGTTTCTCAAATTCGTATCAACGCGGACGCGGGGCATCCAATTGGCGAGGAGCACCGCGGGTGACCCTGTAACTTTTCTAGCGGGAAAGTAGGCTCACGCGGCTGGCCCAGAATTCGCGAACGACGCTCGCCAACGAATTGGACACGGTGGATCAAAGTGAGTACACCAACTTCGTTCAGGTCACCCTGTAATCATCCCCTATCGTTCCATCGACGGACAACATCGGCTACGTGGGTATAATCGGTGGTAATTAGCGCGCTAGTTGGACGTGTCATTGCCTCCTCTTGGGACATGAATAGGTAAAATGGTAAAACTAGGTTTCCTTTGTGTCAACGTAACCACAGCATCCACATTTAAGGAAAGATAACGAACCGTGAACCGAGGCGGTGCAAAAAAAATGATGTAATGCGTCGAGAAAAAGGATGTTCATCGTTTATTTTTTGTCTTTGAATCAGCCACTTGACGAGCCGTTGCCGCTCGTCTTGCATTCAGGCCGTGTTGCGTCCAACGTAATGACACTTTCTTTCTAAAGCAAAAAGCGGCGTAAAAGGTACGAAAACGGCTATCATCGATGACGTACGAAATTGGCCGTACGCTCGTCTGCGCCAAAGTGACGCGTGTCAGATGGCACTAATAATGTAATTTGTAAGTTCCTTTTAATGCTTCCGGCGAGCTTGGCCGCCGCGGCAAAGGCAGTAAGCAGAAATTTTTAATAAATCGGTACTTTTGAGCGTGATCAGCCGCGGCGACATTCGGTGAATGTTAAAATCTAATGGAACGGCTCACCCTTCACTCTCGTCCGCGGCTTCTAACGTTGGCGATACTTTTAAATCGATACAGGACTCCGTTGAATGGAGAAGGTCTATGGAATGGTCTGCGGAAATTCTTTTTGGAGCGAGCTATGAGAATTTTGAGCGATTCTGTGCGCCTTGCTTGAATTCTGAGTTAGCTGCTTAAGTGTTCGAAACCAGTTAGAGATTGTGGGGATTGAAGAGTGTAGGATGAGTATTCTGCTATAGTTTTGGATTCTATGGTGCAAGCTTTGAGGATAGGGAGTTGCTCACGTGAGGCTCTTTTCTGCGTTGCGATTGTTAGTTTGAAGATGTTCAGTGAGACAAGGAGAGGGTTAGTTTGAAAGAGATGGAGGGAGAAGAAATGTTTCGTGTGGAAGGGCCTTAAGGGTAGCCGTTTTTGTCGAAAAAAAAGAATTTCTTTTTCAATTAATTACAATGAAATTGATTGAACTTGTTCTTTGACACAATGTTTATTAACTTCATAAGCTTTAAATGCCTGTTTGTTTAATAAAAAATATGCATTATAGATGAAGCTACAGATGGATCATTAAAGAGGCTTTTTAAAAAAGTTTCTTTCGTTTTGCAACGATTTTGACGAAATCTTAAATTCTACTTCAGAATACGTGGGTTCTGCACTAAAGCAAAATTAGGGAAATGACAGCTTCGAAATAGCGATTTTTCAAAAAAGTACGTTTCTCGTCAGACCAAGATGAGGTTTTAGTTTCTTTTCGTAAAGAATAAGATTTTTATTAACTTCGATTTACGTTCAGGCCGAAACTTCACATTTTGTGAACATGCTCGAATTTGATTGGAATCGATTGGAACCTCCGTTTTTGAGTTATGACTCCAAAACAAAGGAAACTGTCAAAAAACCTCTTTAATACTTCATTTGTAGCTTCATATATAATGCATTATTTTTACGAAACAAACACGTTTTTTTAAGGCTTATGATGTTAATAAACTTTGTATCAAGGAACAAGGCTCAGCATCAATTTATTTCTTTGTAATTAAATGAAAAAGATATGCTTCATTTTCGACAAAAAGACTGCCTAGTACCCTTAAGTCATCGAAAATTATAATGCTTTTGCAAGTTGGCTGTTTAAGCCGATGACAGTGGCGTGCCTTTTTAACACATCGGATAGAGTTTCTGAATTTTATACTGCTTTCATAATATTCCTTTTTTGTTTTTCAATATTGTGATTAAATGTCGACCTTTACAGTAGATTGTGAGCTTTGGTAAGATGATGTTTCTACAAGGTGAAATATTCAAACTCGAGTTAGTGATAACTAGGGAGACATGCCAGCAATGTGCATACCATAAAACAATTGTAAAAACAAGCTCAGGTGTTGATAAATTAACCTACAAGCATTAAATTTGCAACGTGATTTTACTTCCTAAACACAAACTGCTTAAAATAGTTAAAACACACATATTCATTTTCATACATATTCAATGTTGGAAAAGCTCTAATGTACGGTATAAGTTAACAATGCGAAATTTTCAAACAGTGTTCTACTAGCACTCAATAAATACACCTGCCCAAAAATATAATTTTACTTCTAAATATCTATAACACACTTTTACGCTAGAATAATAAAATTCTTGCATATTAAACAGAGGATCATTTAAAAAAATTACAAAAATTTTGTGTACTTTTTTCAACCTCCCTATACGTATCAGAATAAATATTCACTATAGTATAGTAGTGTGTATTCAAGGTGATCCTTTTTGAGCTGTTTTAAAAAAGTGTATCTTGTTGTGCAATTGTTGAACGTAAGCAGGAGTATAACGGGATAAATTTCATACAAATGTTTGTATGGAAATTTGTGAAATAGATATAAAATAAACAGTCGAAGTAAATCGGAAATCAGAGGATTGCAGGTAGTATGTGAGACACAGATGCTCGACCGTTGCAATGCGGAAGAGCTGCTCATCCTGGAACACGTTTTATCTCCTACTTTTCCAATAACATCGTACACTATACATATGATACGTTTGAATTGGTCCCCTTATGCTTTTCTCTCCGTTTTATTTTAGAAATGAATATAAATTCCATGTGGAAAATAAAAATGATCTTGAGATGCTCTTGACACGACAATTGACAGGCAATAGTTCTGACTGGCTTGAAATAATTGAGGGATAACGTGATGGTTACTGAGATAACTAGTATTTTGTACATTACTAGTGGCGCACCAACTAAATATTTGATGAGAATTGTACAGGAGTAAATGCGTAGTTGTTTGGTTTCTGATATTTCGCTCACTTCTGCAACTTTGGAAATCAAAAATATGTTAGACAATATGTTCAATAATTTCTAAAGTAGTAAATTTTGACTCAATTTGTAATTTTCAGCTTCGTCTAAAAATCGTATTTTAAATAGATTCATAGTAACGCGAGATTTATGCTATTTGTAAACGCAAAACTCCAGATATGGTCTGCAACGGAGTTTTTTTAATTATACAATTGGAATCGACGAATTTTCAAAGTTATTTATAAACAATTTAGTCCATACTTTTAATTTATTTTTTCACGAAGAATCACTCCCTCTCCTATTGCACTGTTATTAATTCACCACTCTGTGGACACGTGAAAATCAACGTCTACAAGTGCTATAGGTCGAAGGCCGATACTATTGTTTCACTTCATTGACTTTATGGCGTTAATTTGTGAAAGCTATCGTGAGGAGCAATCGATACAATACAACCTCGATAATATCTCAACATCTTTCTTAAGGTGCGAATCCACGATGAGATTTTACATGAGACAAAAATCTCATGAGAGTCTAATTTCATGAAACTAATGACAAACTAATTAAAAAATAATAAAATAATAAAATAATTGCCTCACGAGATTAAAGTCTCACGTGAGACACGATATTTTTGTCTTATCGTGGATTTGCACCTTTAGGAGTTTTGACTCTAGTATCCCTTTCATTTTTTAAAATAATAGTGCACGAAGATCTCTTCGATCAATTCAATTAAAATTTTGAACTACTTACTCCACGAACCCTATAGTAGGCCCACCAGTTTCAACCACTACTCCACCTTTCAAAATTGTATAAAAAAAACTCACACTCAGAGTTCTGCCTTTTGAAGATCCTTTATAAAAACTAGGGCTGAGACTATTCGAATATTTTACAAGTATTCGAATGCTATGAATAAACTTCGAATATTTGAGTATTCGAATGTTATTATTCGAATATTTATGTATTCGAATACTATTCGAATATTTAAGTATCCGAATACTATTTGAATAGTATGATGTGAATTATAAATCAAGTTCTTTAAATTCATTTTTTACAAGCTTTTATTTAGTTTCAGTTGTGAGTTCGTTAGTTTGTCAGTGTGAAATCTTGTAAGCTAATTTTGACCCACTTCAACATATCCGATCGGCTTGAAACTTTGCACACATAGGGTAAACCAACCAGTGAATGACCGAATTGTTGAATCTATGGACCTTTGAGATTAATACTTGAATATATTTATGTATAACAACAAAACAACTGCTAAAATTGCATTTAAATTTATTTTTCTTGAAATTTCTATAAAAATAATTACTTATTGTTATCGTAATTTTTAAAAAAAACAATTATAAAATGCAAAACGTGTAGAAGTCCAGTAAATGACCGCATACTTTTAATAAAAATTGTACTGATTAATGTTTGCTTAATACGCGTAACTAAAAATATAGGATATTAAAAGTGCAACTACACTCCATTTATAAATATATAATAATTTAAAAATTTAAATTTACATTTCTTTGCCTAATGGTCATCCACTGGTATACGGTCAATTACTGGTTGGTTTACCCTACGTAGTTCTGATGACGATACAATATTTTCACGCGTTTATTTTTCGTCATATAAGGAAATTCTTCTCAGGCAGTCATTTGAGCCGGTATCAAATTTATTGGTTCCTTTTTAGCACATTTTAATAAAAGTTTATTTTTTAAAAAAAAGTTACTATAAAGTATTTCAAGCTTTTTAATGAAAATATTGTATTGTCATCGGAACTATGTATGTGTGCAAATTTTCAAGTCGATCGGATACGTTGAAGTGGGTCAAAATTAACTTACATGATTTCACCCTGGCAAACTAACGAACCCACAACTGAAACTAAAAAGCTTGTGAAAAAATGAACCTAAAGAACTTGATTTATAATTCACACCATACTATTCGACTAGTATTCCAATACTTAGATATTCGAATAGTATTTGGATACTTGGATATTCGAATTATATTCGCCAAGTAATTGAGCAACTGAAGTATTCGAATATTCGAATACCGAAAAATTCGACAAATAGTCCCAGCCCTAATAAAAACAAGACCAATTGAATTACCTAATCAAATAAATACTAAATGACTTCCAATTGACTTACCACTGAAACATAAATACACTTCCGTCTTCGGCACGGGTGCGTACATCGCTGTTTGGCATTGATAGTGACACAACTTTAAAAAAATGTAAATTTACGCAAATTACATGATCAGTATTCATCATTAGCCTAATGCAAATTTTAAACTGCTTCTCCTGTACAGTTTACATTACTTGAGCCATGCCACGATCAATGTCAAGCACCGATATGGGGTTCAAACTCAAATTTCTGACGAACTTTTCAGACCTGCGCGCCGCGCGTTTACAACGTTATTACATATAAGTATTCTGCGCTAACTACAACTCTGCTGAGCGGACAAAGGAGTAAGTATAAGTCAGAATTCTTAGTTTTGGAGGAAGACAGTTAGAATATTTACAGTGCTGTGTAAGATCAGGTGTTATTAGACTTTCAAAATATACTTCATACATGAAAAAAATTACAAAATTTGAATTAAATTATAAATTGAGCAGAGGAAATTTTATTTTTAACTTCGATTCACAAAAGAAACAAAAAAGAAACTGTTTAGCTTGAGATGAGAAATTATTTTCTTCATCGTACTCATCGACATAACTTAACTTATGCTGTTCTTCCCGCCACTATATTGTATTTTTGACATGTACTATTATGATGCCCGGTAAAAAAAGGCGGGAAAAAGTAATATTGACTGGTACTACTGGAACCATAAACAAAGGACAGCAATGTAAAAAATGTTAGCGTACTTATCTCGTTTTGACCAAAATTTCACTCAGGGTAATTATGGGAGGGGTAAATTTTGCAATAAAAACTTCTTCCAAAAATACATATTATTAGTTGAACATCCTGTGCTACTACTTGCATTGAAGAAAATCAGAATTGTCATATTTATCACCTTTAAGGGGGTACTCTAGTGTAACTGTCCCTTTTTCAACGCCATCTTCGGGAATTTATTTAACAAAAACTATAAGTTTATACTATCTGGCATTTTTCCTGCATATCATGGAATGTTTGAAGTAATACTCAGAATTTTGTTTAACTTTTTTATCGCACATATACATACATATAGTCGGTAACGCAAACTTCTTCAAAAAAATTCTTTTCCGACAGGCGGTGGTGTGGGGACTGTTTTAGTCATCCAAAATGGAAAAACTAAGGTTAATTTTCTTTATTATGTTCGTCGCTATAGTTTGAACCACAGAGGCCCCCTAACAATAGAAATTTGCAGAATGACAGCATTTTGAAAAAAAATGTTCGATATTTGCTTATAAATTTAGCTGCTCTCGTTCTGTAGAATTAATTTTATAAAAGATAGAAACTCTTTCGAGGTTCCAACCATAGCGACAAACATACTAAAGAAAATGAACCACTTTTCCATTTTCGATGACTAGAACAGTTCCCACACCCATGCCCGTCGGAAAAGAATTTTTTTGAAGAAGCTTGCGCCACCGATATGTACGATAAAAAAGTTCAAAAAATTCTGAGTATTACTTCAAACATACCTTAATATGCAAGCAAAACGCCAGATAGTATAAACTTATAGTTTTTATTAAATAAATTCCCGAAGATGACGTTTAAAAACGGGCAGTTACACTAGAGTACACCCTTAAAAAATTAAAAACAAAAACATCCTTTTTTTGGGAGAGATGCCGCACATCCGGGCGTGATGCCGCGTTTCGAAACACCTTTAATTTTCCAGTTAATTACCCTACACTCGTCTGCCCGCCGACCAGAGATATGAAATTTAAAGGAAATCGGTGACCAGCGCCCACCCCCTCGCACCCTATTCATCACAATCGTCCAGGAACGTGATCCACCTAATTGTTTTGAGCAGTGTCTCGTTCTTGCCGTTGATAAATGACGCAGATCATACGAATTGCCGACGGACCGTCGTACACACGGACACGGTGACGCGTGTCGCGGACTACTAACAGCGTAATTTGTGAGTTCCTTTGAATGCACTCGATAGGGACGCCGAACAGACGTATAGGAGCTGTACGCGTAGAATAGTAGCCTTTAGGCCTCAATGCACTTGACCCGGTTCGACGACGAGCGTCGTCGCCGTCGCCGTCGCCGTCGCCGTCGTCGAGGCGGTCGTACCAGTGAAAGCGAAATCGAAATCGAACACTCGATCGCCGACCGATACTTCCTCCTTTTTTTTTAATCCCTCTCCTCGAGGTAGAGCAGCACACGACTTTCAGGCCACCGATTCGACCTCAATTTTGCATATCCATGCGTATTAGACTGCGCGGCATTGCATCACAGTTTGCACCGGATTTATGTGGCAGAATAGTGGTAAAAGTTCCCTCGTCTGTTGGGGTGGATTTTAATTATTTTATGGTGGGTTGTTGAGGGTTGATGGCTGAACGATCGCATTGGGTTTGTGTCCTGTTGGAACTGGTATGCGGCAGTTGAAATTATTCCCTCAGACAATCTGAAATAATTGCCCGAGTGTTTAGAATGAGTTGTTAGAAATAATGGGGATTGAAGTTTGTATGCGGATGATCGTTTGTTAGTTGCTTGATCTATTAGGACTTCTTGGAAAGTGATGCAAGTGATTTTTGCGGCGGTTGTCGCGAAGGGATGTATGCAGTGTGCGTAAGTTTGCCGTCTGTTTTATTTCAAACTCTGTTTCTGCTTCGGTTGCTTTGGTTTGGAATAGGGCTGGGACTATTTGTCGAATTTTTCGGTATTCGAATATTAGAATATTTCAGTTGCTCAATTATTTGGCGAATATAATTCGAATATCCAAGTATCCAAATACTATTCAAATATTTAAGTATTCGAATACTATTCGAATATTTAAGTATTCGAATAGTATGGTGTGAATTATAAATCAAGTTCTTTAGGTTCATTTTTTAAAAGATTTTATTTAGTTTCAGTTGTGAGTTCGTTAGTTTGTCAGGGTGAAATTTTGTAAATTAATTTTGACCCACTTCAACATATCAGATCGACTTGAAACTTTACACACATACATAGTTCCGATGACAATACTATATTTACATCAGTATTTGAATAGTATTCGGATACTTAACACGTTCCGCACGGCCATTTCTGAAGGTATAGGTCAGATAGTGTCGGTTTGTGTCTTATGACATTAGCCGTGCTGAATGTGTTAAGGGGACCGTCCGGTCTAAAAGCCGATTTTTTTTATTTCATTTTTCGAATGTTCAACCTTTTGGGAATACGTGTTTAAAAGGACTTGTTGAAATTCGTAAAATTTCCAGGCATTTGGGTAGCGGCAAATGCATGGGTCACAACTGGCCACTCGACACTCACGTAAAACTTTAAACGCGTTTTTCCCGAAACAGTGTTCTCAAAACCTGTGGGACTTGTATCTCCAAAAGTTATTATCCGATTCGACTGAAACTTTTTTTATTTTGAAGAATATACTTCTGGCTAGGGGGATACCAGAAAAATTACAAAAAATTGAAAATTTCTAATTTTCAACGCCGTTGAAAGGATGAAAAATATAGGGAAAAAGTGATTTCAAACTTTAAGTGTCGTTATTTTCTAAAAAAAAATGTCATTTTTGTAATTTTTTCTGGTTTCCCCCTAGCTAGAAATATATTCTTCAAAATGAAAAGGTTTCAGTCGAATCGGATAATAACTTTCGGAGATACAGGTCCCACCGATTTGGATCAATTTTTTGACGCCTTGAATTTAATGACTCCCCAGTGTCGTATGCAATGATTAATTATAAAACAAAAAATATATTTCAATAGTATAAGATATCCTTAATACAATGCAAAAAGTCCCATTAAATTATATACAGTAGTTTTCCTTTAATTAATTCCTAAAGATTACCTATTTTTTTGGGCTCTAGACCGGATGGTCCCCTTAAATGTTCAAATAGTATTCGAATACTTAAATATTCGAATAATAACATTGGAATACTCAAATATTCGAAGTTTATTCATAGCATTCGAATACTTGTAAAATATTCGGATATTAAATTATTCGAATAGTCCCAGCCCTAATTCGGAATTGTTTTAGGTCAGTGCAAACATACGCTCGCTCACTGTCAGGTGTACGGCTAGGTGTACACCTACTTGTACTATTACCAGAACAGTGGCAAAAGTTCATGGATAGCCAAGGAAAATACTTTGATTAAAAGAACAGTATATGGTCTCTTATCATACTTCTCAGTGGAAATTAGTTTTAATGGGATCTTCCAATGAATGCTCTCAATAACACCCATGAATATTTATAGGAATTACATTAAGGGAACTAGGCAGTCACATCGCTCGAAAATCAAGTATTTTTTGCGAATTAATAACGAGGAGATGAATACAAATTGTCACTAATACTTTTGATAATATGTACATATATATTGACGGTGCTGCAGTCGTCTGATGTGTAGGCGGTTTTTTCCGAGGTTTTGCAGTGATTACAAAAAAATGAAGGTGCGGATGGACTTTCAAATATTTTCCTTTCCGCACTGAAACTGAACATTAAAGTGTAAATACTCTACTAGTTGGCGAGATAAAAAAAGCAGCCGTCTGTGCACCCATTTATCGTAAAAAATCGCCTTCTCCTAGAGTTATTTTAATAATATTGGTTCAATTCTTTTTTGCGGTGTTCAGACCAACATTACAGGTTCTAGGAGAAATATATTCCAAGGAAACTATTGTACCTATCTTTATTTTTAAGCTCGACATTAGTGCAAAACCAAAGACACTTTCTAAAACACTGTATAATCAACCGCGTCTGGCGCCGTTTGTAAGCTAGATATATATACAAAAAAAATATTTTTTACTCCTTGTAATTTATTTACAAAAAATACTTGATTTTCGAGCGATTTGACTACCTACTTAGTACCCTGAAGGGGGTAGTGGACTATTGGATACATAAAATCGTTAGTTTCTTTGACGCTAAATTACTTTGATACCAAACAATCGTTATAGTCGCGCTTTTGACAATCTATTGTGGGCAGGTTTGCGAGCATTTACAACAACAAAAAAATCGTCGGAATGTATAAAATTGTCGAAGTTATTAATCGTTGAAAATAGTCCTGTACGGCGCGCTGCTGCAGGTGGTGTACATCGATTCAAGTGAACCAATCATCGGAAAGCAAAATGCTTTGAGGTGATTATTCTATACACAAATATCTACAGTGTGGAAACTTACCCACGAATTTGAACAAACATTGTGGAAGTTACACACGAATCAATTTTTTCCCCACATTTTTACGGTAAAAAATCGTCTTTGATCAGTTATAAAATGTTTTACAAACATCCAATGTTGACGCGGAATTTCCACACGATAGAGAATGGAATTCTACAGCTCCAGTTAAAATTTTAAATGAAAATATTCATTGGTTCAAGAGTTATGATGTACACCATTTGTGAAAATGGTGTTTCGAGAAAACCGGCTTCAAAGTGCCCTATGCCAATACCGCTCTGCGAGGCCGTTACTCGACGGTGCACTCAATTACGTTCGCTGCTATAACTTCGACAATTATTTGAATTTCTTCATGAAATTTTGATTAAAATTTTCATAAAGGATAAGACTTACAAAATCAGTAACAAAAAAATAATCGATTTTCTGAAGCGGAAATAGTCCACTACCCCCTTAAGGAAATATCCAATATAAACAATTTAATTATTGAAAGTTTAAATGCCACGCAATTCTATAAGGCAAAAAGATCAGAAGCCAAAAGAATCGTTTGAAACGGAATGACATCAACTTCAGCCATTTTAATGATTCACCAGCCAAGATCGATAGATCCCAGAAAACCTAGAGCATGGTCGGAAAAGAGTCGTGTCGCTGGCACTAAATAAACTTCCGTCACGTGTGAATCGGTATTTTACTCGCGTGCAAACCAGAATGCCTGAGTAATGGCGTTTGTTTCCGTCGCGATGGAGAAACTCGTAAATCTGCGTGGCATTTGGTAACGGCTGTTCACCGTATTTACGTAATGATGAATTTTACTGATTGTTAGAAATCTATGTCACGAAGATCAGCAGACCGATACGATTGACAAGGGAAAGTAATAACAAAATGAGAGAATGAAACCGCGGTGGACGGGGAAAGACTCGCTGCCAGGTAAATATCGAGGGAGTCACTGGAATTAGGTGTTTGCTAATGGTAAGCAGGATCAGCTCTGGGGAAATTCAGCGACCCCACGTGCTTCGACCGCTCTTCTACTTTAAATATTGATACAATCGTGACTAAGGAAAACGGGCACTGTAATGAGTAACAGTTGCCACTGATTAGCACTGGTTGACGTTGGATGACTCGAAGCGGTTAAAGTATAAAAAAATAAATAAATGTATCCATGCTATTAATATTACTGCTTTTGTCTTGGATGAGATTTGAGGAAGAAACGAAATGGCAGCGTTGAAGGAAATATACCTACTGTGTAATATTAGCCATTTTATCCATCCAGCTACAATTTATTATATTACTACCTATAGTGCATATAATAATGTATCAAATCGAAGAATTTAAGGGGGTAATCTCGTCTAACAGCCCCAAAAGTAACTGGTATTTAAGAATTTTTTTTGAAAAAACTGTTCGTCATATTGGCCTCTTTTGGCATATAAGTAGGCAACTTTAAACTTTTTTTTATATCGATCATTCTTATTATTTATTAATTATTGTGGAATCTTGTCCACCTCTTCGATGACGTAAATCCTGTGCAAAAATAATAGAAGTTTCTCAAAGCTAGACAGTTTACGCTGGGACTGGTCTACTTTAAAGAAAAAAATTGAAAAATTGAAAGAGTTAGGGTAACTGTACTCGTAGTTGACAGTGTACCAATAGTTGACACTTTTATCTTTTCAGTCACGAATAATAAGCTTTCTATTAAAAAAATGTTTTTGGCTAATACTTTTTCAAACAGCGTATTAGTCAAAAACATTTTTTTAATAGAAAGCTTATTATTCGTGACTGAAAATAAAAGTGTCAACTATTGGTACACTGTCAACTGCGAGTACAGTTACCCTATAGCGTTTGAAAGAAAAAGTAAGTTTTTTCCTTAGACAAATTTTTCATATTATTCTTTATATCGACGAAAAAAGTATTATAAATAAAAACGAGAATTAAAATTTTAGGTCTAGTCGCAACATAAATTATTTATCTTTAAGAAAATTTTCTTTTTTTTGCAATCAGATGACTGTGACAGGTGCTAAACCTAATGCCAACATCGTCCAAGAGGTCAACACGATTGCACAATAATTAATAAATAATAAGAAAGGTCGATATAAAAAAAGTTTCACAAGTTTAAAGATGCCTCCTTATATCCCAAAAGAGTTTAATGCAATATTAACAATAGTTTTTTAAAAAAAATTAATAAATTTCGGAGGCTGTTACACGAGAATCCCCCCTTAAAGTATTGAATACACAGCTTTCAGAGAATAAGTTTTATCACAGTAGTTCGTAATTAAAATTGATGATTCTTATGGATACCTATGTCCCCAGTAAGAAACTTTTTATAATTAGTAATTACTATAAAAACAGTAGCCTACAAAGTGACTGAGTAAATTGAATTTTGTGAGTAACTGAGTTATTAAAATAGGATATCCTCCAATTATTTTGAGCACTGTGCTTACTGCTGTTTACTGTGTTTACACTCTGTGTTTTCAGAAAAAATTAGTTTCTGTATTTTAATTGCCCTTTCGCATTCGTGAATGGCAGGCGTCAATGCTGTTTCATGGAAATAATTTCACAGATGCTAAAATTTCTAAATCGTTAAAATAGCCAAGATACTGCTGAGTCACTGTAGCATGTTCGAGGATTGCTTAAAAGGTAAAAGTATGACGTATGTGGACCTGTCAGGACAGTGGGAATTAATTTACAGCTAGAAGTTAACTGGGGGATTACACCATAGGGCGTACAACTCAATATTTCCTTAAAATCGTGAATCGTGAAAAAAATTCGATATATAAGAATGTCTGTTTGAAACATGGCGAAGTACCATCTAATGAAACATTTAGTTTCAATGGCACAACTTTCATTGACATCTGATCAAGAAAGGAAACTAAATATTTTAATGAATTTACTTGTAGCTGAAGAAAAATTGAATACGAAAATAATTATTGTAACTCAAAAATGAAATGAAATAGGTCACCTATTCGTGTGGCCCTTTTTTAGTTCTTTCCAATATTAATTCCATTCCTCGCAAAAATTTTTATCACAAGAATACATATATTGTATTTTCTATTTTCGTAGCTATTAAAATTTTTAAGGGTATACAATTCTACATCGTTCGCGTTAAATCAAGCTTTTAAAAACGTTCGACACACATCGATATAATGCAGTAAAATGGCGACACAGGCGATCACAAAAAAATTAATAGCAAATGGGATCGGGTTTACGCAACTAAGGATCATTTTACAGCCGTCTTTAGTTTGCCTCGCTGAAAAGCTTAATAAGCTTAAGATTTCCTCTCGCTGAACCTTTGCATTTTACTCGCATTAGCAACGGTGTAAAAAGAGCTCTTCAGATCCAGAAAATATATTAGATGGTGACGACGACATTTTTTTAACTTTTACGTGTACAAAAACATGGATTGTTACAACAAAAAATAGAATTAAAATTGTGGGGACAAAGGAGCAGTAAGTAATCGGCTGAATTAAATTTTTTGATTGATAAACGAACGATTTAAATTATCAAATTTCTTGAATCATGCATTAAGCAAGAATCCTCTAATTATGTTAAGTGATTCGTTTATGCGACGTGTTTATGGTAAAATGAGAATTACAGATTCCAGGTATTGAAAAATTAATGACACGCGAGGCAAATTGGAATCTCGATTGTTTGAACTGCAGGAATCTGACAATCGATACGTGAGCTTCTTATTAACCGATGCACGTGTGCTACAGTGTCTTTTTGATTCGCTTACATCATTCCATTTTCGCGCGATAACGAGATAATATCGTAATGGGACTGTTAAGAGTAGTTTGTGTCAAATTGCTTCAAATTCATGGGTACAACGACCTATTGCACTTTTTTCCCTTGTAATATTGTGAGCAGTCCACGTCGTCTCAAAAATGTTCTACTTCTTTCTATCTCCCATTTCGAAAGTAAACGAGGGAACAATACGAGGAATAGTTTAAATATGTGTCGCTAAATATTTATGTTTAATGTCCCTTTAAAATGTTGACATTATGAAGCTTCAAAACCCAAACTGATAATTTTTTTGAAAATTATCTTTCCATTATCTATCATATTAGCCCCCCCCCCATAAATTGAGGAACTTATTTTCTCGTCGACGAAATTACTCAGGTGCATACTTTTAAGTATCCCAGCCAGTAAAAATTGTTATATGGGTTATGACAAATTATTTTTTTCTCGTATTCCTTGTGTATGCTTTCCGAATTTTTTACATTAATTTTTATATTACTTGGAGAACTGGTGGCTCGTGATACTTTCTAAGTGAAGATGTTGTCAAATATACCTGCAAGGATTTTGAAATAAAAACCATCCAGATAATGAAATTTTGAGGAATTTAAATTAACTGCTAGTTTCATGTAACTAAACATTGCAAGATAAGCATTGAATAAGAGTTTTTAACACTTTCGTATTTTCAACATCTCCGAATATTTTATAATGCAGGAAGAAATTTCTGCTGGAATTAGTAAAATGTATGGCGCTTTGGCGACGAGGCTCGTAAAGTTCGGGTGTAATTTGTGATTCAGGATTATAAAAAGTAGGTAAGATTGATCTCCTTTGGAAAACTTCCGCGTCGTTGTACGGAGCATGTTTGCTCGTCCTTTCAGCTAGAAGCTTCTAACCTTCGTACGTCTTGACCGTGTCAAGGAGTTGGAATCAGTATGAGACCTCCATACTCGTCTGGCGACTCCCCTATGTGTAACACGTGCCAAGGCTTGAATAGGAAACATGTACTGAGTCGTTGAGTTACTGTGCTTCCGTGGTACTCGACTGTTGCATTGGCTTCCATGTTTTTAAACGTCTCTACACGAGAAACACTTCTGTGTACTGCTCATGGTATTTGGAGTACATTCACACAGTTTCTATGCTTTTTAATCTAACACTGTTTGCACTAAATATCCAATAAAAATATTCAGGTACTGCAATATACAGATATCCAAATATTCTGATATCCAAGTATCCAGAGACCAAAACATGTAGATATCTAAATATCTAGGTGTTCCAATATTCAGATACACATGTATCCGGATATCTAAATATCCAGATACTGGAGTATCCAGAAACCTAAATATCTAAAGATCAAAATATTTAAATACCCAAGTATCCAAATGTCTGAATATTCGGATGTGCAAATGTGTACAGATCCAAATATTTAGATACCCAAGTATCCAAATACTTAAATATTTAGATATGCAAATGTGTAGAGATCCAAATATTTAGATATCCAAATATTCAGGTACTCGAGTATCCAGAAACCCAAATATCTAGAGATCCAAATATTTAGATACCCAAGTATCCAAATACTTAAATATTTAGATATGCAAATGTGTAGAGATCCAAATATTTAGATATCCAAATATTCAGGTACTCGAGTATCCAGAAACCCAAATATCTAGAGATCCACATATCTATATATTCAAATATTCAAAGACCCAAATATTCAGGAATTCAAATATCCAAACACTCGAATATCCAGAAACTCAAATTTCTAGAGACCCAAATATTTAAATATCTACCCAAGTATCCAAATACTTAAATATTTAGATATGCAAATGTGTAGAGATCCAAATATTTAGATATCCAAATATTCAGGTACTCGAGTATCCAGAAACCCAAATATCTAGAGATCCAAATATTTAGATATCCAAATATTCAGGTACTCGAGTATCCAGAAACCCAAATATCTAGAGATCCACATATCTATATATTCAAATATTCAAAGACCCAAATATTCAGGAATTCAAATATCCAAACACCCAGGTATAATATCCAAATATCCAGAGGCCCACATATTTAGAGACCCAAGTATCCAAATTTGCAAATATTCAGATTTCCTAATGTTCAGGTACCAATTTGGCCCCCACAATCCTTAAGACCCTTTCACACGAGCCACGTATGTAATTCACGATTGGTATTTTGGTTATATTCACATATTTACTATCACCTTCTACTTTATTAAACCAACTCTGCATATTTCAGCCAAGTGAATACACCTGAACTATCACATGTAAGTCACAAAACTGGCTCGTATAACAAGACCTTAAAAATTCTTGTGTCTAAGTTGGTGTTTAGGTATCTGGTACAGACAGAGCTGAGCTAAAAATATAGAAAATATGTGAATATAATTGAAGTACCAGTAATAGAGCACAATAGTGTCTTATCCAGAACCCTTTTAGCGGTTTATTCACCTGATTCAGTAATACTCTTCGAGGTCGAGTAAAAACATCTTATAACGCAAGAAACAAGTTACATCTCCCCTCTTTTCTATTATTTCCCTCCTTACAACTCGCAGCAATTTCTTCAAACACCATCTAAGTAGGCATTAACACCACCATTACCATTCATTGATTCATTGATGACAAAAGAGTGATATTCTTCACAACAGATCTGTATATTCAACTACGTGCGAGCAATCCAACTAAGAAAGCGCATTACGAAAGTGAAACACGCTTTCATATAATTATGCCCGAAAAGAAATAGTTAAATTCTATTTAAGAAAATTAAATTTCTACCACCAAACACCAGCAACTCTAATCTAGATTAAAACAGGCATTATACGTATGCCTTCCATTCAATGTGGAAAATTTCCGAGAATAAACATTCTGCGAACGATCAGTTACGTCCGCTCCACGACGAATGCGATCATTGCGCGCGTTCCACTCTTGAATAATAAAAACAGAAGAAGAAAAAACCAACAATTTGGTTCGCCTTTTTCCATCCTCAAGTATCTACTTCTACGTTCTTAAAAAAAAAAGAGGGAAATCTTTCAGGAAGAGGATACTTAGCACACCACTACGGCCACTAAGTCCGGTGATGCACGAGTTATGCAATTACATTTGTAATGGACCAACATTCAGCTCCGACAACGCTCCAGCAATTCGCGGTAATTACTATACCGTATATCGCGTAATCGGTTGCGGGTCGCGTCGTCTACTGAGACTTGTCCCCTCGTGAAAAGAAGCGAAAAAGATGGTGAAGAATTATAGATTCAAGGGTTTTCTCATACAGACTTTGAAAAATATCGAAGGATGCGATTGGTATCATTATTTTTTTTTTAGAATCTTCGATGGACCTTTAGGATTCAGTTATTCCGAAGACACTATGTTTTGATATTTAAAAATTCAGATGGGTTTGGAGTTCAAGGGTTATTTTTTAAATGGACTTTGGAAAATATCGAAAAATTGAATTGATGTTATTATTTTCTAGAATCTTCGATGGACCTTTAGGATTCAGTTATTCTGAAGACACTATGTTTTGATATTTGAAAATTCAGGTGTGTTTAGGGTTCGAGGTGTTTTTTAAATGGAATTTGAAAAATATTGTATGGTTCAGATGGTTTGACTCTGGAAGGGTCTTTAATAAATTTTTGGCATTTGGTTAGTAGATACTTTAATTATTAAGTAAATTAAGTAAACTAAAGATTGTGATACTGAAAAATTCTGGTGTGTTTAGGATTTAGGGAGATACCTACTAGAGTTTGAAAAATATTTAATATTTGAGGTGATTTTACTATCGTTCGGGGGATCTTTTGCATTGAGTTATTTTGAAGATACTACGTCGTGATACTCGGACATTCAAATGCGTTTAGGATTCAGACGGATTTTTTGACAGACTTCGAAAAATATCGAAGACCTGACTTGATGTTATTTTCACGTATTCTGAAGAGACTATGACATCATATTTGAAGATTCAGACATAGTATTTAAGAGCATTCATTGGTTTCTGATTCTTTCCTGCAATCTTTCTTCGGCCTTAAAAAAACCAAGGTGATCGGGATAAAAATAATGATCGATTATTTTCTTCCAACCTTTAAATCACGTCGAGGTAGGTACATAACAGCCTTCATAGACAGTTACTTTGTCCATTTCTGTACAAATACATATGTATAAGTTACTAACGTGATTAATCTCGACGAAGAATGCAACGAACCACTTGTAGTTTCCTCGGAAAAAAGGAATAGTTAATACACAAATAAACTATATTTCCTCATTTTGTAAAAAGGCACTTTGTGAGCCTAGTTGTAGCAACGTAACTTACACAAATGAAGAGTGCTCCATTGATAAATATTTCCCATCCAATGGAACCTCGAGGCTCCACCTCCAACATCTGGAAAATCAATAAAAACATTATTTTCACAAAAGAATTATAAGAAAAAAATAACAACCTTCTCGTCTTCAAATAAGAATCCTTTTTAAACAACTTTATAAAGTATTTTTCAGCTATCCTGCTTCGAAGAAATGTAAAGTAGTTTCTTCGTAAAAGCGTGCAAGAATTTTCAAAGCATTTCCATCGTTCCTTCCATTTCAATTGAGCCACCATTACTCCGTTTGTCCGTGTAAAAAGTCTCACAAATTCCCTCGAATCTGCATCTCTGCGTTCGAATAATCATCGCTCGAGCCTCCGGAAACGGACACCATGTAGCGCATAAATATTCCTGGGACCTTCAATTCGTTATGTCACTGCTTCTCGCCGCAGTATGAAAGGAAAAATGCAAGAATTTATGGGAGAACTTGTATCTTGGCATACATCTCCCTCCGTGGTGTGCTTATAGAGAGTTCCATCGGTGGCCACTGTAATCGCGCGCGCTATCGATTGCAGTAATTCAGAGAGGAGAGTCACGGACGGTTTCCTTATGAAAGAGACATAGAATTTGTTGGCAGTTACAATTGTTTCGTAACCATTTGGAAGATATGCTCCGAAGGAGGATCGTTGATGCCAGAACTACTTGCCATCAACGCATGACTACTATAGCTTCTGTGTCCAGTTACTAGAATTAACGATAACACTAGTTTACAGTCATTTCTTGATGTAGACTCCGCTATGAAATTCTTGTGTAAGGTGGTCCCCTAAACTCAAAAATCGACATGAGACGAAATCCTATGGATACGTTTTTGAGATACCGCCCGATGATTATTTTGGTAATTTTTTAAGAAGACGACCCGACGTTTTTGGCCATATTTCTCGCGTTAGAGTTGACCGATTCAATCGCCACCACTCTTAAATTAAAGGTAATTAAATTGCATACAATTCTTTCCTACAGTGTTTTCCAATCGGACCAATAGTTTAGGCGGAATCGAGCGAAACTTAAGAAAAATGTAATGTTTTGGGGCCGAAATTGAAATCGAAAATTCACTGCATAGCCTGGGAGACATAGAAATTATCATGTGACGTCTAGTTTCTTATTTTTTACGTAGAGTGCGCACCCTTTCAAAAAAAACAAACTCAACCTCAGGAAAATCCATGCTCAAATAAGGAAGTTATGGACGATAGAGTGGGAGTCCCTTTTTTCAACTTTTTTTGCATTTCTTCCTGTTTCTTGGCGAATTACGTATTTGTCTTCAATGAAAACAAATTTAAATGTATTTTATTTTATTCTATTTTTGAAAAGCAATTCTGGTTCTTTCTGTTTCTTTTGCCCGCATTGAGATCAGTTTCGCTTACAAGGAACCAGTCGTAGTCACCCATCATTAATTCCTCCCAGAATCCTTGGTAGCGTCTCTCAATACTTTTTATCTGCTGATGAAATCTCTCGTCATGTTCATCGCTTACAACATCAATTTGGTGGGAAGAAGTGCAAATGCGAGTGGAGGAAATGGATCTTCAAAGACATGTTAACACCTATATTGAGAGAATAAAAATGTAAAAAGCATGTTACAGCAGAAGATCGATACAAATGAAATTATTACAAACAGCATTACATAACGAATTTCTTATAGTTCTTGAGCAAATCATTGATGATTTTCACAGAGTCTGAACTTTTATTGTTGCCAAGAAAGCCAGCGACGACCAATCGAAACGAATTGAATGCGGCAACATCAATTCGCGATAAATGCAATTCAAATTGCTCACTTTCCAGCAACCTTTTCATCTGCGGCCCATCGAAAACGCTTTCCTTAATCTTGGCGTCGGAAAGTTTCGGGAAAATGGTCTGCAAATGTATGAATGCATCACCTGTTTTTAATAATTTCAATTGTAGGTATACTCCTTTATTGTCTCAATGTAGGCGTTAACATGTCTTTGAAGATCCATTTCCTCCACTCGCATTTGGATTTCTTCCCACCAAATCTTGGTGTTGTAAGCGATGAACATGGCGAGAGATTTCATCAGCAGATGAAAAGTATTGAGAGGCGCTACCAAGGATTCTGGAACGAATTAATGATGGGTGCCTACGACTGGTTCCTTGTAAGAGAAACTGATCTCAATACGGACAAAAGAAACAGAAAGAACCAGAATTGCTTTTCACAAATAGAATAAAATAAAATACATTTAAATTTGTTATCATTGAAGCGTAATTCGCCAAGAAACAGGAAGAAATGCAAAAAAAGTTGAAAATAGGGACTCCCACTCTATCGCCCGTAACTTCTTTATTTGTACATGGATTTTGCTCAGGTTGGGTTTGCTTTCTTCGAAAGGGTGCGCTCTCTACGTAAAAAATAAGAAACTGGACGTCACATGATAATTTCTATGTCTCCCAGGCTATGTAGTGAATTTTCGATTTCAATTTCGGCCCCAAAACATTACATTTTTCTTAAGTTTTGCTCGATTCCGCCTAAACTATTGGTCTGATTGGAAAACACTGTAGGAAAGAATTGTATGCAATTTAATGATCTTCAATTTAAGAGCCGTTATGATCAAATCGGTCAACTCTAACGGGAGATATGGCCAAAAACGTCGGGTCGTCTTCTTAAAAAATTACCAAAATAATCATCGGGCGGTATCTCAAAAACGTATCCATAGGATTTCGTCTCATGCCGATTGTTGAGTTTAGGGGACCACCTTACATAAAAATTTCATAGTGGAGTCTGGATTAAAAATATTTTCTTGGATTTTGGAAACTAAGTAGTGTAATAAAATACTTGAAAATATTTCAAGTAATAAGTGTAATCCTAAAATTCATTCAAAATTTCACCAAGAATTCATATTAATTTGCGAAGGTAATAGTTCCCTCGAGCTGCTCTGATTGAATCTACATGGCTAATTGAAGTGACCATGATTTTTCTTCAGTTTTGGGGGATTTCACAGGAGACAGTTGTGTCGTTTGTGGCTGGTATTTCACGAGAGACGTTCGATAAGTGTCACACTCAAATTTCGATGAAGCTTTGCATAATTGAAGAGTCCTTGTAGAAAACACTGTAAGAGCCAAAATTAAATAAAAATTTATCGGAAAATATTCTACGTGCCAATGGTAACACTACAGTATAGAATTTGATTTTTGGCACTTACAGTGTTTTCTATAAGGACTAATTAATTGTCCCCTAGTGCATCCTAAGAACTTTGTGATTTTCGCGGAAGGGTGATAAGGGGTCATCCTTAAATTACGTAAGGATTTTGGGGGGGGGGGATCGCGAATTTCTTACATTTTCTTACAAGGGGGAGGGGGAGTCAGCTAGCATCTTACGTAATATTTTTTAACCTAATTTTCAATAAATACAAATTCTATCATTAATGTTTCACAAAAGTAGTTTTAGTTTAAATTTCCTGAAACCGAATTAAATGAATTATATAAACGTTTAAAGAATTTTAATAACTACAAAAATTCAATGTAAAAAATATTACGTAAGGAGAGTGTTGGAATATGAAATCTTACGAATTCTTATAGAGTAAAGGTAAGTAAAAGTTCGCACCATGCGAATTTGATTGTTTGAGTTGTAGCAGTTGCCAATGGTGATTGACAGTCAATTGTCAATCAAGGTAGAGTCACCAGTGTCGAATTGTGTAGCTGTGCTTCGTTTTGTTATCGTACAATGCGGTAAGTACTGAATTCGTTAGTTCTGATGTAATATTCTCATTTTTAGGAATCAATATTATTCCTATAAATTGATCAGTAAATATTTTAATTCATATGTCGTCTGAAAAAGCTGAAATTCTTCTATTCAAAAGTGCTAATAGAAGTTTTCAATTCTCCTCATAGATAACAGGATTGATTAAACAATGGAAAAGTAGCTGTGGGGGCAAAAGTTCGCACAATGCAGTGGGGCAAGAATTCGAATGCGAACTTTTGCCCCAAAATAATTTGGCGGGTGTTGCAAATTCATTAAACTGATTTTATTTCTAGTATTTGCTAAATTAGTAACGAAAACTGATTAAACCGACTATAAAAAATAAATTTGAAGTTAATTATCAATCACAACATGGAAATAAATTTTGAGTTTATGATAGTTGAGCCACGCTGATATCGGCTTTTCATTTTTTTTTATTAATTTTTATTCCACAATATTTTTCCAAAATACTTTTTTTACTAACTTTTTGATTAAAAAATCAGCTTGAAGTAAATGGAGCAATGAAAAGAAAATCTGAATGCGAACGTGCAAATAAATAATTAGAAAAGTAAAAAAATCCCCAAAAATAACGTCTACTTCTGAAAAAGTTTGAAAGGGACAAAACAAATCGGTTCCAAAAAGAGAATAGCCCAACCATCAACGTCTACGGAAAGAATAATTTGTCCTGCGTGTGAAGAAGAATACACGGGTCCTCCAGAAGACTGATGCCTGCGTAAACTACGAAGGTGGGGTAGTGTTATGTGCGATTACTGTTACCTTAATTAACAAAAAATTAATTGTAAACTATTAGTCGTTTTGCTACATTACAACTATTGCATATAGAAAAATAAAACACTTGTGGAAATTTCTCGTTCCGTTCTTTTACCCCGTAACATGCGAACTTTTGCCCCACATGTCGGGTAAAAGTTCGCATTTCACACTTTTTGGAAATATTTATTTTATATAAGTTCTGACAGGTAAATTGACATGAAGTTTCTGCCTATCGAATAATAAGAGATAGTAGTTATTTCTCACAAAATGATATGACTATCAGTGTAATACCAAGGATTTTAGGGAAGTCTAAACTTTAAGTGCGCACTCTTGCCCCGCAATATTCTACTGGGGGAGGGGGGGGATAAGAAATCGCCAAAATTACCCTTACGTAATTCAAGGACGGCCCTAACAGGAAATAAATGTACCAAGTATATCTTCCCGAGTCAAATCTCAAAGAAGTCATGTGAATTCTACATCATATTACTTGCATTGGGAAACTTGGATATTAACTCAAAAGCTACTTACAGAATAATCACTGACGATGCTATCATCGTCAGAGACATCTGTAACCCTTTCATGAACAATTTACAACACGTGCTACCTAAAGATATTAATCGTAACACACTGCTGTGTGGGAGAAATTCAGCGAACTCAACACTGGGGGATATGGAAGGATCAGTAAGTAAGGATTTCAAGCATTTGCCAATTCCAATTGAAGACGCACAATAATATGTATCAAACATTTGGGAGAAATGGAATTAAGACTGGTTGCAAATCAAGTGATCTAAACTCCATGAAATAAGAGAAAATATTTTCGCTATAAACTCTGCTCTTTCACTGAGAAGGGAACAAATAATTATAACAAGATTAAGAATAGGACATAGCAAGTTGACACACTTCACTTAAGGAGGTTCGATACCTCATTTGCGGGGCAGGCGGCGAGAGGGGTAAGCCTAAGATTATACGTGGGAGCTCTGCAGTGATACCAATCTTAGATAAAAAAAAATATGCATACAAAAATGTTATTTACATGTCTATTCCAAATAAAATTATTACTACACAGTTTGTTTTGGAATTCGATTAAGCAAAAAGTATGTTTAATGCAGCTATAAACACAATATTTTCATTAAAAGTAGCGTAGAATATGTGAGTGAAATGCGGCAACGTCGCTTTGCGTCCATCTTTTTTTCTCTTTCCATCTCACACTTTTGGCGTCATTTTGCGCGTTCGTACCGGTTCGCAACAAATTACTAAATACATGTTTACAGCTTGGTTGTGTTTTTACCAATTTTTACTGTATGCTTTATACAAGTATGCATTGTATAGATGACTACCCGGCGTACAGCGTTGCCACGTTTCAAACAGTTCCTTCAGGCCGTTCCAAAAATACGAGCACATTGCTGTCTATTTATTCAATTATCTAATAAACCGTACGGTTCATGTCCGACTTTCTTTTTTAGAATTTCATAGGAATACTTAAGCTTTTCATTGCAACATTTTTTAGGACTTTCTCACTATTTTTAAAAACTCTGTGTAACATTTTATAGAAATGTTATCGCTTCTCCCATAACAGTCTGTGTATAAGAGCGCAACTTTGATTTCAGTTTTTTCGAAAACCGTGCGGTCAATCGACTTGAAATTTTGACACAATGCGGACTACACTTTGAACATTAGATTAAAACACTTTTCAAAGATTTCTCATTATTTTTTCTCCGGTATCGAACCTCCTTAAACGGTTTTCCTAGTGTGGCGGCTTGAAAAGGAACTCGATATTTGGGATTTTTTTAAAAGAAACCCTCAAATTATATTAATTGAAAACTCTATGGCTATATTTGTACATATTTAGACAACATTTTAAAAAAAAATTAATTAAGAAAGGGACCTAAAACGTAAAACACGTTTTTCTCAAACTGATGTTTTTCGAATTGGTTGAAACTAATTCGATTTTTGCAAAATTAGACTTTTGCGACTTAAAAAAACAGCGAATTTTGTGCAGAAATTGAAATTTTCTGTTTTAGGCACTGCAATTTTTTTTACTTTTCAGTATTTCTCATTTAATCTAGTTCAAACGATAGCCACACTCATACAGATAACACAATTCTTTAACTTTTCGATTTCAGACAACTACAACGGATGATTTTATGCTAACCATGCGCATGATTTTTGTAAGGCGCTCTATTTGAAGCACTGTAACTTCGAATGTAAATACTATTTTTGCAAACAATTTTTTTTCATCTTCTCTAAAGATTGATAAATAAAGCCACAAAGTTGGGAGTAAATATATTTAATGGTTTTGTTTTAAAAAATTCCCACAGGTCGCATCATTTTTCGGCCGTCAAAGTAAAGAGACTCCTTAAAAAATTCCGCACGGCTGATGTCATAAGACACAAACCGATACTACCTGCCCTATACCTTCAGAAATCGCCGTGCGGAACGTGTTAAGGGGGGACCCCACCCAGAAGCCACTAAAAAGTTTGGGATTTTTTGTTCGAATAAATAAAAATATTGGGCTTGGATTTTTGACATAGTTTTAAATCAATCTTTATTTTGCTAGAAAAATTTTTATTTATGGAAAATTGTACAAAATGTCTTCCTGGAGCACTGCAAAAACAACTGGCCCACACTCCCGGGAATGACTGGATCATCTGAGAAGGAAATACAAAAGAGATATATAAACTGGAATATATTCTCTCCAATGTAGCGTAGGATTTTATTGATATTTCAATTATTCGACTTTTTACAAGCATTGCAGTGCAAATTTTTACGTAAAAAATTAAAGTCAATTCTTCAAACTGCTACAATTTAAAAAATAATTCGAATTTTGAGAAAATCCTACGCTACATGGAAGATAATATATTCCAGTTTATATATCTCTTTTGTATTTTCTTCTCAGATAATCCAGTCATTCCCGGGAGTGTGGGTCAGTTATTTTGCAGTGCTCCGGGAAGACATTTTGTTCGTCGCCATTTTGTACAATTTTCCATAAAAAAAATTTTTCTAGCAAAATAAAGATTGCTTTAAAACTACATAAAAAATGCCAGCCCAATATTTTTATTTTTACGAACAAATAAATCCCAAACTTTTTAGTGGCTTCTGGGTGGGGTCCCCCCTTAATAGAGAAGACTCAACATCTAAAATATAATAAGAGTAATACAGAACTATCAGTAAAACATATAATGGACGAATATCCACTAAGCCAGAACATAAGAGAAAAAGTAAAACTTCCAGTAACCATTCAAGAATGGTTTGATGATAAAAAATATGTAGGGAGAATAATAACTTACCTAAAAGAAACCAAAGTAGTCGGAGAAATTTGACAAAAAATAGGAAACAACTCAAAAAATAGCGAACAATTTTATAAACAGTAGAATACAGTATCATGGTATACATTATACAATAATAGTAGACAACTAAGCATGATCAATTAGACATTAGTATTTATGTAAACTTAAGGGGGGATTACGCCTTGTTGGGCCGAAAAATAGGTAATTATTTGTGAATTTTTTGTTCAAAAACGGTTAGACAAATTAATTTGAGGTTTGGCAGGCTGTTTTATTGTATCTTGAACTATTGTTTTGAATTTTTGTGTAACAGTGAAAATAAAAACATGGCAGATACAGAGTGCTGACTGAGGGCATTGAAAGAAATCGGGTGGTCCTGGCGTCGATGGAAAGTACTGTAAGGGTCATCTGAAACACAAAAAGGAAAAGAGATTCTTAATCTATATGAACGTGGCTATCTGTGGTAGGAGATTTATTGCCGTATCTGTTACCGTTCCTTTTTTATTTAAAAAAGTTTTCCCGATTTTGGGGCAAACCTTTTTCAGACTCAAATTAGGGCGCTTCGTCTTCTTCAAAAGGCTTCCATTTTAACATTTTTTTTATTTCTCTTGATGCATCTAGTACTCTATGCATATACTACGCTCTCTGTATCTACCATGTTTATTTTTTCACCGTCACACAAAAATTCAGAACAATAGTTCAAGATACAATAAAACAGCCTGCCAAACCTCAAATTAATTTGTCGAACCGTTTTTGCACAAAAAATTCACAAATAATTACCTATTTTTCGACCCAACAAGGCGCAAATCTGTAATCAGTATAAGAAGTCTTATGTAATGCAGTTCACCATGGTCGTTAATGGGTAACAAGCAAATACGACATTAAACAAATAAATAAAAGAAAAAACTTTGACTCCAAAGTCATTTGATTGGTGCCTGCTTTTCGACTTTAAGGGAGGAACCACCCCTTTTCTCTTAGCTACTATTTTCATTGGTTCGTATAACTCATAAGTTACACTAAACTTCTATAAAAGAAAAGTATTTTTTGGACTTTTCCCCACCAATTTACTGGTCTTGAAAAACAGTAGAAACTATGGGAGTGTGCATAAAATATTATTTATGAATTATGGGAGTATCTTGCCAAAAATTATCATTGGATTCAGTTTTCAGAGAGAAATTATTGTAATTGCTCATAATTTATTGCATTTTTGTTTTTCAAGGTTTCCACTCAGAATATAGTACAGTACGTTGATTTCAGAAAGTAATATATGCATGAAATGTCAGAGCATAAAAAGATACAAGAATTCTCAAAGAATTTACTATCGCTTCATCTATTTTAACTAGTCCACAACTATTCTTCTTTGAATACTTATTCACCTTTGAGAAAGAATAAATTTCATCGCTGGACTCGCCCAATTTGTCGTGAATGAAAATCCCATTGGATTATCTTTAATGAAACGACAAGTACAATTGCAAATTAATATCAAGAACGAACCTATCACTCCACCTAATCGCACGTGTCCCATAAATCACGTTTTATGCCAAGTGACAAGCAAGAATATTCGCAAACCTAAGGAGTACAACGTAGAAAGCTAATCGTGTAAAAGACTAGAACTTCCGACAAGCTGCATTTTTCGAAACACCCATCAGCTCTAAATTCCAACTCATTATAATTACCTAACAACGTATAGACAATAGGGTGGGCCGAAAAAATTAAATTTTCGAAACTCGAAACTGTTGGATTTACTATATTGCTAAAAGGCAAAAGCGATTCAACATTCAGGGAAACATGAATATAGTAAAGGATAATGATACGTCTGTAGAGCGTCTTTCCTTACAAGACACGGCAACCGAGAAAACAGTCCGTTGTCAGAGAAGAGCTCACTTCTGTGCGGTACCGTATTCTAGAAAGACGTTCGTTCCTAGCCGTAGAATTGAGAAATAAAATATAAATCATAAACAGTTTCTCTTATTTAATAACTAACTTCCAATAGAAACAGTTTACTGCGGAAAAGTTACATCAGGGGAAGACAAATGAAGGCAAAATTTTTTTTGGAAATCGGACAATATTTAACCGGGCCCAAACAAGGTAAAAGTTTTTAATTTTTAACCAAGTTTGGGGACTTCTGTATATTTTCATAAAATTTGCATGTTTCACTGTTGAGCATCAGAAAATATTATTTAAGCACATGAACACGTGAAATAGTGTTTTATATATTGTCGCGAAGCGCAGTATCTGTGTTTCTATTTTTGGACGTGACGCGGTTGTAGTGAAAGAGGAACATATTTCATTAATTCAATAGCCGGTCCAACAGCCAGTTTGATCGGTAACATTCAATTGCCATTTCTTATAGATTTTTGTGCGCTGAAAACGGATCCCCAAACAGATCGTCGCCATCACTGTCCGTTTTCGAGAAATTCGATTTTGAAAAAAAATGTAAATTTTTAATTTTGAACATCTTTTGAGTCCAAACAGTAATAGTTATTCGGTTGTTAGTTCCGTCCAATTATTCTATGAACCCTCGCGAACACAACAATATGAGTTAACAGAGAGTGGGGTAAACACGAACGCAGGGTAATCGCGAATGCGATGTTACGGCGTTTTAATAAATAAAAACAATGTTCCCTCTCCACTAGCTAATAATTTAGGTTGTATCCAACGCCGGGCAGAAAGTGATAAATACAGAACGCTCATTCAAGATGAACACAATTTATTATTTTCACCATGTTTCAAGTAATATTTTGTCCATCTTCAATTGCATGTAATTACTGTTGAATTAATGATACAATTGGTTTTTTGTTAAGTTGAAATAAAGCACTTTTTTACCAACATTTTGTGACCAAGGCGTTGCTTGAATCATGATTCTAACCTCTGAAATAAATTCTTTTTTATTTTTTGATGTCGTGGGATAATGACGAACAAATCGGATGGGGTAATCTCGAACCTTCGAGATTAGCAACGTTAACCGATTCTGATGAAATTTTCAGCACGTATAAAACTTACTTAAATCTACAAAAGGGATTTTTGAATTTTCATTACAGGCTCAGAAAAAAAGTTTAAAAAACGACCTTTACTATTTTTTTTTCGATTTTCGACCAATTGCAATTTTTTTCTAACTCACAAGAAGAGGAATTTGAAAAATACATTAGGTATAGTTTGTAGCAACATTTTTTATGGGTTGACCATTGAAGTCGCGCTTTCTGTGCGACTTCTGCGATATTTAGCACTCTGTTCGTGACTACCCCACGACATTCGAGTAATCACGAACACCAAGGGTTTTGCTTTTTTACTATAAAGTTGATTTTTGTTATAATTTTTCAAAAATTCGTCAGAGTAGTTTACAGATGAAAGTATGTTTGTAAATAATAAACAAATTCATTTCTCACATAGTTTTCGTTTTGTTTGCTTCTTTGCTTAGGTGTTCGCAATTACCCCACTCTCCCTTATTATTGCATTATTAACATTTAAATATATTTAAACAACGATCAAATGGAAAAGGACACTCGAAATGCACAAATGTTTGTAGATATCTCTCTCTCACTATATATATATATATATATATATATATTAGTATTAATATAGATATATATCAAAAACTAAGGGTGTAGGGGAAAATCTGGCAACTCCACGCTATAGAACACACATTTTCCCTCCGGAAAACACCAACAAATGTGGTAAGTCACGTTTTGTTTTCAATATCGTAGCGAAAGAGTTTGGCAAAATGTGCAGCGCCGACAGTATTAGTGGCTGTCGCTGAGCGGCAGTAGGTACGCCCGCCGCTGTTGGCTTCTGTATTGAAAACAAAACGTGTCTTACCACTTCTTTTGATGGTTTCCGGGGGAAAAATGTCTGCTGCATCGCGTGGAGCAGTCAGATTTTTTCCTAGACCCTTAGTTGTTGAAATATATAGAAAGATATCTGCAATTGGTGCATTTCGGGTGTTCTTTTCCATTTGATCGTTGTTTAAATATATTTAAATGTTAATAATGCAATAATAATTTATATCGTTGTATTCGCGACGGTTCATAGAATAATTTGACGGAACAAGCCATCGAATAACTATTACTGTTTGAACTCAAAAGATGTTCAAAGTTGAAAACTTGCAATTTTTGTTTAAAAATCGAATTTCTCGAAAACAGACTGTCATAGCGACAAATGGTTTGCGGATCCGTTTTCAGCGTACAAAAATCTATAAGAAATGGCAATTGAATGTTACCGATCAAACTGGCTGTTGGACCGGCTATTGAATCAATGAAATATGTTCCCCTTTCACTACACCGCGTTACGTCCAAAAATAGAAACACATAGATACTACGCTTCGCGACAATATATAAAACACTATGTCACGTGTTTATGTGCTTAAATAATATTTTCTGATGCTCAACAGTGAAATATGCAAATTTTATGAAAATATACAGAAATCGCCAAACTCGGTAAAAAATTAAAAACTTTTACCCCATTTGGGCTCGGTTAAATATTGTCCGATTTCAAAAAAAATTTCTTGCCTCCATTTGTCTTCCCCAGACGTAACTTTTCCGCGCTAGGCTGTTTCGAGTTTCGAAAATTGGATTATTTCGCCCCCCCCCCCCTCCCCCCTAATAGACAAGCTTACGAATTTTCTGGCGAATAAAACCTTGTTTTGCATTCATTCCCCTACGTTTGGACATGTAATTTTGCTTAAAATGTACCCATCCGTGTTGCAAATTAAACAGTGAATGGGTTAAAATCCAATAATTTTATTATTCACCGTTAGATGGCAGGTAGCTTGACCACATTTTTCATACAGGGTCCATTTTTCCCACAATTTCATTCCTGCACACCTCAGATCAGCATTTATATTAGAATCTGATCATGTTTTGATCTACAATCCTTAACCTCACCAAGAAATAATAGGGGAGAGCGGGGACAAACGTAACGGCGCGGCGTCATGAAAGTAACACGCCTTCTCCCGCCTTCCACAAAAGTTTCCAAAACGTTTGCTTTACATAGTTACGCGTGTTTAGTGTTTCTATTGCTTCACGGAGTGACGCTGAGCAACACGACGATTCGTATACCCTAGGCCAGCTGATTTCGTTATTTCGATGATTCAGGTAAGTGTTTCCTCTGTTGATTTTTTGTTAATATTCATATTTAAACTATAGACATTGATCCAGCTATTTGTTAGAGCGTTTTTAGATAATGTCTTTATAAGTTCCTGTATTTGATTTCAATAAGTCTTGTATAGTTTGTACGTTATAACAGTTTCATGCTGAAAAACATGGCTGGGTACAAAGGTAACACGTCACTAACATGTTACTTTTGTCCACACGACATTTTAATGTTTGAAGCTGGTTATACTTTTTTATCGTTACCTACTTAAAATATGTTTATTTAAATGTTTGTTTCTATCGTTACTGATAATAAAAAATCCTATTTTGCTTTGGAAGAAGTGTTTTTATTTAATTCTCCTCAAAATAATTAGTGTTACTTACGTCCCCAAGGATATGTTACTTTCGTCCTACCCCTGCAGGACAAAAGTAACAATGACAGTCACTGCGGAAAATTGCCATAACTCTTTGACTACTTATCATGGAAGGCTGAATTTGTGGTGAAATGATAGACCAAGAAACACACTATCTTAAGGCATAATTTTCGTTTTTATATCTGTAAGAGATAATTGGCAGCTAGGCCAAATGTAAAAAGTGTTACGTTTGTCTCCGCTCTTCCCTACTAATAAGTAACACGAGCAGCTTGACATTTAAGCTGGGTCAAAATGGACCCTGCAGCATGCCTTTTTGTTCAGCTCCGAGTCAGATCTGTGCTATTAGAAATAAGAATACTTCGTACTTCATAGTTCAATAATGCAATTAATATTGTACGTGCTTCTTAATAACGACATCATTGATTACGGATTTATAAATCTAAGAGTTTATTTATCGCGAGCACCCCAAGGAAAAGTTTGTAAATTCGAAACGTTGGATCCTAGTGTCACTAAGTAGTGACACTTAAATAAAGACGCATAATTTTAAATGCTACTGAAACATTGGAATAACTTGTTCTTTAAATAGTTTGGACAATCAAGATTTCATTGCATTACGAAGCTTTTGCTTACGCTTTGAAACGGAAGCATTCGATCATATCAACGGCTTTAAACTTATGGCTGGTTAAAAAGCGACACACCTTGCACAAATTAAAACACGTCCACCTTCTTTATTTGCGAAACACGGCGCCATACATCCAGGTCTCCGGTTACCATTTGTTTCTCAAACTTCATACGCAAGGCTCCGTTATCGAGAAGTTTGGAAACAATCGACGCACCGATAATGGAAACACCAATTACGAACGAACACCGTACCAGGGAATGGCATTCGATCGTATTTTACTGTGGAATTCGCGATACACTGGAGTCACGCTTCGAGTTAACTCTGTTAACTGCGCACTTCCAAAATTACTGATTTAAAAAATTACGTAGCTGGACGATAGAATTTGGGTTTCATTGATTTCATTTTTATTGGATAGGAAGCTTCGAACACATCGTCTGGTACGTAAGTTTTTTTCGCATTAGTGACAATGTTTCTTTCTTTCAAAGTGCCATAAGTTTGTGATGTATTGAAGAGTGTTGGGCACGGGTATTTTTGTGTTTAATAATGAAGAGTTTCAGGGGGTGAAACGGACTTTCGAAATTTTCTGGCAGACGTAGTGTTTGTATGAATTAATCTCAAAATATTTGTGGAATATTTCGACATATTTTAAGGAAACGTTACTGAGTTTTATGTGTGAAGAGAAAATTTATCTCTTAGGATTTTTCTTTGTAAGTATACTTTACTATTAATACTTTGCATTTTCAATTATCATAGAAGTGTATATATAAATTATTAACAAAAGGGGTTCAAAAGGTAGTATTTAGTACTAACTAAATTAAATGCAAAGTGCTCAGTCAAAGTGTTCGAAAAATTAATACTGTCAGGCTGGAAGAAATTTTGGATTTTGTCTGCGTTTTCAGCAATAAGAATTCCATTACAATATTATACAATAAGTAGAAGAAAGAAGTGCTTATATTCAATTTGTGTTAGAAATTAATAATTATTATACCACGATATGTAAAGAGCAACACTTTCCTGCCTCGAGGAGTAGAAGGTGCCCGCCATGTTCAGACAAAGAGTGTCTGACAGAATACGAAATTCTGCGCGTGAAAAATCGAAGGAAAATTAGTACACTGTTTACCTATAGCAACCAAAAAAGTAAAAACTATCAAAATAATCATTTGTTTATACAGTATGATTCAATTCTACATTAACTCCCATTGTACGAAAAATAAATTGTAAAATAATTTTCAAATCAGTTAACAAGTCTTCCTCAATTAACCCTCAGCACAACCAGGTGGGATGATCGACGTTTTTGCCCAAAATTACATTAAAAAACCCTATGACTTTTTACTGTTGTGTTAATTTGTATTGTCGCAATTTTGTCAAAACAATGTCTCTATCGAACTTAAGGATGTAATGAACCTATTTTCAAAATGGTACCAAGTTGATGAAAATTTGTGAGATTGTTCTTTCCAATCTTCCTGATGTGCTCCAAAAATTTTAAACGAATTCACTAAACGGTTGCTGAGTTATAAAGATTTTAATTTTCGCTGATTTTACACGTACTCTTATGGAAAGAGACGATCTTGACAGATAAAACAGCTGAAAAAATGTTGAAGAATTGGTACCAATATTTTCAATTTTTTTTTACATGAAGTATATGGGTAGATGAAAATATCTGCCGAGTTTCAATTGTTTTCACTACACCGTTTTAAAGAAATAAATTATAACTTGAGAAAATTGTGAATTCTGGGCATTTTCACTGTCAAAAGTTTAGCAAATAATGCTTGAGAAAGCATTTGTAAAGTGAAAAATACCTTCCTAGCATTAAAAATAAGACTCCAACTGTCATTCAAGTTCCTTACACCTAGATTTACTATGCGTAAGACGTAGATATATATATATATATATATATATATATATTTATATATACCAATAAGAATCGTGAGTTTCAGTTGCTAGAAAAATTTATTTACTATGTAAGTTCCACTAATATTGCTTTCCTTCTTCTGTCATCTATAAATTCGAAAAACGAGCTTACTTATTACTTATCGTTTACACACTGGTGCTATCAGTCGATTTCGATATCCAGTAATATCAATTCATCAGTCATTGAAAGAAGTAAAACGAAGGATGCTGACATAGGGGAAAAAAGATTTTAATTTTTCTGCAAGAATCGTTTTAGCTGATTTCATTTTCTATTTGTTCCGATGTACCAGACTCAATAATGCAACACGCTGGAAAATCGCTGCCAATGTATTTCCAACAGTCAGTGTCGGCCACGGGGGTGGGGGGGGGGGGGGGGGGGTAGCGTGTACGAGACACCCAGGCCCAGGCTGTGCAGGGGCCCCAGAAAAGGAAAAAATTAAGAAAAGAGGAAAGGAAAAAAAATAAGAACGAAAAATTTTTATTTGATTGAAACTAATTCAATTTTATAAACGAACTTGAATTTCACGTTCTAAACACAGAACTGGCAATAATACGGACACACCACAATCGTGGTGTGGTAGGCATACCTACCATGATGTGCGAGGACTGTCAAAAAAGTAATTAGAATATAATTTCTGATATAATAATATAATAATCTAATATTATTAATGACTAGCAAACTACCCCCGCGCTTCGCATCGGGTCTAAGAGATATTAAGGACTCCATGAAAACACATTTTACCCCTTTTTACCACACCCTTAGGGATTGATTAGGGCAAAATGCTGAATCTGCTTTTCAGGTATTTGTGTGGGTAACCTTTGGAAGTAAAAACCAAGGTGATATCAGGCCTAAGAAATAATAAGGAGTCCGAGAAAACATATTTCACCCCCTTCGGGTTAAAATTTCGAAAAATACCTTCTTATCGAGCACCTACGTCGCAAAAGGAATATACCCTCCGAATTTCATGTTTCTACGGTGAGCAGTTTGAGCAGGACGGTGATGAATCAGTGACACAACGATTATATAAGTATAGATATGGCAATAAAAAAGTCATATTTAAATATGTCAATGTTCATTTGCTTATTTCTTTTATTTTCTTTATTATTGTTATTATTATGCTTTTTTCGTGAAAGATGTTATGCTTTTCTCCCGTTGAGAGATTATTTTCCCCAGAAATATTTCTTGCATTCTTGCCCCTTTATAAAGAATGCCAGCCTGGCTGACAGTTATCATAGGCACTAATGATTAAATTATCATGCATTGGGGTCCCCGAGTGACCCAACGTGGAATGCTAAGAATTAAGGGGTTCAAATCGAAATCCTGAACTCTGACAGAGTTGAATTTTTGACTCCCCTTATTCCGAAACTTCCTAGCACTTGGCACTCAATTTCATGACTGATATGCACTAGGGTGACTCTTATTTTCGACTTTTGACTTTTCTTTGGGGCACCCTCCAGAATAGTTCCAAATAATTAAAAAAAATTCCGTGTAAAGTTTGAGCTCGATCGGATAAATGGAAAGGGTGCCCCTGGGCCCTTAAACATTTAAATCATTATTTAATAGCTCGCGAAGTCGATTTTATATAATATCCTCCAAGTTATTGATTAAATAAAAAAAATATGTCAAACAAAAGTTGTAGATTCGGACAAGGAGCATCTTTTATGTTCTATTACTTTTTCTCGTGCGACAAACGGGTTTCGAAAAAAGTCCGAGAAAAAGACATTTTTTCCTCAAATTTTGAAAGTTTAAATGCTTCTAGAACACTTTTTATTTATGAAGGCGAACAAAAAAATGGAATCTTTATTTTCGAGGACTATTTTTTAAACATTTAAGGGGGAGCATATACCGAAATATGCGAAAAAGATAAAAAAAAATCTTATTTTCAGTGTGTGATATGTCATGAATGTTTCCTGAAAATTTGCAAATTTCGGTCCCAATATATAGTCTATATATTCGATATTTTTGCGAATTTCGGTCCCAAATTTTCAGGAAACATTCATGACATATCGCATACTGAAAATAAGAAATTTTTTTTTTATCTTTTTCGCATATTTCGGTACATGCTCCCCCTTAAATGTTTAAAAAATAGTTCTCGAAAATAAAAATTCCATTTTTTTTGTTCGCCTTCATAAATAAAAAGTGTTCTAGAAGCATTTAAACTTTCAAAATTTGAGGAAAAAAGGTTTTTTATTTTTAGTTTTTCGGACTTTTTTCGAAAACCGTTTGTCGCACGAGAAAAAGTAATAGAACATAAAAGTAATAGAACATAAAAGATGCTCCTTGTCCGGATCTACAACTTTTGTTTGACATATTTTTTTTATTTATTCAAGAACTTGGAGGATATTATATAAAATCGACTTCGTGAGCTATTAAATAATGATTTAAATGTTTAAGGGCCCAGGGGCACCCTTTCCCGTTATCCGATCGAGCTCGAACTTTACACGGAATTTTTTTTTTAATTATTTGGAACTATTCTGGAGGGTGCCCCGAAGAAAATCTTGAAAAAATTTTTTACCAAGAGTAAATAAGAGCGCCACCCTAATATGCACCCACCAAGTTCTGAATCCTTTCAGAAGAAGTCTGTAGACTTCGTAAACCCGGATGCTAAAGATAAATGTAATAGGAAGTCACAACTACAGGAAGTACACGAATGTTGTGGCAAATTGAACGAGGTTGATGTGCCACAGGTTACAGCTTTTAATATAATAGCTTATGAATGAAACCGCGAGAATAATAAAAAAAAAGTGCAACGTTCGAGTTGCAAATTACAGCCATAGTACGAGTGGATTATGCAACCTTGTCGGGCTCGATTACTCCCGCGCAAGTTTGCTGTTCTCGTGACACAGTCCAAGCTGAATTATTCATCTTTCCACGATGCATCACGCGAGCTTTAAATAAGTGCCTCGACACGCTCGGTTACTTGACGCGATAGGATTTATCCGATAAGTCGGAATTTCTCTGTGTTTTCTCGGCGACAGCACAGATCTGCGTGGAAATCGATCGGAAAATGAATTAAATATGAGGGAAAGAAGGGTTCGGGGAAGAGAAGACCGTGACGCGAAGGCTGGACAGTAAATAACGGACGAAAATACAAAAAACAATCGTTCATTTGATCTTCTGGTTGAAATATAAAACATGGCTCCTCTAGTTTGCTATTACTCAGATATCAAGCTCAATTTCAAATTTACTGGCCCTATTTTCGGCCACTTCCTTCCTTCGGTGCACATAGTTTATTCTTAATTCATCATCTTCAAATAATTATTGATGGTTAATCACGAATCCCTTGGAGGCTGTTTAACACTTTATCCGTCTGAGCATTATTAAGATTCATTATTCAGGTAGAATTAAGTACCCTAGGGACGTGGATTAATAATGATGAAATTTAATTATTTTTATATTACTATTAAATAAAGAGTAATATCTTCATCTAATTGTAATTCCTGAAGAGTTTAAGATGATTCATTTCTTTAACGCTAGTACGGCTTGGGGTCTCTTTTGACCCAATCACGTTCACTTCGTTAACCCTACTGGTGCCCTCGGGTCTTTATTGACCCAACTGAGCATCGATTTCTCTAAAAGCGGTTCTAACTTTGAGAGAAATATAAGGCAATTTTCACTAATACGCGCAAAACACAGAATTCTAAAAAAGAATCTGTTAAAATTTGCTGGAAATTTTGGAAATCACAATTGTTAACTTAACGTAGGTAAATAAACGTACAATTGGGATCAAGTCAGGCTATATTGTCGTTTGAATAATTATCGACGCCGTTGTGCCATTCCTTTCTACAAATCTTGGAATTCCTTCAAAAACGAAGCTCCGTCTTTGACGAAATACTCGGGTCTGTGATTTCGACTTATTTTTCGACGAGATAATCGGCCTCTTTCCGACTCTGCCGCCAATTACATCTGCCACTGTATTTACACAGATAATATGTATTTACGGGCAGATTGATTCTTCGGAGCGGAAGCTGACGTGCGCGACACGCGTTACACACACGGCGTGCATGTAAAAACCGTTATGTAAAAGTCATGACATTTGTATTGACATACAGTCCACTGCCGTGGCCGCTTCTTCGGATGCTAAATGTCAGAATTCAAGACCGAACTTCTCCGTTCGTCGGGTGTTTCTATTCGAAATTTCTAGCCACTCTACGATTGATTTGTCATCTGGTCGAGAAATCTGGTACCTAGTTATTGCAGAAGGGAACGATTTATTTTTTAAATGCGCGCGAGGTAAGTCGAGATGTTCTATGGCTATACTTGTGATCCTAGTTGTGGTCCTATTATTTGGTTGTTCAATGTAACTTTACATTGGGTACTCGAAGGACCTAGATAAGAATTAATATTCATTTAAAATAGTGCTGAGATTTTTAAGTAAAATTATTTTTAAATATTATATCAGGAATCCAGGAATTTCAGCTTGCACTTTCTGTGACGATAGATAGCGTACGTAGTGTTATCATCAAATTTTCTAAAAAATTCTAAATTCTTTTATTTTCTAAAAATTCATTGCCTCAAATAATATATGAGCTATAGGGGAGACCGAGGCTAGTTGATACAGACGAATTATCTCGACACCGTATATATGTAGCTCCATTTGAGCGAGTTATTTGAAGTTTATTGTTCAATTCTTTACTACGATCCAGCGTACGTGTGTGTACCTTGACGTTAACAATCGTTTTTTAACTGTTTTCGTTTATACAGAGAAAAAGTAAATAGTTTTGATACATCCAAATTGATGGTCCAAATAACATTTTTTCATTCATTTTGTGTGTATTTTCTCAAGTTTTCGCTTACTATATATTAAAAAGGAAGGACCAAAGTATATTTTGGCACATTTGTTATTAAGTAATTAACCTAAATAAAAAGTGAAAAAAATTGAAAACAGACTAACTTATCAACTAGCCCCGCAGTGGGGTAAATTGATACCTTTTTCCTTCGTCCAAATAACATTTTCTTCATTCATTTTGTATGTATTTTCTCAAGTTTTCGCTTACTATACAGTACAGAGGAAGGACCAAAGTATATTTTGGCATATTTGTTATTAAGTAATTAACCTAAATAAAAAGTGAAAAAAATTGAAAACAGACTAACTTATCAACTAGCCCCGCAGTGGGGTAAATTGATACCTTTTTCCTTCGTCCAAATAACATTTTCTTCATTCATTTTGTATGTATTTTCTCAAGTTTTCGCTTACTATACAGTACAGAGGAAGGACCAAAGTATATTTTGGCATATTTGTTATTAAGTAATTAATTCAAATAAAAATGAAAAAAAATTAAAAACAGTATAATGTATCAACTAGCCTCGGCCTCCCCTACAGTTTTAATTATTTATATGAAGTTTTATGTGTCTTAGCTCAAACTTATTTCGAAGGTCCTTTTAATCCTTTGAATATAAAGGTTGAAGCGCTTTGGGAAATCCCCAAACTCCATCTCTTAATAGTGCTCATTGTACACTCAGCTCAAACGATTGTGGCCGATCGAGATTCGATTGTATTCGAGCTTACTAGGGCCGGTTTTTTTACATCGCTATCATTCTACAGTATTTCATGAACATGGTGAAGGCACTGCCAAACCACATGTTCCCGTCTAGAACACTTCTAATTCATGTTGAAACACCAACTGTGGCACCATCTGCTATGATTGTCATAATTATATAAATCTGCGCGATCGGCTCTGTTCGCGATGCTGTAGCGTAAATGACACCAAGAATAAATGTCAAATGACTTTTATTACAATGAACCTCAAGAAAAATCAATAATTTTGACACTATAAACGATAAACTTGTAATGTCCAAAGTAAATAAATCAACGGATTTATAATGGAAGACACAAATAAATAAAGCGGGATGGTGGGTTAATAAGGAAAAGAATGGAAACGAATGTTATGTATTTCGTTAGGAAACCAGTATACTGAGATGAATAAATGTTAACAATGCGAAAATAAACATAACCGAAGCTATGTAAATTCAATTTTGTGACAGGACTGCACGAACGTGTCTCATATTAAACATCATCCGTTTACTTCACCCTATATCTGGCACTCTGTCGATGCATGGCGCCACAGTGGTGTTTTAATATGAATTAGAAGTGTTCTAGACGAGAACCTGTGGCTTGGCAGTGCCCTCACCATGTTCATGAAATACTGTAGAATGTTAGCGATGAAAAAAAGCCAACCCTGGTAAGCTCGAATCCAAACGAATCTCGATCGGCCACAATCGTTTGAGCTAAGTGTACGCCGATAGGCGTTGACTTCGTGCACTGAGCAAGTTTCTATTTGATAAAAATATAATTTAAATACCCTAGCTATTTAAGGTGTCTTTCCATCGTGACGCCCTAATAAAGTACTGCTCTTTGGAACTTCTTGTTGTCACAAAAAGAATGTGTTTACTAAATTGAAGTTTTTTTTTCTATTTATTAATACGTACAAAACTATTTTTTCAATATTTTTTTTACTGTTTGCTTGCGCCAAAATAAGTGGGTGTAATATGCGGTGTAAAATAAAAGACGCCTCAACTGCGTGGTCGATTTTGGAGGAAACGTGTGTCTGAAACCAAAAAACCAAAAATATTTGTAATCAGTATGACTGTCGCTATGATAGGGACTAAGATTAATTAGATTGATGAGGAATTAACAAAATGGCGGACGTCAAAAGTTGAACTATCGAAATTATCTAAATTTCTTCATCATTCTGCGACGCAAAAGATGAGAAAAAAGCAACGAAACTGTTTGATTCTAGTTCGGGCCATAGCGACAGTCATACTGATTACAAACCTCCCTGATACCACCACTTCAGATACATGGTACATTCAAAATCGACATTATTTTGGGGCAAGCATGCATTAAAAAAATATGAAAAAAAAATTTTTTGTATTCTCAAAACACATATTAATAAATAGAAAAAACCTTAATTTTAGTAAGTACATTCTTTTTGTGACAAAAAAAGTTCCAAACAAAGGTACTTTATCGGGGCGTCACAGTGGAAAGAACCCTTAATATACACGTACACATAAATTTAATACTTCCATTGCTTTAAAACCATCAACATCAAAAACGTTAAAAACAAAAATGTGTACATTTCTTAATATTTTTCCAAGGCCCCACGATACTAAATAACAATAAGATTTTAAGCACCTCCTTCTTCTATTAGTGGACCTACAGTGGCGTGCAAAAAAATTCGGCCGCCCTTTAAAATGGCATTACTTTTTTAAAATTAATCCAAACGACTTGAGTTTCTTTGAGAACCTAGAGGGATTAGTTTGCTAAATGATGTGATTCGTCGTTTGAAAAAAATGCACTTGGTCGGAATAGCAAAAAAAGTAGTAAAGGTCGTTTTTTAAACTTTTTTTTTGTGAACCCTTAATGAAAATTAAAAAGAAACCCGTTTGTAGATAGAAGTAAGTTATATACGTGCCTAAAATTTCATCAAAATCGGTTAATGTTGCTCTGAGCTACACACGTTTAAAGATCGTAGAATATTGGCGAAAATCGCGGAAATTCCCGAAATCAGCGATTTCTTTAAACGTGTATAGCTCAGAGCAGCGTTAACCGATTTTGATTAAATTTTAGGCACGTATATAATTTACTTCAATCTACAAACGGGTTTTTTGAATTTTCATTAAGGGCTCACAAAAAAAAGATTAAAAACGACCTTTACTGTTTTTTTTTTTGCTATTCCGAGTTCAGTTTTTCCAAAACGACGAAACACATCACGTAGTAAACTAATCCCTCTAGCTTCTCAAAAAAACTCAAGTAGTTTGGATTAATTTGAAAAAAGTTATGCGATTTTAAATGGCGGCCGAATACTTTTGCACGCCACTGTAAGTAGTCACCTTTCGAAAGGGGATCATAGACGAATAAAAAATAAAACGGCACTGCCATCGATCGACATCCTGGGAATCAATTTTACGATCACCAAACTGGTAAACGTTTCATTTCTGCGAAAAGTAGAAATCATGCAAATTTCCCGGTCTACTTAGTGAACCGTATAATGAGGCAGATATCTAGCTTTATTCGAATATTCACACCCAGTCGATAACAAGCCGAAGGCCCGTGCCGGATGCGCGGTGATCGGAGGCCGTACATGGAAAATCAGCTGACGTTGACACCGGCAATGTTGGCCGCCAGCGAGCAACGGTATTGCCTCGAAAAGTGTCACAATTACTTCTGCGAAGTCGAGGTCAGCTCGTGTCAAAACTCTCGAAATCATTCGCGACCCTAATCGAATTCAGTCATCGATTTGATTGAATTCAATTATTCTGGCCCATCGTGTTTATTCTACAATTTCCCAACGATCCAAATTCGCGCCCAATGTACTTGGGTTTCAGAAAATTTACAAAACACAAACCGAGAAACTTTCTTTAATTCCTTGGGCACATTAGAAGATTATGTATAGAATTTTTACCGAGCAAAATGGAAATACCTATTACTTAAAATAATCGAATTATTTTCGATTACATTAAAACTTTAAGTACGTATATGATCATTGGATAGTATTGTAATTTTATAATTTTCTGCTCGTTGATTAATATTGAAATTACTTAAGTTCTCAACTCAGTTTTATCTGAGGAATTTAATTTCATATACCTAGCTTTGATCAGTTTTTATTGGTATTGCTATAGAAAATTGAAACCCCTTGAATAAACATATACGTGGTGAAAAGAAAGTCTCTTCGATTCGTGATCATTCCCAAAAATACATATTACGTTTAATTAAGTTTTAACGGAATTCACAGGCCACTTAACCACTTTTATTCGGCAGGAAGAAGAATCATGCATCGGTGACGAAATTGCACCGAGAATATGCTTGATGGTTGACGCCCTTCTTAATTTACCGCGAGTTTTCATTATCACTACTTACGAAACTCTTGTGCACGACTGAAAGTTTTTCCAAACGGCAACGAGATGATGCTGATCAAGAGTTTCTTCCGGAGGATCATCAAGGACTTCCGGCACAAGGAGTTGCTACCTCTTAAAATGATATTCTTCGTTCAGGCATCGAGTGAGTATCGCTTCCCAATATTCTAGCGAGTTTAAGGTAGTTCCTAACCAACTATGTTAGTCAAATTAGAGTTGGGTAATAAACGATAAATATAAAGTAGTATAATACTATAGAAATAATAATAATTTTTAACATCGTGTATATATATATATTTTAAAAAGTTCAATGTTAATATAAATAATTGTAATACGAAAATAGAATATTAAATTGGTTAGCGTAGTGAATTGGAGCAGCAAATCTGACAACGTTGCATTCATTCGGAGCGTCTTTTATAACCAAAATGACAGAAAAAATGTTCATATGAATTTGAATCATCATTCGCTATTAAATTGTGCGACGTTGCCACGTTGACAGCTCTACGTAGTTTCTAAAAAAATTGCACGTAAACCTATTTTTTATGGGCATTTACGACGAAACCATGTGGTCAGTTTTGCAGAAATTAATAAATTCATTTCGTGACATTTCGATGCACTTTTGTGCCAATTTTGGTACACTTCTTGAATGTAGTTTTCCTGTTTCAGAAGAAAAACTGAAACTATAAGCCTCTTTTTTCGACTCTGCCATATGCCACTGTGTTAAACTGCATCAATTTTAATTAACAATTTCTCAATAACTATGTGGTAAATCGATTTTAAATTTTGTACAAGGGTTTCTTGTATTCGAAATTAGTTTCGAATGAAATTTGAAAGAATTCTTGAATTTAGTAGATTATTCAGGAACTACTTTAATTGACAGGAAAATATTGTATTGAATGGTAATTAGTTTTTACGCGAATTTAAATTAATAATTTCACCACTGTATTCCTTCCTCCACAAGAAGCTTCTTGGGCGCTAATGGCATTCGAATCGACACTGCGTTTGTAATTTATAACTTGCTATTTAAAGAATTATCAGAATTTTAACATAAGTTTTGCAAGTTATCTTGCGTACAGAATGAGGTATATTTTTTTTGTTGTCAACACCTCATTCTGATGTGAACAGTTTGCTAAATGAAAACCAAAGTAGGGTTACTGTTATTTTATGTTTTATTAGACATATGAGAAATATGCGTTGTTTTGTGTAATAAAGGGTACCTATTTTGGTGTTTCATTGGAGGTTTAAGCCATCTTGGAGGTCCGAAAATCATATGTAATTTTCAATTTTTTTTGGGCGAAATTATAAAGTAAATGAAAAAGGCTTTTTGAAGGGGGGACACCACTGTAATAGCCCGAAAAGTAAAGGTATCTTTGGAAATTTATTAAACGCAAACTACGTAATGAATCTTTTTTAAACTTTCAGAACTTTTTATTGGATATTTAAGTTATACGAATATCTTTTTTTAAATTTATTTAGAGCAGATTTGCAAATTGTACAGGACCGGTAACTTTGCGCTGCAAAAAATCAGGTTGACACTTTTCTGACGAAACGGTGCTTCTAAAATCAACAAACCCAAATGTTTTAGAAACCATATGCGGATGGCTACGGCACGACGGGAAATATTTTTGATTGGTTGTTTCCTTCTATTTCTTTTTCAACGAAAGAGGTTACTTTACTAGAACCAAATTTCACCATTTTTTTCAGAGGTTCGCCATTTTGTCGTTTTTCAGAATTTTCAAAATCGAACCCGTCGCGCCGTAGCCCATGCGCATATAGTTTCTAAAACTTTTTGGTTTTTTGATTTCCAAAGAACAGTTTCGTTAGAAAACTGTCAACCATGTCAGCGGAAATTTTTTGCAGCCCTAAGTTACTGGTTCCGCACAACTTATAAATGTGCTTTAAATAAATTTAAAAAAAGATATTCGTGTAATTTAAATATGCAATAAAAAGTCCTGAAAGATTAAAAAAGATTCATTACCTAGTTTGCTTTTAATAAATTTCGAAAGATACCTTTTCTTTTCGGGGCATTACCGTGGTGTCCCCCCTTAAGTGCTTTATTCTACATACCTTATGGTATATAAAACAAATTGTAACTATTTGTTTTAAACAAAATGCCGTTGCTGGTGCTTTTCCATTCTTGCAGTTTTTGAAAAGACACTCTCCACGGCTAGCAGTAGAAGTCTCATATATTTTTACGTAGGATAAAACACCGAAAACTTTCATTATTTACATGACATTTACTATAGAAGTATCTAACGATTTGTCTGAATATTGGTTTTTGTGAAAATAATAGGCTTTTGAAGAGAATATCTAAAATTGCCCGTAGCAAAAGAAGTTTTGAATGGATCGTAAAATCCGCATGTATTTCTGTGGATCATCTGTTATAGAAAATACTATTAAAATTTCAAATGGATCGAATAAAAATTGTTCAAGTTATGCTGCTAGCCAATTTGAAAAAGTGATTTCAAGAAGCTTTAAGAGACAACAGAGATAACTCGGCCATTTTTTAATATTTTTGTGCAGAATTTATACAATATATTCATTAGTACATGCCCTAAACAGAAAAAATATGGAAATAATTTTCAACCTCATAGTGTCATAAAAAAAAAATCGTCTAATTTGGTGGTGTTTTGATCGTCTCAGGGTGGCGTAACCCCTTAAGGGGAGGATCCGGTCTAAAAGCCGATTTTTTTTTATTTCATTTTTCGAATGTTCAACCTTCTAGGAATACGTGTTTAAAAGGATTTGTTGAAATTCGTAAAATTCCCGAAGTTATAGGCATTTGAATAGCGGCAAATGCATGGGCAACAACCGGCCACTCGGCGCTCACGTAAAACTATAAACGTGTTTCTCTCGAAACAGTGTTCTCAAAACGGTGGGACCTGTATCTCCAAAAGTTATTATCCGATTCGACTGAACCTTTTTTATTTTAAAGAATATACTTCTGGCTAGGGGGGAAACCAGAAAAAATTACAAAAAATTGAAAATTTATAATTTTCAAAGGCGTTGAAAGGACGAAAAATATAGGAAAAAAGTGATTTCAAACTTTAAGTGTCGTTATTTTCTAAAAAAAATATAATTTTTGTATTTTTTTCTGGTTTCCCCCCTAGCCAGAAGTATATTCTTCAAAATAAAAAAAGTTTCAGTCGAATCGGATAATAACTTTTGGAGATACAGTTCCCACCGATTTGGATCAATTTTTTAATGCCTTGACTTTAACGACTCCCCAGTGCCGTCTGCAATGATTAATTATAAAGCAAAAAATATATTTCTATAATATAAGACATCCTTAATACAATGCAAGAAGTCCCATTAAATTATATGTAGTAGTTTTCCGTTAATTAATTCCTAAAGATCACCTATTTTTTGGGGCTCTAGACCGCAACCTCCCCTGAAGGGGTCTCTAAGAGTTGAATTATTATCCTACTTTCCCAAATTCTTGAAGCTCTTCCTACTCTATTCTGCACAATTTGAAATTCCTTTTCGAATATCAGCGATAATAATGATCATTTTCAGCGCTCTATGTACTTTACCCGTACTTGACGATACACATGAGGGAGCTGGGCATAAACGTGGAGGAAACTGCCATAATGAGCGCCATCACGCCTGTGATCGCAATGGTGATGCCACCTTTGGCTGGAATGTTCGCTGATCGCGTGGGAAATTTCAAAGTAGGATTCCATTGCACCGTCATCCTCGCATTGTTTAATTTATTTTCAAATATATTACTCCTAAGGGAGAAATAATTCGTCGGCAATGTGGATAATTTGCTAACATACGTTACAACTAACAAACGTGGACTTTAGAATGATACTCCTCTCTCAGGTTCTACTATCCCTGTTCTCGTCCTTTGGCGGAGTTGCGGCGCTTTTATTGCTACTCGTGCCAATAGGCAGGATAACCGTGGAATTTCCGGGCAGAGTCGTCATGGACCTCGGTTGCACAGGGAATAACGGGCTGCTTTACACGATGAGCCAGAATCATCCTTGCGAAACCAAGTTGGAAACGGAGATCTCAACGAGGTTGGAGAGTTGTGGGTAAGTGGTGATAAGATATAGGAATAGTTAGAAGAATATTTAAGATATAGGAATAATTATAGAAATAATTGGGATATGGGAGTAGTTATAGGAGTAGGCACAGAAATACAATGGGTGGCCAAAGTATTATACTCAAGCAAAAAGGTTTGAGATTTTGTAAGTTTAAGCGATAGAATGACTGTATCTCTGCGAAAACAGCCGCAAAAAATATTCAAAAAAACGCATTTTAACGCTTGAAGTTTCTAGTTTTTGAATCAAAGACTCAATTTTTTTCATCCATTATGATATTGTTTCAAGATGAAGCGCAGGAAACGAAGTTTCAGAAATTGTTGCCTAGTTTGAACGTATGCACGGGCCAAAAAAAAATTTTCCAGTAAATCCAACGAAGAGCTCTTATAGAGCAAACATTTATCTTTAATTTCGTTTTTTTTTTTTTTGGTTTTGTTGTATGATTTTTATTGACCGAGTCATTCGCGATCAAAGCAAAAAAGGTACTTTTCACTTTGAACACCTATAACTTGCGAACTCATGATCGTAGACAAATTTTCATGAGTGTTTTGGAAAGCTAAGAAAGTATCCTTTCAGAACTTTTAATTGCCAATTTAAGATTTTTTTTTAATCGTATGAAATCCATTTTAAAATTATCCCAGAAATTGATGAAAATGTTTTGAGTATAATAATTTGGCCGCACTCTGTAGTTTTGATACAGGAGTAGGTCTAGGACTATTTACGATATAGGAATATTTGAAGGGTAAGGGGAAAAACGAGGAATGTCCATGTACCGTGATTTTGCGATTTATAGAATATTTTGTTGGTGGCAACTGGGGCTACAGAATTGCCGAATCACAAAGGGTTATGAAGTTCAAATACCCCCGTAAGATAACGTTAAGGTTTTGGTATACTGATTAAAAACAAGTAATGTCCACTCTGCACTGGAACAAAATGCGGAATGTCCCCACCCTTTGCCTAAGCATAAGCTTCTGTCGTCAAGGTAAAACAAGAAATTATAATAAGGGTATGCACATTTCTCAAAGAGGTGTTTATTCCTCATTCAGCAAGTGAAGGAAATGCAAATATTACGTGATACTTTTTATCGAACCATTAACATATAATGGCCGTTGGTTGAGTAATCTCTTATCACCATTAAAAAAAGAAGAAATAGCAATAAAAAGTAAAAATCGTTTAAAAACGAGAGTTCGAGCTTCCCAAAAAAGCATACACAGAACTCCTGCCTATTTCAAAAGCAAAATACGAAGTCCTCGTGGGCTTTAAAAAATGTTACGATCCTAAGGCTCAGCTATTTCTCATGCGTAACAAATAAGTGAGAAATAAAATATCTGACAATTAATAAAGTTAGTGACTTTCCTGGCTTTGATAATAATAGAAGTGCAAATTTCTTATTTTGTTTATATATGCTGTCCTGTTCAAACTTGAAAAAATATTAAAATAATGTAAAACAATTATTGTTTTATTGCTTATTTTTGTCTGATGTCTAATTAGCGTAAAAGCTTCATGTTATGAAGAATGCAGATAAATTCCTTGAACCGTGTTTCTTTACTGGTGGACTAAAGTAATTAAACTTACTTTTTTTTATAAAGATGTTTTGTAGTATTCCCTGTTTTCTCCCTTACCCCCTTCTTTTATGATAGATGTAGGAGTAGTTATAGGAATGGTTATGATATAGAAGTAGGTATAGGAGTTCTCATAGAAAAACTTGAAATATGAGAGTATTTATAGGAATAGTTATAGGTACATATACAGTGGCGTGCAAAAGTATTCGGCCGCCCTTTAAAATCGCATAACTTTTTTAAAATTAATCCAAACGACTTGAGCTTTTTTGAGAAGCTAGAGGGATTAGTTTGCTAAATGATGTGATTCGTCGTTTTGAAAAAAAATGCACTTGGTCGGAATAGCAAAAAAATTGTAAAGGTCGTTTTCTAAACTTTTTTTGTGAACCTGTAATGAAAATTCAAAAAACCCGTTTGTAGATTGAAGTAAGTTGTATACGTGCCTAAAATTTCATCAAAATCGGTTAATGTTGCTCTGAGCTACACACGTTTAAAAATCGTAGAATAAGTGCGAAAATCGCGGAAATTCCCGAAATCAGCGATTTTTGACCTTATTCTGCGATCTTTAAACGTGTGTAGCTCAGAGCAACGTTAACCGATTTTGATGAAATTTTAGGCACGTATACAACTTACTTCAATCTACAAACGGGTTTTTTGAATTTTCATTACAGGCTCACAAAAAAAGTTTAAAAAACTACCTTTACTATTTTTTTTGCTATTCCGACCAAGTGTATTTTTTTCAAAACGACGAATCACATCATTTAGCAAACTAATCCCTCTAGCTTCTAAAAAAACTCAAGTCGTTTGGATTAATTTTAAAAAAGTTATGCGATTTTAAAGGTCGGCCGAAAACTTTTGCCCGCCACTGTAATAGTACTCTTAAACCTTTTCCATACGAGACCTTCAATTGGAGAAATAGTGTCGGTTTAAAAGAATTAGAAGATAGAACTTATGTGAACATAATCCACAAAAGTGTCCCATAGAAATACCTCCAATTTATCACTATTAGAGCTGTTCGAGTACTCGGAACAAGCGAACCGGGATATACTCGGTTCCAATAACCGGTCCGAGCCGAGCGCTCGAAAGAACCGAGCGGCTCGATTAAAAAGCGAGCGGCTCGATTAAAGCGAGCGGCTCGATTAAAAAGCGAGCAGCTTGGTTAAACCGTTTCCAAGTGGGTATTGATTAATTTATAATCTTGAAGTTGTCTTATTAAAAGAATCTCTAACTATTTTCAAACCCCTCGGGCTTGTGTGAACTTCGCTTTGATCGAGCCGCTCGCTTTTTAATCGAGCCGCTCAGTTTTTTCGAGCGCTCGGCTCGGCTCGGAAACCGAGTCCCGGCTCGACTGGAATGTCGAGCAACTCGAATATTCGAGTACTCGAACAGCTCTAACCACTATCAAATGCAGTCCTTCCAAAAATAAAAAAAATCACTACAATAAAATTAACATTCAACAACTTCCTTCGCATCTTTAGTAATGAAACACTATTTTTTATTTCCTACACTCATGTTTCCACAACGCGAGTACAATTCCACGGCGAAAGCAGAAGCATTTAAAATTTATTTCCACAGTTACGCGTGTCGAATGGACATCCATAATGACACAGACGTACGATCCATCCTGTCGTCAAGGATGTACACGATCAACCGACATAATTCCGAAACTGGTACAAATTCGTCGTTCACGTTCTCCACTCCCCTGAGCGACATGCCATTGGTACGTATCCGGTGTCGAAGAGAACAGGAATTTCAACAATTAATATTGTTTTTATCGATACTAGGGGTGTGTAGATCTATAGCTGCTAATCTCGATCAGTGAGCAGCTTATTCGATGCTTCTTTGGAGAAATGCAGAACAAAGGTAGTAACAGTACGTTGGATTTAATTAACACAAGGTTTTCCAGGAAGAAGACGAAGATATAAGGGAGCATCGAAAGTTAAGGAATAACGGGAACTTCAAATTGTCGATACGACAACTGTCGAGGAACGTGTATTTCTTTCCAACGAATCGATTGTACGAATTCGCGTGCACTGTGTCAGGATTTATCGAGGACTTCGAGACCTCCACCTGGGACACTGCCATGTCGAATAGGATCTACGAGAATCGAACGCTTTGTGCTTTTAATCCATTTATAACGCCCAAGGTAAGACGATGGAATTAATATGCTGATTATTTTGGGAATGGAATTTTTTTTATTTGTTCGTTATATCATAAATGATTTCAGATTGATAGAGAAGTTAGTTTATGCAGCTTGTAAATTAATTGTACACTAACGAATCGTGTTTATTGCATTTTGGATCCTTGTTCTTGATTTAAAGTGGATCGTTTCAAGATTTACTTTCCCATTTTTGATATTTCTAGCACTGCCTCTGGAAAATGATTTCATCCGTCAGGTTTACAATTTTCGAAAAGAACAAGGTGTAAATATTATATCAGACATTTGCCAAAATTCACAACAATTTACAACTTTGACTTCGGGATGGCTTTTCGTCTTAAACTCCTCATACTTCCAAATTAGTAAAAAAATATATTCAGACAGACGACCAAACGTACCATTGTCCTCCAAATGAAAATTTTTAATTAACTCCAATACTGTAGACGCAATTAACTAAATTCTTCAAACCGGAAAAATGTTTATCTACAACAATGAAATTGTTTGAAACAGAATCCATACAGGCTGTTCGGCAATAGATAGTAGACAATGAAATGAAATAAGACGAACATCAAGACTACCGTAAGCGGGGTGACTTTATGACAACTTCAAATTTTATTTTTCACTTAACTATAAACGTAATTATTCATTTATCTTTAACTAACATTGGCTCGAGAATATAATGTAGGTACTAGCTTTACTACTCGGCTTCGCCCGAAACTTAGATTCTGATTTTATTAAAAAAAATTTGTGAAAATAGTCACAATCATCTGGATTAGCTAAGCATAATGAGCTGGGGCACATTTCGTGAACCCAAAGTTTTCCGTTCGAAAGTTTTTAGGCCATCAACAAACACATAAACACTTTCTGTTTTAAGGGATGAGAACCGTATAAATCGATCGAAACATAGAAACAAAATTTTTTCCAGAAATTGCTTCTAAAACGTTTCAAAAAATATATTCTCAAAGTTATAGGCCAAAATTCGACTCTGTATCGATACTATAGCCTGGTGAGTCAGCACGCCTCCGAGCGCCGAGCATACCTAAAACGCATTTTAAACGCATTCTTCTCGAAACCACGTTTTCAATATTGGCACCGGGGATAACTCAAAAACTATTTGACCAACCAACTTCAAATTTTGCACACTTTTAGTTTATAATATTCCTCAGAATATGAACCACAAGGTTTAACGAAAATTTTAATTTTAACCACTGTTTTTAAATAAATAAAACGCTAATTTTTTGCGAAAATCACTCCTAATTGTTTGAAGTTCCGCCATTTTTAAAATATGCAATTTTTTACACCATTTGTAGTTCATATTCTTATAATTGGCACATAAATTGAAAATAAATTTTATTGGTCTGTTTCACATAACTATCAGAGACGCTACAACCGTCGCCGTTTTGCATCTCGAAAAAAAAACTATTTCAGATACTGATCTATTTCTTTTGTATTTATTATAATTTTACTGTTATAATTTTTTTTGCTTGTTATGATGTTAAATAAAGTACCCTTAAAGTTCCGAAAGGATTAGCGCATTGGTATCTTTGCAAAAAATTCCTAAAAACTGATACAAAAATAAGCCATTTATACAGGCTTCTCCCCTTAAGTATATATTAAGATAGTTTTCGTTTGATATTTGAAAAACATCAAAAAATTTTGCCAATTACAATACGAATTTTTGATTTTCACAAAGTGATCTCATTGGTCACAAAGTCACCCTCGCTTACAGTAAAAACATTGTGATGGATGCTTCGTTTTTTAGTTATTAATGCTGTTCTTCAAGGGTTCCTAATACGAAATTTTAAATATTAATAACCAAAAAACGAAGCTTCAACCACAATTTCGTTACTCGTGACTTTTGTCTTATTTTATTACATACCCCTTTCATTCTCCATTACCCGTCGCAAGCACCCTGTATATCATAAACATCCATTCCCAAAGGAGGATCAGAAGAAGAACGAACTCTCTACATTATTAATCTAAACAATCATCCCCCATCTAGGATAACACCAGTCAGGCTGTAAATTATCATTCATACAAAACGAAGCTGAAGATTCTGAAAACAACGGACGCTGACCGCGAGATGAATCGACGAAGGTTCTTGTCAGAAGAGATAGCGTGGTCTGGAAAGGAGTATCAGAAGATCACCTGCGGGAATCCTGATCTAGAGAGCGAGAGGATACTCCTGAATCTACCACTGTTCAATTATTCCTTGAGTTCTGAACCTTACAAGACCCTGAACACCGACGAGTGCAGCAAAAGTTGCATCGTCACTGCGCCCCGCGGACAAATGTGCTCGAACAAGGACATGATGGTGGAGTACAACGTGAGGGTGACTTTCTGGATGTACTTTGCCGTCAGGGTGTTCATTGGTCAGCATTTATTCATTTCTTGGTTTTAAGAATCAGAGAGTATTAAAATAATGAGGGCTCGGATGCAATAAGGGGACTAGGGCTCGAAAATGCGAAAAAGTATTGTCCAAACGCTAAGAAAAATTGGAAAATTAAATGTTGTTAAACTGTACTTTAAAAAATACAGTGTTGTAAAGCTCGTCACGACACACATTTTTTCTATTTACAGTTTCTTTATCGAATCATTACTATTCGAGCTAAAAATTATAAACGAAAAATTTTTCATCGTCCAAAATCATTATTTCTTTAAACATAAATTGCGATAACTTGAGTAAATATTAAGGGATCGTTATGAGACTTAAAACATAACTTCAGAAAACTCTAGCGAAGCCGTAAAATGTATGCACAAAACCCTTATGTTAAAAAATTTAATAATATTTAATTAAAAAGAAATGCTGGACATAACCCATGTTTTTCAACGTTCGCCGTTAAAAAGTATCGAGGCAATTTTGAGGTACATATCACTTGCAGCGATAAAGTTTTTTCTTAATATACAAGGAAGTTTTTCACCAATTTTCACACTGATTAATAAATAACTGTAGAAGATATGACGATATATATATAAATGTCACGCACCACCAACTGTCAGCAGCTGCGTACACTCGCGTTACACTGCAAAGACATGACGTTCTCACTATTATATGATTGTATATTACAAAAAAATATTGCGATATTATTTTCGAAATATTTAGTAACATTTTTATTATAGTATTTACACGCAATATTTACAATATTTACACGTTGTAAGGTATCTACACCATGTTTCAGTTCTGTTCTTTTATAAATTTTTCTTTTTCTCCTTTTTCTATTTTTCCTTTTTAATTTTCTTTTTGCTTACCTTTTCTTCTTTACACACTTTATTTTTTACGGATGTCGTACTTAAAAATTTGTTGCCGAAATCTTGTCCACTGGAGGTACAATACTCTAGTAAATTTTCAAAGTCTTTCCAAACGGAAAAATTTTCAGCAGTCACTCCTACTCCGCCTGCCAATGGCGCTTTTTGCAAATCTTCCACTCCAATAGATGTTTTAATTTTTACAGTAGTTGGTTCCCTATTATAACTATAATAAACATCTACCTGCCCATTGGGAAAATAAATGATAAGGACGATTTGACTTATTTTTATTTTCTGTAAATCTTTGTCAGGCGTCAATAAACTTTCGTAATTTTTTATTTCAATTTTTGTGGCATCTATCATCTGGAAGGGGGGATTTTGCGCCGTTCTAATTAGTTCCACGTATTCTCCTTCGGTTTCGGTCATGTCTTTGCAGTGTAACGCTAGTGTACGCAGCTGCTGACTGTTGGTGGCGCGCGACACTTATATATATCGTCATATCCTCTACAATTATTTATTAATCAGTGTGAAAATTGGTGAAAAACTTCCTTGTATATTAAGGAAAAACTTTATCGCTGCAAGTTATATGTACCTCAAAATTGCGTCGATACTTTTTAACGGCGAACGTTGAAAAACATGGGTTATGTTCAGTATTAATTTTTAATTAAATATTATTAGATTTTTTAACATAAGGGCTTTGTGCATACATTTTGCGGCTTCGCTAGAGTTTTCTGAAGTTATGTTTTAAGTCTCATAACGATCCCTTAATATTTACTCAAGTTATCGCAATTTATGTTTAAAGAAATAATGATTTTGGACGATGAAAAATTTTCTGTTTAAAATTTTTAGCTCAAATAGTAATGATTCCATAAAGAAACTGTAAATAGGAAAAATGTGTGTCGTGACGAGCTTTACAACACTATATTTTTTTCAAGTACAGTTTAACAACATTTAATTTTTCAATATTTCTTAGCATTTGGACAATTCTTTTTCGCATTTTCGAGCGCTAGTCCCCTTATTACATCCGAGCAATTTTAATTAGCTATTGATTATAATTGATGAAATATTGTAATCAATAGGGATCGGTAGAAGTGTTTAGATTAATGGAATGGATTTTTGAGCGCAAGACTTTCGATAATGGTGCTTTCTTCGCAGGTGTTATTGGTGGTACCACGTTTGCTATGTTCGAGGGTGCAGTGATTGCGATATTGAGGGAACAAAAGGCTGATTATGGGCTTCAAAGGATTTATGGTAGTATCGGCGGGATGATATCGTCCCCCCTCTCTGGGCTTCTCATCGATTACGCCAGTACCGGCAAGAGTTACACAGATTTCAGGTGAAGATGCCTTCATTGAATGATTAATTTCTACATAGGTATGCGATTTTCATTATCAGAGAGAACGATGAAAAGATTTGTGACACATCTGCGAAAAGAAAAGATCACGTGAAGTATCGAGATCACTTTTCGTATAACCCTTAGTATCATCATTTTTTTACTTTACCCAGAAAAATTATTATCGTTGCATTTTTGCCCACACTTCATCGCAAAAATAAGGAAAAAATTCCTAGTGTAACAGTTTCTTATATAAATGAAAAAATGTGGATATAACACCAGTGTTAAATCATGCATAAAGGTACCTATGAATTATAATGTTAAGCCAATGCTTGTTTCTGCAGAATGTTACACTAGTGTTGCATACATTATTATGTTCGACATCAGATTTCTTCAAACAGGAAAACCGAAATAACTGAGAGAAAAAATTAGCATTTACCTGGTACTCTCAGTGACCCTGGCGAAATTATGAGGTGTAATTAACAATACGAGATAGTGTAGCACAACAGAATTTCTACGAATGTATTTCTGCCCCAAGAACACTTGTTACATATGGTAATAGTTAAGTAACGCTTTAAAGTTCATGAAAAAGCTCCCAAATGGCGCGCACGATTTTTTCAATTCGTGTAACACGGATGTTACACTATGATACTAAGGGATAAAACTGATCGATATTTATTATCTTATTGATCGAAGTATTTATTAAGAATTTAGGAGAAGCCTTAATTTATTTGTTTTTCTAACAAGATCAACAGTAACTTCTCAAGAAAGCTGAAGAAGAAAATTTAAATATGAATAAAATATTTTAGGAGAATTCTATCGGCAAAAAGCTATAAACTACAGAACAAAATTAAGGAAAATCCCTTCGTGTTTTTTTTTTCATTCATTCATTTCATCTATTTAGTGTCGAAATAAAACGTATAGAAATAAAAATAATATTTTTTACAGATTGGCCACGGGAAAAATTAAAAGAAATTCGTGTAAAGTAAATAGTGTATCATCTGAGACGTAGATGGAATTGTTGTAAATTATCAATTATTAGTTAAAAGAAGATGGCGCATTGTTTCAAATTTAAAAATCACTAAACAAGTGACTATTCAAAGCGACAAACTTTATTGCCAGAAAAATGTATCGCAATAAATTAGCCCACATGTTTTCTAAAGTTGTATGTAAATTTCGAGTACCTATTTAAATTGGTTTCTCTATTTTATTTTTCTTCTTACATGATTTTTAAGAAAATTGTATACCTACCTATGCCCTTTCTTAGGCATTTATTTTTCAATTAATGTATACATAATTATAATTCGGCAAAAAATGGTGTGGAGCAGTATAGAACACTTCATGATTTCGCATAATTACAAATTCATGATTTCACTTAAGGATGTATCGGACGTACAATATTAGACAAAAGTATATGAAATTCGAGATACTTGAATATCTATGTCTTACGCATAGTAAATCTAGATGTAAGGAACTGGAACGATAGTTGAAGTCTTATTTTTACTCCTAGGAAGGTATTGTTCGTTTTACAAATGCTTTCTCAAGCATTATTTACTAAAGTTTTGGCAGTGAAAATGCTCAGAATTCACAATTTTCTCAAGTTATAATTTATTTTTTAAAACGGTGCAGTGAAAACAATTGCAACTCGGCAGATATTTTCATCTACCCATATACTTCATGTAAAAAAAAATTGAAAACATTGGTACCAATTCTTCAACATTTTTTCAGCTGTTTTATCTGTCAAGATCGTCACTTTCCATAAGAGTACGTGTAAAATCAGTGAAAATTAAAATCTTTATAACTCAGCAACCGTTTAGTGAATTCGTTTAAAATTTTTGGAGCACATCAGGAAGATTAGAAAGAACAATCTCACAAATTTTCATCAACTTGGTACCATTTTGAAAATAGGCCCAATACATCCTTAAGGTATTATTCTACTTTGATGAGCCGAAAAATTAAGCTATTTGTAAAGATTTTTTTTTCAGTAAATACAACATACAATGAAATAAATCTTTTTGATATTTATTAAGCTACTCTTATATTATGCAAAATAAATTAATAAGGATTTTTGCAATTTGTTTTAATTGTTTTTTTTACAGCGGCAATATGACACCTAAAAAGAGAGGCATGTTCACGGCATAGGTGAATTCCCGACTCAGGCTTATCCGAAACAAAAAATTACAAAAGATTCTTAAACTGTATGAGTGTCGCTATAGCTTCTTGCTCAATTAACAATTTTTGTCAAGAAATAACCGAGATTTTTCTCATGGAACACCCGAGAATACATCCTTTTGGGTGTTTTGTCAAACTTTTTTTTCAAACCGGCGCCACTTTCTTACTTTTCAACAACAATTGTTAATTGAGCTAGGCGCTATAGCGACTCTCATACAGATTGAGAATCTTCTGGAATTTTTTGTTTCGGATAAGCCTGAGCCGGGAAATCATCTACGCCGTGAACATACCTCTTTTTTAGGTGCCATATGGACACTGTAAAAAAACAGTTAAAACCAATTGCAAAAATTCTTTTTAATTTTTTTTTGTATAATATAAGAGTAGCTTAATAAATACCAAAAATATTTATTTCATTATATGTTGCATTTACTGAGAAAAATATCTTTACAAATAGCTTATTTTTTCGGCGGTTCAAAGTAGAATGAATGTTTAAACAGTCAACGTCACATTGCACATACATCCTAACACACCAATTAATATCTTACAGGCCTGCGTTTTATCTGTACGCTGCGCTAAAGCTCATGTCAGGAGTATTGATGCTCGCTATTAATTTGGAGTTCAAATCACCAGCCAGCGACGTCCTCCGCGACGTATTCACTGTTTTAAGGAACATCGAGGCTGCAGCACTCTTCGTCGCTTGCTTCGTTCTTGGTAAGAACCAGTTCGCCAATTAAGTTCGATCCATCGACTAAATCCTCAAATCATCATATTGTTGCGCCCCCACCGTATTCCAACTCAAATTCGAACGCAGAAAATACCGACGTGAAAACACGGAAGCCGTGCACAGGATGCAAATTTCTCGGGCGTGAAAACACGTCATCGCCAGTCGCAGTGTTAATAAATAAAGAGTGACCCAAGAAATAGAGCCCCTTTTTGGTCCCACGATTTTGGAACTGAATTTTATGCGCAACGATATCTTATGACAGGGCTGCACAGGGGGCCTTTTCCAGCGCCTGGCGGCGAGCAACCAGCCACACGTCGTTACTAAGAGCAGAATCAGTGAGGAGAACTGCAGTAGCGTATGTGCATTTGGTATGACTTAACCTAGCTATATATACTTACGCTACGCGCCTACGAGCCCGCACCTACACTACTGCAACTCTCCTCACTGATTCTACCCTTAGTAACGACGTACAGCTGGTTGCTCGCTGCTACGCGCTGGAAAAGGCTCCCTGTGCAGCCCTGCCTTATGATGAGACATCAATCACAATCAATTTTCAAGTTGAGGTGACAATTAGTTTCTGAGATATGGGAGGTCAAAGAAGTGAAAATTCATTAACGCGTTAGCCCATACGCTTCGATGTACGGACTTTTATGTCAGTCCGATAATTTAAACAATTATTTCCAGGAGTTTTGCTGACTGCTAACAACAAATTTGAACTTAGATTTTCAACATTCACGAAAAAAAATCAAGAAATATAAATGACTGTGTGCTTTTTTTAATATATCGTCCACCATATTGAATCGGCCAGTGTGAGTTTTGCTGACTGCTAACAACGAATTTGAACTTAGATTTTCAAAATTCACAATCGTCGATTCAACATGGTGGACGATATATTAAAAAAAGCACCCACTACACAGACATTTATATTTCTTGATTTTGATTTTTTTCCGTGAATTTTGAAATTCTAAGTTAAAATTCGTTGTTAGCAGGCAGCAAACCCCCTGGAAATATTTGTTTAAATTATCGGACTGGCATAGAAGTTCGTACATCGAAGCGTATGGTCTAACGCGTTAACGAATTTTTATTTCTTTGACCTCCCATATCTCAGAAACTAATTGTCACCTCAACTTGAAAATTGATTGTGATTGATATCTCATCATAAGGTATCATTTGGCACAAACTTCAATTCCAAAATCGTGAGACCAAAAAGAGGCTAAAAAAGGCCTCATTTTTGGGTCACTCTTTTTCGGACGTGAAAACACGTCATCGCCAGTCTCAGTGTTAACAAATAAATTTGGAGTTAACTACGATCCTTATTATTAGGTCGGTGCAAAAGTTCATTCGCCTTATTAAACCAAGCAACAATATATTACATGTTTTTTTTAATCAAACCATTCTCCTTGACCACCTATGACCTTTTGCAAATTTTCTTGTAAAAGTACAAGTTGTTTTTGCAACTCTGCACCTTTTTGCGACTTTTGCACCGACCTAATATATTGTGCTAAACAAACGAAGATGACAAAGTGAAACGCAACGATATATTAATAATTCGAAGCACCCAACTAATCTCAAATCAGCCCAAGGGGCGGATTTGGAATTTTGCGCCCCTAGGCTAACAAGAGTTGGCCGCCCTTTCCACGAAATATCATCAAATATTTTAATTCAAAAAAGTCGAGACAATTTTAAACTTAATTCAACATGACAACTCACATACGAGTTATTTCTAATTCGCTACATGAAAAAAAAAGTGAATTGTTTTTAAAGTTGTCTCAGGCCTCTGTGTTTAAAGCTTTTCCAATTTATTTCGCTGAAAATTTGTCGCTCCCCCAAATTTACAGTCCTAGGCTATAGTCTATTTAGTCTATACACAAATCCGCCCCTAAATCAGTCACAGTGAAATGTTCTAAATCCTCCCGAACGTTTCGATGCCGTTGCAAAAAAGAACGCTGAATCAAGTTGCGCAACCTGCCTCATCGCCCACTTCCTGCAATGACACTGACATTTCATGCTGGCTGCACTTGTGTACTACTTTTTAAGGAATTACTTTTTTCCTTTCGATTTTATTCGGTGTTTTATACTTTATGCAACGCTTGTCCAATGTGTCGCCTGATTGAGCAAGTTACGAACGACTAATTTCCGGTTTTATTGAACGGGAATACTTTTTAACAGGAACCGCTTGGGGCTACATCGAGTCGTTCCTCTTTTGGCTGATACAAGATTTAGGTGGATCAAGATCGCTCATGGGTATCACCATAACCGTAGGCGGTATAGCTGGTATACCATTACTGGTTCTATCTGGCCCAATCATATCGAAGATCGGCCATGCCAATGTACTTTTCATAGGTTTCGTTTTTTACGCCATAAGACTTTGCGGTGAGCATACCTTCTTTGTTTTCTTATTTGCCTGCTTTGACTGATGCAGCTTTCATTTCGACTTGATAATATGGCAGCTATGGTGTGCTTTATTTCAGCTGCCATTTTTAGTGATATACGGAATGTAAATAAATTATATAGCAGGATTCACACAGGTGATTCTACACCTCTGAATCAGTGGAGATCTATTTAAAAAATGTATCGCAAAATTGACCTTGACGTTGATATTTAGGGTTCATTTTTTTTTTATTGTGTTTGATTCACAAAAACGAGCAAAAGTGTCAAAGAAACGGTGCTTCAAAAAATGTTTCAGACAATGAACGACAAAAATGGTTCCTTTGACAGTTTTTATCCTCCCAGTGGGTAGAACACATTAAAATAAAAAAAATGGATCTTCTTAAAAATTGAATTTCGAGGTCAGGATCAATTTAGCCGCATATTTTTTTAACAGATCTCCAGCGATTCACAGGTGTAGCATCACATGTGTCAACCATGATATCGTCGGTGATAGTGCAAAACCGCGTATGAGCAGTTTGTAAATACCGCGGATCTGCAGTTTACCGATTTTACACGAGGAAGAAAAAATTAATATTTTAGCCATTTTAAGGGATTTCTTTCACTGAACTTTTTTGGGACAGTTTTAGCACTCCTTGTAATAAATACTAACATCAATGGAGTAACTTTTAAAAAAAGCGAAACAGCGCTTGGCAACCGTGGACGCGAAATCTCAATTTTGTTACTTTTGCAGATCCGCAGTATTTACAAACTGCTCATACGTGGTTTTGCACTATCACCGACGATATATAATTTGTTTACACCGGGAGTTGAACGAAACTGTGAAAATTTTCAATTAATTATGTAATAACTGTAATTTGATCACTATTATCTTTCCTGTTCTGAGAAAACTGTTATACAATGCAGTGTATTAACTGAAGCTTTTATTCCATACATTTTTGTGTAAATAAGAAACTTTTATTTTCTTGAAAGTAGAAAAAAGTAGAAAGTTCTAGTTAAACAGGAAGATTTGAAAATGTGGTGGAGTAGATAGATCTGAAGTTGAAACCTTAAACCGTTCGGTGAGAATAGTTACATAAAAATCACAATGTGCTTTCTCTTCTGTATTTATCCTGCTTCTAATTCCTTAAATAATACTAATTAAAAAAATATTCCTAACATTTATATTTTACCCTTAAATATCTGTTCAAAATTATATGATCCTCGAGAACTTTTATTAATTGAACATAAAATAACTATTAAAACTGAATTCTTACAACAGAGTTAATGTACCTATGTACAAAGTTAACTTAAAACAGAAAATAAAAGTATTCGGCCACCTTTTAAAATCGCATAACTTTTTTAAAATTAATCCAAACGACTTGAGTTTTTTTGAGAAGCTAAAAGGATTAGTTTGCTAAGGGATGTGATTCGTCGTTTTGAAAAAAATGCAATTGGTCGGAATGGCAACAAAAAAAATAGTAAAGGTCGTTTTTTAAACTTTTTTTGTGAGCCTGTAATGAAAATTCAAAAAACCCGTTTGTAGATTGAAGTAAGTTGTATACGTGCCTAAAATTTCATCAAAATCGGTTAACGTTGCTCTGTGCTATAAACGTTTAAAGATCGCAGAATAAGGTCGAAAATCGCGAAATTCCTGCAATCAGCGATTTTCGACCTTATTCTGTGATCTTTAAGCGTTTATAGCGCAGAGCAACGTTAACCGATTTTGATGAAATTGTAGGCACGCATATAACTAACTTAAATCTACAAATGGGTTTTTTGAATTTTCATTACAGGCTCACAAAAAAAATTTAAAAAAGACCTTTACTATTTTTTTTTTGCCATTCCGACCAATTGCATTTTTTTCAAAACGACGAATCACATCCCTTAGCAAACTAATCCTTCTAGCTTCTCAAAAAAACTCAAGTCGTTTGGATTAATTTTAAAAAAGTTATGCGATTTTAAAAGGTGGCCGAATACTTTTACACGCCACTGTAGCTGCAACTCCCGCGACGATAGATCGAATTCAGTGTCGCGGACTGTTCTAGGCAGTTTCCAATCTTCTGGAAATTTTTTTGAGTGTCGTATACACTTGATCTAGACACAAAAGTGTCGTCGTGTAGACGTACCTTAAGAATTGAAGAAGGGTTCACGAAGAAGATTGAAAAGAGTCATTCCAATGTTAATGAATTCAAACAGTTTAATGCCGTTTCTTAGAATACTTCCTCTGTGTGTTATGATTGGACTGTCGTAATTAGTGTAAGGAAAATTGTTTGGAAATTTTAATTACGATGTTTAATAATATGTTTAAAGGTTACTCGTTAATATACAATCCATGGCACACCCTTATCTTCGAGGCCCTGGAATCTGTCACATTATCGCTCAGTTTCACCGCTGCTGTAACTTACGCAGCGAAACTGTCCACTACCACTACTGACAGCTCGATACAAGGACTACTTGGTGGAGTTTATTATGGAGTCGGTTAGTAATCAATTAAACATCATTTTGTCTCTAATTTTAATCACAACAGCGTCATTCAGGGAATCGAAATTTTGCCAAAAAATTTAAACTCCTTGAAAGAACAAAAAAAGTGTACAACACTTTCGCAGACAATGCCACATTTTCAATTGCCTTATCTAATGCACTGCACATTTTTAACCCTTAGACCAGGGGTGCACAGGGAGTCGTTTTTAGCGCCTAGCTGCGAGCAACCCGCCTGTCCCGTTGCTAAGGTTAGAATCGGTGAGTACGTGAACTGCAGTAGTGTACGTGCGTGCTCGTAGGCTCGTAGCGTAAGTATATATGGCTGGGTTCAAGTCATACCACATGCACGTACACTACTGCAGTTCGCCTCACCCATTCTAACCTTAGCAACGGGATAGGCGGGTTGCTCGCAGCTAGGCGCTAAAAGCGGCTCCCTGTGCACCCCTGCCTCAGACAGTGATGCTTGGGTCTATTTTGACCCACATTCCCAATGTTTTTAATCTACTTCAAAGAACAATTTCTAGAGTTCGAAATATCAATTGTTGTAAGAAATGATTCCCTAACTAATATTTCTTCTATTAATATTTCTTTATATTGGCTGATGATCAGTAGGAGTAAAAATCAATTTAACCCTTTGTTGACACTCTGGGTGTGAGCCACCCATAAGCTGATTTTGACGCTCTGTACCTTTTATATGCAAAATAAATACCTTTTTTCCAAAGCCAACTCACAAACTATTTTTTCTCTCAAAATATTATATCTGAGCAATAACTCTGTAGATTTTTAGCTTCTAATATTTAAATTTGTAAAAGTTACAGTTTTTTGATGATTTCTTCGTTTTTTCTCGACATATGGTAATCTAGATTTTTTTACAAGAACTGTGATGAAATTTCAATAAAAAAAACTATTGGAATACATTCTACAGGCCATGAAATTGACCCATGATTTTTTTCATAACGATTGGATTCTTCAGATGAGAAAGGCAGTCGTTCAAAAATTGTTCTGGGTGTGAGCCACCCAGGTGTGTTAAAGTTGATGGAAAAAAGAGATGTGTCAACGAAGAGTTAAAAACTCTCGCAATATTACGGAAATAGCTAGGCATTAAGGAGTTAAAGAATGCAATTCTGATCTTTGAAACTATTCCCAGGCAAAGGTTCTGGAAGCTTAATTGGCGGCTACTTGATGAAGGCCTACGGGACTCGACCGACCTATCGAATATTCGCAGTGATCACTTTGATCACTGGCGTAATGTACTACATCTTCAACGTCGCCTATCTGAAAAAGCGGCCACAGGTCGAGGGCAACGACATCGTCAAGAAGAAGCCAAAGAACGTGCAAAATCAGAACGGTCTCGAAAGTGGTATCATCGAGATTGCACTGGAGGAGAAGAAGCAGTGCCAGAACGAGGAGAAGGAGAAGGAATCGAAGAATATTGCTGGGATCGAGAACGAAGCGTTTTCAAAGGAGCAGGAGAACACGAAATACTTGAGGGAGGATGAAAATCAACGGCCAAACAACTTGGAGGCCGTTAATAACGCGAAGAATCTCGACAAGATCGAGAAAATGCCGGTGGAGCAGGGCAGGAAGAAATTTGGCGCGAAGAGGCTGAAGAAAGCGCAGACCGACGAGCATGAGCGATCGAAGGACTGCTCGAAGCAAAACGGTGCGACGAATCCGAGCTTCGAGAACGACGATCAGAATCGGTGTAACGTCACCGTCGAGAATCGACCTGATGACAAGTGAAAATAGTTCCTCCGAGGGATCTCTTCCTTCTCTGCCTAACCATCAATTTCTCGAGCGAATCGATCGTCAGTGGTGTTGGATGAAACGGCAAGATTAAAGAAGTAACGCAGGCTGATCTGTTTCTCAATTAAGTGGCATATAGATGGTTCTGTATGCTTGTCAATCACCATGAAGCGAGAACTTTCTTTCAAGGGCTGAGCAGAGGATTGACAAATAATTGCATATTTGTGTTATTTTACTCTGCCAAGTTGTATGCTTTCGCGATCATTTTAACAATCTGTGGCATATGCTGTATGCCCTTGCTCGGCAGTATTCAATTTCGTCCTCCACGGCCGAGGGAATCAGATTTTCCAAGATTTTTAGACTATTTTTTTTTACCTAAATTTAATTAGGTACTCTTTTTTATTGGGGATTCTTCATTGTTTGTTAAGGGTAAAATTGCTAATGAAAGTGCAAGTGCTGTTATGAAGCTTGAAATGTGATTGATGAACATGTTTGACTGTCCATGGGTCACTTATGTCTCGTGTTCCTAGAGATTCTGTATACTCAGACTCAGATCAAATTTCCCAGTGAGAAGTTGTTCTGGGGCGATTTAACTAACATCGTGCATGTACTTCACAACGTCAAATATCGAATTACTTTTACTGTATATTTTTCTTCCTTTTGTTAGCATTGAGAAACGTAGAGATAAAACGTATTCCAAACGTAATATTTTATTTCTAGCCTTAGGGGTAACGTTGAATCTCCATTTTATACACGTTTTTTTTCATAGAGTAATATAAAACGAGGATAATGTAAATTCTACGGTTGAACAAATCTCGTGGATTAAGTAGTATTTAAAATAATATTAATGTAATAGAACAAGTATGTTTGTTGTTGTTATATAAGATTATATATTTCTGCAGCGAAATACTATAATATATTTATAAAGATCAAGAATGCGAATGTATTATACACGAGCAAGTAGCCAGGTGAAGCCACCATTTAATATTTCTAGATTATACACGTTATAATTGTAAGTCTGTGCCGAATATTCTGAGGCAGAAAATGCAAATTTCTTGGAAATCTAATTAACCAGAGATAACATAATTTTAAAATTGATTATTGTGACCTCGACGCATTTACATACAATTTATTTGTATATCAGCAGTATATATTTGCCAAGGAAGAACCCACAGACTTTCTAGATCCTTGATAATTTTGCAACTAGGAATTTTTGCTGTTCAAATTGCTGATGGTAGAATTAGTATTTTTTTGGAAGATGATTGCGACTTTAATGTTGCCTCATCAGAGGTTTAATTGTGAGAATGCATTGATAGTGACTGCATTGTAAAAGGGCTATGATAAAAGAAGATTGATAGTGTCAGTATTCTATTAAGTAACAATATTTTACGTGGAAATTTGCACTGAGAAGATTATAGAAGAAAATAGAGATGGTTACTATCACAAGGCAGTAATTACAAATGTCGCTAAAGCTCTTGTGAAACTATTTACAATTTTGATCAAACGTTGGCCTGGAACACTCCAGCAATTTTGATTGCAAGCTTACGATTACACTTGAGAAATTTTACCCTCAGCTACTTGCTATCTCGAAGAAAAATTAGAAATTGTACTCAACTTCATCAGAAAAGCCATGTGTATTTAAAAAATTATCTTCGCCCAAACAGCCAATATCCAAACCGATATCCAACAAATACTTACAAATTGCAAAAATTTCACAAAAAAACTCATTCCCAGTTGGAAGATCAAGATTTCAAAAGCATTACAATTTGAGAAACCCAACCGGCAGAACCATTTTGAACTGAAAAATCATTGCTACAAGTTGCAAAACTTATCTTTTTCTATTGAATAGACATGATATGAGATCCGAACATTTTTCTCAATTTTCCCGAACCCTTTTTCTAAAACCCATTACGCTGCAAAAGATTGAGTTATCCACGATAAACGCTAAAAACCAAGAGAGATAGATGTTAATATGTATGACTATGCCCTAATAGGGCAAACCCAAACACAGCGTTCGAAGTTGTTAAATAAAGAAGAGATAACGACCGTTCTGACAAAGGAACAATGTGATATAACTGTGCAGGAAATAGACGCGTAACCGCAATCCCCGTAATGTACATTCGTGAAGGGGATAATTATTGTAAATTGTCCTCGGATTGCGGCATAGTTTCAATAGAAAAATAAAAGGAAATACGAGTAAGTGAATTTGTTTCCTCCTTATCTCCATTACCCCCTCCCCAATATAATGATATGTTACACTCAACACTGAGCACTCAACACTGAGCACTCAGCACTCAACACTCAACACTCAACACTCAACAGTCAACAGTCAACAGTCAACAGTCAACAGTCAACAGTCAACAGTCAACAGTCGACAGTCGACAGTCGACACTCGACACTCGACAGTCGACACTCAACAGTCGACACTCGACAGTCGACACTCGACACTCGACACTCGACACTCGACACTCAACTTAACCCTTTAGCCACGAAAACAAAAGAAGCGGTACTTCCAGGTGAAGGTATAAAAAAATGTAGTGCACTTAATTTTGTTTTTACATGACAGATACGTTTCCGAAAAAAAAATATGTAAAAGAAGATACCGTGCACATGCAAAAATGAAGCTTTGTATTCACACCACAATAATAGAAACAAATCGTCAAAGTTCGAACTCAAGTTTTTCCGATTGCGTCATTTACGAGATAAAGTGGGAATGGAAGGCTGATTGTCGCTGCAGCCGTTCAAATAAGTCGTAAAAAACGGATAAATCATTTACTTGAGAGTGTGTAATAGCCTTGAATGCAAAATTCTAAGAATTTGTTTTCCATTGAGAGTAATTATCTAGAAAAATAAATATGAATATTTTTTCTTAGAATTAAAATTAAGTGAAGATTTTTAAAAGGCAAATTTATCGGACCGTGTTAGATAAACAAAAATCATGTAAAAAGGGAATTCAATTTTTCTCTAGACCGTGTTCAATCGAAATTGTGTAAAAACAGAATTAAGTGTATATTACTTGTATCAGCGACAATTTCCTCAGTACTTCAGATTTTAACTCTTTGCATTATCAGTATGTCCCTCGGACACGTCAAAGTTGATTTTTAGCTTCTAATATTGAAATTTGTAACAGTTACATTTCTTTTTAAGATTTTCTTCGTTTTTTTTTGGACATATGATAATCTAGTATTTCTTTACAAAAACTTTGATAAAATTTGAATAAAATAAACTGGTGGTATACATTCTAGAGACCTTGAAATTGACCCATGATTTTTTTCATAACAATTGAATTCTTTAGACGAGAATGGCAGTCGTTCAAAAATTCCTCTGGGTGTGAGCCACCCAGGTATGTCAAACTTGATCGAAAAAATAGGTGTGTCATCGAAGGGTTAAGTTAAAATTGCATACTGATACATGTTTGATTTTGAAATTATTACACTATATTTCCCCCATTCCAAAATTCTGTATTTAATAATTGAAGCGTTGCATAAAAAATCCTTCGATTGATAAATAAATAAGTTGGAGTGGAAAGGGTTAATTCTTAACTTTTGACCATATAATCGCCATAAATAATACACATATCTTTCAGTGACACTACTTCTCTTACAAAGAACTTCATCCCCCAGAGGGCTGGAATTTGGAAAGAGCCTCCACCACCAACTCAGTAATCTGGATCAAGCATTTCCCGGTCAAGGACGGATTAGCGACCGTTTGTTTCCTTCTTCGTTACGTTTCATACGCAGAAACGCTCGTAACGGTGTGTTATAGTTTGCCAAGTAGATTAGGACCATTTCGCCGAGACTCCAAATCATTAGAGCGTCGACGTTCGTGGCAGATATCCTGTCCACCTATGAGTCCCTCCTAACTTTGATGCTCATCAAAGTTAATCGAGAAACTCGAGCAATTATAACGAAACCATATCATTAAAATAAATTATCTTCCCAAAAAGTGCCACTGCGTCTTCCGGCAAGAGAGAGAAAAGTTACAAGCGAAACTCAGCGCAACAGTGTAGGAAACTGAAGCTGGACAATAAATCCCCAGCGTGCTGCTGCAGAGATACAGTTACGAGTCTATATAGAAGGCAGGAGCCAGTATTCCTCGATCATTCATCTTTAGCTATCGGAGAAGATGATACGCGCATTAATTCTCCTGCTTCTAGCAGATCTGTTAACCGCCACGGTTTTGCCGGAAGTGACGTCGTACACGAAAGTGTCGAGAAATGGCCAGGAACAGACGCAAGCAAGGAGTGACCAGACTTCTTGGATCACCAGGTTCGATTGTTTACTTGATTGAAAAATAGGGAACTACCGCCAATAATACTGCCCTCCTTAGTTAAAAACGTCCTATCTAACATTTTTTCATTTTTCGAGATATGTTGAAATATTTGAAGTTCCACATGTCTTTTACCTTTTAGATAAAGTTAGAAAACCCTACATGCTTCGTGGAGATCTAAAAACTGTCTAATTTATTCATCCTAACTGCTTTTCAGATCGTTTTACTAGTTTATAATGTCCTATGTGCTGTGCAGGAGGCAAATTCTTCCAAAGTAGACGCTTGTGAAATGGACGTCAATAATTTTTTTAATTGGGACGACTTCACTTCTCAGCACAAATTAAAAAAAAATTCTCCTACACCATATCTTCATGATTTTGTATCTGTTCAATTCACAAGAGGGGAAAAAATCTTAAAATATCAAAATGATTTTTCTGCTGAATTTAAGGAGTTAAATTTTCTTAATGCAAAAGCAATGAAAACTAAGTTATCAAAACCAAAAGCCAGAGTTCAATGTAAAGGAATTTCAGCGGAGAGAAAAGAAAATTTAATTACGAAATTGAAGCCAATCATTCCAGCCAATCGCCTTGCCTTTTGAGAATCATTAAAAGTGTCTAATAATAATGACGATAATGATTATTAACTTTAACTCGTTATGTTCTTGTCTATGTCCAATTTGTTCGTATGTTTAAGTTATATGTATATGTTTATGTTGGTATGTTTATTTTTAACTACCTAAGTAGTTTATGTCAATGTTATTTTTGTTTAAGTTGTACATTTAAAAGTATGAATTAAATACGATTTCAAGTGTTTGCTATATTAAAATATCCTATCTTACTTTCTTTAGTAAGTTAAAATATCCTATCTAAAACATTTAATTAATTGCCACGTTAATAATACATTATATGCCGGTCCACCTATGATAAAAAATTGTATTAGGCTGCTACGAAATAATGACTACATTTTTTAAATTAAATGACGAAAAACAAGGACGACACAAAGGAAATGATTAAACTTCAGTTTTCTCGGTTGTTTCGAAATGCTAGATAGAACGTTTTAACTAATGAGGGCAGAATACTAGTAGCATGAAGCCTTTTCACGCAAAGTTTTCGTAAAAAGAAAAGCTCCGATGAGATACTTTCTCGAGCACGCTTGCGATTAAAATGAACATGGGAATTTGAGGATTTTCTTCGAGAGGCTTTGATAGTATTAGTTGCATACTAATATTCACTATAGGTATGTGGTTGTGTGCTGAAAAGTAAGTGGCTAATTGGTACTTTGACGATGGTTTGAAACAGAAGAAATTTGTGGAACAGTATAGTGTTTCGTGTGAAGAGGACCTAATTTTTGGTTCCTTTATTAAGAATGGTAAAATATCTGACTGTACAGAATGGTCTCCCTGAGCAATGGAACAGCGAGCGAGGCCAGGAGTATCAAGAACATAGCTATTACAGTGTCGCCTGTCTACATTCCGCCGAAAATACCGAAACTCCAACATGGCGAAGCTGTTGAGTACCCCGCGGCTGGGAGGTATGGTTACAAAATGTGAACATTTGCTTTATCAGTGAATTTGAAAAGGGAAAGTCACCAGAACAAGCTCAAAAGTATCTAGTAGTTAACCATTTCCTGTTGTTCTCCGAAATTACCTGTTGTTTTTCATTAGAAACACTAGAGATACCAATTTTGAGTCGCAAAAATGTCCCACGTAGCAAGGGTTCAACGTCCACTTTCATCCAAAAAATACTTAGGTATCCTATTTACAAGGGAAGTTCGGCAGCACGAAAATGAAAAAACTTTGCAGGAACGTAGCTTAGGTAATGCTAATAACGTAACTATTTTTGTATTCGGTAATAAGACAGAAAGCACCCCCTCGAAAAAGTGGTGAGTTTTCAGATTATCGTGAATATCTACGAAATTGTAAAAGATATAAAAAATAATTTAAATTCGAAGTTGTATGGTTTATTATGACTGAGGGGATGTTTTCACCCTTAGAACCGTTTAATTACCGAATCAGAAAATAGTTAGCACCATTTGAGCTACATTTCTGCAAAGTTTCAGATTTTTTTTAATTGTCGAGTTGCCGACCTTCCCTTGTTAGTTACTATCATCCCTCCTAAGTATTTCCATTATGTATAAATTTACACAGATATTCGACGCTGGACCACGAATTGCTAGCCCAGTTGAACACGAAGAAGAAGATTCAGGACAGATATCACCCAGCACCGCTGAATACTTTCAAAAATAAGGATCCCTCGAATGGTATGAGGGAAAGCTCCAAGCCTCGACCAAGTAGCCCTTCTAATAGACCACCTAGTGGCCCTCCGAATGGACCACCTAGTAGTTTTTCGAATGGTCTACCTAGTAGTTTTTCGAATGGCCCACCTAGTGGCCCTTCGAATGGACCACCTGGTAGTTTTTCGGATGGCCCACCTAGTGGCCCTCCGAATGGACCACCTAGTAGTTTCTCGAATGGTCCTCCTAGTGGCCCCCTATCGTCGAGCACCTTCGACTTTTCCAAGCCGCCATTTTCGGACAGTTACGAGTACAAACCTCCTGACTATCTGAGTGACAAACCAATGTCGAAGCCGCCAGATTATATGGAGGATAAGCCCATTTCAAAGCCGCAAGATTACATGGGCGATAAACCGATTTCGAAGCCACTATCGATGGACGATTACGCGGACTTTGACACAAATGACAAGGTAAAGTCTGTTGGTGCTTAAGTGCGCTGATTTTTCGATCAAAATTGTTTCTCCTTGATAGGAATTTTGTAGGATTTGATGGTTCCTAGTGTGAAGCAGGGAAATTGAGAATTAAATGTTGGAAATTGGTCAAGTATATAGAAATATACGTAGATTTGGGGATTTAAGAGCTCTGGAGTGTTTGGGCTGCTCTTTTTAGAGGTGGTAGAGCGATTTTACTGGTTCACTGTTATTTTATAGCCACAGTTTGTGCTCATCCAGTTCTTTTGATCAAAGACATCACTGGCACCTAGTAGTTCTTATTTACTCTTGAACCAAGTAGAATAAGTTCTCTAATGAGTTCTGTATATGAAATTAGTGAAATCAATGACATTTGCAACATGTCTCCTCGTGCTTCTACAAGAGTGCAATAACACCAATAACAATAATTCTTTCCCACAACAACTCACAGATGAAATACAAAAGAAACACAAGAAATCACGAAAGAAATTGCCACGACAGTGGTTTAAAGTTCATAAATACTTCACTACTATTGCATTCAACCCTGAAATAACGAACTCAACCTCCAACTACCCTTACCCTACAAAAAATCATCGACTCTAATAGGAACACAGCACATACCACAACCCCACGATTACATGGTAGCACCTTGTGAACCCCAATCTACGCGCATAAATCTAGCAAAAGGTCCACACACGTGTTCCCCTGCTCATAGACAACCAATTCCAAAAACGGAATAAAGAATTTTCTAAAATTATTAATTTTTCCAAAATTTATTCCCACCACTCTTTTCTTTCGATTTTTTTCACCATATTGCAGGATATCGAACACCATAAAACTTTGAATTAAACTTTTTTTCGATAACTTTTACGGTTTCGCAGATATTCACGATAATATTAAAAGACTCAATTTCTTTGAGGGGGTGTCTTCATCCCTAGGACCGTTTCATTACCGAAACAAAAAATCTATTAACATCACTTGAACTACATTTCTGCAAACTCCTTGAAATTCTTTAAATTTTTTGGAATTTTCGAATTTCCAAGTCCAGTTGTAAGTTCTAAATTTTTCACCTGCAGTATAACGAACAAGGCCCAATTCCATATTAGCTTGAGACCAAGCTCTCACGATACGTGTCAAAATTCGCGATGGCATGTCGACGAGGTGTTAAGTAATCGCTATTGACGCTTAGGATTACTATTTTCAGCCTCCAGATTCCTACAAGCACGAAGCTCATTTCACCTCCCACGACCACCCCCCTCATGACTCCGACTACCCCAAATTCCCAGACGACTCGTCCTACACCGGGGGCTCGCCACCAAAGCCCATAGAGTACTCAGCCCACCTGGACCACCCCCCTTTCGACGACGAACCCTACGACCACCACCACGACTTCCATCACGAGCTCATCTACGACCACGTCCCAGAGTACCACGAGCACCACGAGCACCACGAGCACACCGAAGCGCCAGAGATGAACGACCAGAGGCTGGACAAAAGACCCTACTCCTACTACTTCATAGGGAAGAAGCTGTGGTACGTGCCACTGTACTTCAGTATCTATTTCATCATCTACATCGCGGCTCTGGTGCTGAAGAGCATAGCCAGACACAAGATCACGTTCCCAGAACACTTGGCGGGGCACTCGAGGTCCTACACTGACTTCAGCTGGTGGCCATTCACGGAAAGGATACTGGAGGGCGTCGAGAACTTCGCGGAGAAGTACAAGAGTCTTTCTTAACCCTTTCGCGTGCGGAAAACGTGCATCGGCGTTCGGCGAGCACGGCTGAGAGACGCGATTAGAGGGGACCCGCACGCGGTTAAGCGTTCAAAGTGCTGGCACCCAAAGTGTTAGAACAGAGAACTATTGACTTATGAAGGATTTAATAGGGACTGTGTTCCACGTGTTTTCTTGTAGGTGTTCGTCTTTTAAGCCTTAAGCTACTTGTGTTTTATTCCTTGTTTCAGGACTTCTATGAGACTTTAGAATAATCGTGCTTGGAAGTGGACAGAGGTTTGCAAGTACGACGCAAATGTTAGGATTACTATGCAGAATATTGTTGAGAATTTGTGCATGTAAATATTAGAATTAAGTGCCTTGTAAATAGTTCCCCATCGACGTATTATTTATTTAGAGACTAAATAAAATTGTATCTTATTTTGTAAGCAACAAACCAACCTAATATCCATCACTTCAAACTAAAGCCACAAAATGAAACCTAGCTTTAAGTCAGACTATGGTTGCAACTTCCAAAGTTGAAACGTGCGTTCACCCAGTTCCTAGTTGTTAAGAATAATCATCGCAGTGCACCTGTAAATGCAATAAAAGTTTCCACGAAAGATTGTACGCCTACAAACAACCTCTCTTCCCACTCTTCATCGATTCTTTCTCTCGAGTCGTCACAGTAGCAATCGAACTCTCAACATCGACGCTCTCGTTCGTAAATTCCCGGGAAACAGGCGTATTCGGTTATAACTGCTTCTTACCGTCGCCCCAGCAGCCGCGGCGCAAGTTTTTGGGCGCGCAACGAGATGGAATTTGTCAGTATCGGCAGAATTGAAAGAATTACTGAAAACGACGCGAGAATTCTGATGGCACCGCATTCCGATTGACCAATTACGCTTCGCCTCGAGCTGCTTTCTTTCCACGTTTCCACTTCACCCCCCTCCCACCTTTTCCCCACGATTTCGTACAGAGAATACGAAGCGTCGTTTCATACGGCCCTGGTGCTCGTTCCTTACATGCATAATGCATTTAATACATGAGAATGCACCTCGACCCGCGATAATATTCGAAGGAATCGGTGGGTGGAGGATCGATGAAATGTCCACGAAATTTGAAAAGAAAAAATAAGTTCAAAAGTGGTTTTCCTGTGGTTTTTCCGGTGCCTGAAATTTCGGTGAGGAATAATTCTATAGATTCCAAGGAATTGTTTAGGGGAAGCACGATGGGAATGTCGTGAGAAGAGGAGATAAACAGAAAGGGCCATAGGGCGACAAATTGGATGTTGTTGACTTTAAATGATCATAACTTCGAAAGGAATGGATGAAATGCAACAATTCGAATGCTATTCTGTCGAGGAAAGTCGAGATTTGTATTATACGTAAAAAGGATTGTGTAACAAACATAAAAAAATAATAAATTAACGATGCAGATGTTCCGAAAATGTATTTGGAGTTGTAAAATTTATGGCCCTATGCACCCTCTTATCTATCTGCGTTTTTTAAGGCACTTTCTCATCGTATTTGTCGTAAATAATTATGCTTTTATAATCTGTTGGAACCCATAAAATTATCCCTTATTAAAATTGCAGGTGTTGGAAGAGCCATTTTGAATACTTTCTATCAAATTTCTTTGTGTGAACCTTTGAACTATCTGAGCTTTTTACTAAGTGGATAAAATTGATTTTGATTTGGGGTGGTTGTCTCTCTCCAAAAAGAGGAAGAGTAACGTTTAAGGGGTTATATACCTAGTCAGGAGGCCGAAAAGAGGCGAATGTTTGTGATTTTTTTTTGAAAAAGGGGAAGCATACATTTTTACAGAACTTTTTGCACTTAAGAGAGCAACATTTAAAGAACATTTGGTAATTTTTTTGTAGAAAAATACCCTGGGGTGGCTCTTATTTTCGACTTTTGAATTTTCTTCGGGGCACCCTCCAGAATAGTTCCAAATAATTAAAAAAAAATCCGTGTAAAGTTTGAGCTCGATCGGATAACGGGAAAGGGTGCCCCTGGGCCCTTAAACATTTAAATCATTATTTAACAGCTCGCGAAGTCGATTTTATTTAATATCCTCCAAGTTATTGATTAAATAAAAAAATATTTCAAACAAAAGTTGTAGATCCGGACAAGGAGCATCTTTTATGTTGTATTACTTTTTCTCGTGCGACAAACGGTTTTCGAAAAAAGTCCGAAAAACTAAAAATAAAAAAAAATTTTCCCTCAAATTTTGAAAGTTTAAATGCTTCTAGAAAACTTTTTATTTATAAAGACGAACAAAAAATGGAATTTTTATTTTCGAGAACTATTTTTTAAACATTTGGGGGGGGGGTCATATACCGAAATATGCGAAAAAGATAAAAAAAAATTTGCTTATTTTCAGTGTGTGATATGTCATGAATGTTTCCTGAAAATTTGAGACCGAAATTCGCAAAAATATCGAAGATATAGAGTCTATATATTCGCAAAAATATCGAAGCTGTTAAATAATGATTTAAATGTATAAGGACCCAGGGGCACCCTTTCCCGTTATCCGATCGAGCTCAAACTTTACACGGATTTTTTTTAATTATTTGTAACTATTCTGGAGGGTGCCCCGAAGAAAATCTTGAAAAAAAATTTTACCAAGAGTAAATAAGAGTCACCGTAATATCCACTTGCTATAGGCAGTATGGTTAAAAAAAACCCTACAAAAGGATATGAAAGATATCAGTCAGAACCACCAAAATATCTCGTGTGAAAAGTTACCAAGACTTGGTTGCTTCAATATCCTATCATCAGTGTTATAAGAGAATCCCGGTCAATGACTCTTAACTTCCAATTTTCATTCAGAAACTGCATATCCTCTTGGTAGAAACAATGCTGCTTCGACAGATATAAAAACTGTCTCAACATATCCAGAATATCAGTCAGAGCCACGCATGGCTGGCGCAAGGATGGTTGGCACCCTTATACAAGAAAATTTTTGGCCCCAAATTTTTACACCTGTTTTCTACTTAATATGTTTTGCCTTTACGGAGCGAAAAAAAAATTGTTTATGTGGGAATTGGATTCCTTTATTATTAAGCGCGCGCTATAGTTTTTTAGCATTCCGCCGGCTCTGGAGCCACAGAAATGTCTTACGTGAAAAGGTCCTTAGAAATCTGAAAAAAAAGTGGCTCAGGATTATGGTTAGAGCAGCCACGAGAGCATTTGAAAATACAACGAAGCCACTGAGCCACAAGCAACTCTATATAACTGAACCTGCATCAAGCATAAACATAGGTCGTAATTATCACCGTTTTAGAGTATTGTTTCAACGGGACTCGCTTAGGAACTTGCTAATCGCCTGACCTATTACCGTTGAAGGATGTACTTCGTCTAACTGACCCGAACATCATGTTCCTTTTGCCGAGGAATCGCCACCCGGCTGTCGGCATCAGAAATTCCATCCTCCCCAACACAGAAACTTTCCATCATTTACCAGTCGCACCTCTGCGCCTAAATTGGTGGGAATGAAGACAATACCAGAAGTTAGTACTTCTTTGCCTCGGAGGAGGACTCGAAAGTCAACCAAGTGTGCACAGCGAAGTACCAGTGGAATTCTACAGCACGAAGACCAAAATGGAGATCTGAAAAGGTGGACTTGTTGGATTCCGGTAAGTAAGAAATAATCGTTCTTGGATGAGATGAGTGCTCAAATTATACAGGGTGGTCCGCGTAACTGGAGCAAGTCATGCCTCTTTCCTAATTGCAATTAGAAAAAAAAGAAGATTACATTTTCAGGACCATACAGACGGAAAAAATATTCACCTTCTTCCTCTAACATTTTTTTCGCTTGCAATCGTAAAATCAGTATGACTTGCTCCAGTTACGTGGACCACCCTGTACAGTAGCAACTAGGAACTGGCTTGGCCAGAACCGATGTTAACAAGTACACATCCTTGGCGAATAAAATTGAGAATTTTTTGGAAAGTCTACTGACATTTCAGAATCAGAGCTAGACATAGGAAAGGCAATTGTTTATGAAATACACTATGATTGTATAATTGAGAATTAGCCATGGAATTATTCCTCCGACGTTTCTAAGCTCCCAATTACACAACTACCCAAATTCAAAATAAAAAAAATCAATCGGCAATCTTCGGTGCCCAAAATTCCTATTCCCTACCCCTTCGCTTCATCACTTTCGCGCCCACAGGCGAGCGAAAAAGAGTTTACGCCACTCAAGCCTAAATCGATTCGAAGCCCATTGCGCGATCAACAGTTTCACGCTCTAAGTGAAAGAGGAAACGTATGCCGTCGAGCCTAGTTGGTCGCGCGATAATGACGGTAATTGTCGATGAAAGAACGAGAACGGAAGATGATCCATCGGCTGTAAGCAAATTCCTGCCTGGACCGCCTTTAAACGACGCGACGATACGTAAGATCTGTAACAATTAGGGCTTTTAGCGCCGCGTGCCGGATTTACTTAACGTTTCAGGGTGATACAGTTACTGGTACGCGTGAACCGGGCAGTGTGTTTGAACTGTGCCCGCGAATCGTTCAGTTGCTCCTTGGATTTTATCACAGACGGTTCCTGAATCGGGGTCCACGCCGCCAACGCCACGGAACGCCTCCTGATTGCAACGAAATCACACGAATCTCGTGTCTACGAGCGCGTGGGAATGAGGGGCTGTATAGTTGAGAGTGAATCATTGGGGTTGTTTTCGTGAACTGGCGAAGTATCGACGAGAAGTGCGGGGTGACACGTGTTCACGAATGAGAGGAACAAGTGGAGCATTGACTGAACCGATCCTGAGGATTCTGTGAACAGCTTGGCGCGATAGAAGAGGACGAGGAATTATGGGTAGATATTATTTTATGGAAGGTTCGATATGGAATAGGGCTGGGACTATTTGTCGAATTTTTCGGTATTCGAGTATTAGAATATTTCAGTTGCAAAATTATTTGGCGAATATAATTCAAATATCCAAGTCTTCGAATACTATTCGAATATTCAAATATTCAAATACTGATGTATTCGAACAGTATGGTGTAAATTATAAATCAAGTTCTTTAGGTTCATTTTTTCACAAACTTTTATTTAGTTTCAGTTGTGAGTTCGTTAGTTTGTCAGGGTGAAATCTTGTAAGCTAATAACTTGATTATTCAGTATTCGAATAGTGAAATATTCGAGTAGTATTCGAATACTGAAATATTCTAATAGTATTCGAATACTTAAATATTCGAATAATAACATTCGAATACTCAAATATTCGAAGATTATTCGTAGCATTCAAATAATTGTAAAATATTCGAATATTAAATTATTCGAATAGTCTCAGCCCTGATATGGAACGCTGCTTAATGGAGATTAGTGTTACAAGTTACAACTCTGGGATGGTGGTCACCATTGTGTTTCGAGAATTTTAAGGAACTGTGCATTTGAAGAATTTAAATTAGACTAGCAATGGTTGAAATAACCATATAAAGGGTCCGCGTTTTATCCTGCAACCCGCGCTCGCGCGAACAGGTAAAATGGCAACAGCGCCTCACCGACGCATTCCACTGCAACCATGCACCGTCCCGGCGTTCGGAGAGCTGCCAGCGACCGCTGGACAGCAGTGATGCTGGAGCTTCAAAAATTTTGGGATCGTCTCTTTCAAATTAACGTCGCCAAGAGCTATTCAGAATTTCCCCACCCGGGTTGAAAAATTTCGGGCCTTTTTCGTATAACTTTTAAACTATAAAAGATATCGGAATGCAATTTGCGCCGCAAAATGAGGAAAAATTATTCCCTCTTAATGATGGATAATTTAACATGTTTTACGTTTACTTAATTTTTCTTCTATCAATTTTTTAACCATAATTGTTGTAAAAAACTTTTGCAAACTGTTTATTTGATACTGTATTTAATGTTGTTTTTAAAATTCGTGGTGTTGATTAACAATAGGCTAGTTGTTTCTGTATCATTACTTTCATAAATTGAGAAATTAAATTTTTATTTAATTATGTGTTAATTATGCAGACCTCAGAATCTATTGTTCTGATTTTCTTTTTTACGATTTTATCCTCAATGCAGTGCATACCTAGATCAGACGTAAGGGGTAACTAATGGGACGTATCTTTGATTGTAGCGGTGTTTGAATTTTTTCCTAGAAGTTTTGTGTCTGAATGTTTTAGCTACTCAACGCCACGCCTATACCGGCTTCCGTTAATGTAATTTTTTGGAACGATGCGCCATTATTGTGACTTTTACACGCAGGTGGCGAAAAATCTCTCCGTACAAGGGTATAGCGCCGCGGTCAACCCTGTCGTAGCTAAAATTTTTTAAATAGGGACGGGTACGAGATCAGTCGACATTATTTTCAAACCTCATTACAGCAATCTGGGGTGCGAGTGGTAAACCGATCATAAAAGCGGAGCACGCGGCTCGATTACCTGGGCCGGGAAATTCCCAATAGCTCTTTGCGACGTTAATTTGAAAGACACCATCCTAAAATTTTCGAAGCTCGGGCATCACTGCTGTCCAGCGGTCGCTGGCAGCTCTCCGCTGGGCCGGTGCATAGTTGTAGTGGAATGCGTCTGCGAGGCGCTGTTGCCATTTTACAAGTTCGCGCGAGCGCGGGCTGCAGGATAAAACGCTGACCCTGTACAATATATCTGTGAGAAAAGCCTTTGTATAGAAGTTGTCACTAGGGGATTGTAGTATCATTATTAACTGTTGGCTCATGCAGGTACAGAATATCCCCATAAAAAAAACTTCAAAAAAGTAAAAAAATTACGCCAAGTACACGAAATCAAACAAATCACAAAAAATAGAAGATAATTACAAAATAAAAAAGATGTGAAATCAAAATGAGCTGCAAGTACATAAAGGTGCTTTCCCGCTGCGTGCAAAGACGACACTGTGTAACGCAATGTAAGATTCGGTGCTTTCGAACTGCGCTTAATAATATTAAGCAGATATATTTTTATACAAATAAATATTTTAATACGAATAAATATTTTATTCAAAATACTTGGCGCTGCTCACCGAATTGGTGTTGCTAAACTGAATACATATGTATAAATTGCATTAATCTTTTTCTTTCTTTCTTGTGCGTGCGTTCGTGAATGTGTGTATGCGTGCGTTTGCATATGCTACGTATGATATTGGAGTTAAATATATATAGAATAAATCTGACTGCGTTTGTAATATGTATATGTATATGTTTATGTATTTTAGATTGTAAGGGAGTTATTGTAAATTATTAATACTAAGACAATTAACATTTTTTCGGTTTCGCAGCGCCAAGTATTTTGAATAAAATATTTATTCGTATTAAAATATTTATTTGTATAAAAATATATCTGCTTAATATTATTAAGCGCAGTTCGAAAGCACCGAATCTTACATTGCGTTACACAGTGTCGTCTTTGCACGCAGCGGGAAAGCACCTTTATGTACTTGCAGCTCATTTTGATTTCACATCTTTTTTTATTTTGTAATTATCTTCTATTTTTTGTGATTTGTTTGATTTCGTGTACTTGGCGTAATTTTTTTACTTTTTTTAAGTTTTTTTATGGGGATCTCACTTCCTTTTACAAAGATAATTCATGTACTTGGCGTAATTTTTTTACTTTTTGTAAGGTATATATACTTGGAATACTTGGAATAGCACAAAGCAGCTCAGCGATAATAATATTAATTGTATGTTCCAATAAAATTTTTTCTCTGATGTAGATCACTGCATCATCTTCTGCTTTGATTATCTGTAAATAAATAAATATAAAAGCCACATTTTAGTGATATACAACTTAACGTAGAACTTACTTATAGAGTGGCCTTTTGCTCTAGTGAGAGTAGCGACTACATAATGTGTCCGAAGGAAGTGAGAACATATGGTAGAAAGTCTTGTTGGAGGAAATTTAAAAAATGCTAATGGTAATTTAGCAAAAATGAACGAAGAGATTCAATATTTTTATTGGTGTTGGTTTAGTATATAATGGAAAACTAGTAAAATTAATGAATAGCATAGAAACTACTGTGGATTTTATATTAAAGTATTATGAATGTCTTTCACAAAAGATTGGAAAGTATCAAGGGAGATGTATTTTCAACGTACTTTCTTGACTAATGTGACTTACTCTACATTGCAAGCAGTACGCCATAATATTTTTAATCTTAATTCTTAATGCTACGCTAATTTGACAAATTTTGTTGATTTACCTTATTAGACAAATTTCCAGAAACTTGTGCGAAACAAGATGCTCTGTCTATCTATCTAATTGTCTCCGGACAACCTCCAAGCCTGTGCGTCCCCTTCATTTTTATCCAAGTCCAGTGCATCCCCTTTATTTCTATAATATATATATATAAATATACAAATAAATATCTGGCAATTTAAATGCAAAATGCAATGCAATTTTTTGTTACTACAATATTTATATTGTACATGTATGGTACAAATTTCCAGAAACTTATGCGATAGAAGATGCTTCTCTGTCGAACCTTCTCCGGACAACTTCCAAGTCTGCGACTCTACATAAGTAATCTATTTAAACAATTTTGGCGACTTACCTTGTTAATTGAGACAATAATTCAGTCTCCTATTTAGTGTAAAAACTCGTGACATTTCAAATTTGGACAACGTACTTTATTTGACAATTTGACACTTAGCAGGTTAAGATTGATTGACACTTGGTAGGTTATAATTCAATAGTACATATATATGTATGTACAATGACGGACGACGATCCCTGCCGAATAATCCCGAGAGTCGACGAATCGACGAACGAAACATGATTAGTTCCGTTTTGGCTGAAGGTGTGCGTGTAACGCGTATACGTATTATGTTGACGAAAATTTGGCTTGAAGAATCAGAATCAGAAGAAAATCTTAGTTTTCGATTGATTCATGAGACGATATTATGATATCTCTGTAATGCGTGGACAGATTTTATTGAATTTGGTCTTATTCGAAAGCTTATATGCGGTTTACATAAGAAAAATGCCTTTAAATTTAGAAAATATTGCAGGCGTGATGAGATATTAATAAAATAAGTTTCAGGTTAGGTTGGAATAGCCGGGGGACGAGTAAATGATAGCGGTAGCGACAGTCGACATATATATAGGGTGTCTTTCCTGTACTTGGCGTCGAGACGCTACCGCGTCTTTAGATTATATTTTGAAAAATTCGTGTTATTGTACTAACATATAACACAGTTTAAAATAGATTTGTTCGTAATTATTCTCGCGAATGAGAGGGCATCGCCCATTGAGGGCGAAACTCAGCTTTCTGCTTGAGACATCTTGGCTATCGTGGTAAAATGACTTTTTGACTTTACTCTCCCACTTTTGGCTTCTAATGAAATTGATGAAAAGATTGATCTGAGAATTACACTCTCTATTCGATGTTGACAACTAGGGTAGATGTCGCTATTACTGTGCACTGTACCTATCAGTGGGCTTTTATATTTAAATAAGTTGTACAGAAAAACTCGCAGAAATGAATAAGGAAAGAATTTTTTTTAATTAAGTTAAACAGTTTAGATAGGCACAGGGCACAGTACTACCTACCCTAGAGACACACACTTTAGTAACAGATTTCTAAGAGCGGAGGGTTTGTGTTTGTTACCTCTCTATTTTCAAAGAAAAGAGAAACCTTCGTTAAGACATAGATATTCTGATATTTCAGACAGAATACGAACGAACTCAGTCTGCCGCTGTCTTTTACTCCTCGTTTGTGTCTTTCACGCCACAACAAGCGAGACTACTTCCGACGAAACCTATGCACCCTCGGATATGAACGAGTCTGGAGAGAATCCCGCCATTGTCACCGCAGTGCAAACATACAGGTATCTATTTCACTTTAAACAACCGTTCATCGATTTGTAAGTATGTACCTACTTCTGGAAATATTTATTGCATCACCCACGGATCCACGTAGTGTGCATAGTTTCCATAGTTGCATGATTAGTAGTTAGGGGAGACCGGGGATAGTTGATACAAAGGGCAGGTTAATACAGACGAATTATCTTGACACTGTATACATGTAGCTCCTTGTGTGCGAGATATGTGAAGCTTTGTTGTTTAATTCTTTACTACGATCTAGCGTACGTCTGTATACCTTAACGTTAGCAATCCATTTTAACCCCGTCTTGAGACGGGATAGAGAATTTTATCACTCAAATTAATTGGGCATCACATTGAGTCCTTTGAAGGTAAGGTAATTACGTTTTGTTATTTTGTTTATATGCTCTACATTTATTTATGGAGATGTTTGTACATAATGAATTCCTGTGGGGTAAGTTGATACGTTTTCTCTGGGGCATGTTGATACAATGTATCAATTTTCCCCGACTACTTTTAATTGGATTTTTCCTTTTATTTCTAGGAAAATGGTAGGAAATTATGTGAGAAAAACGAATCGCGGCAAAATACCGTAAAATATTTTTCAAAAAGCGTGTGTCGGTGTAAAAAAGGAGTCAATGTCGTTACGTCAAAGCCCGAGAATGTACGGAATAGATAAAATGGTTTTATTAAGATACATTAATAAAAAGAAGCAAGCACCTCGTGTTAAAGTGGGATATTCCAGACATCCATCTTTTACTCATTAAACGGATATTTTACAGATGTATCAACATGCCCCAGAGCAGTATCAACTTGCCCCGCAGTGGGGTAATCGTCCAGATAACATTTTTTCATTCATTTTGTATGTATTTTCTCAACTTTTCATTTACAATATATTAAAGAGGAAGGACCAAAATATATTTTAGCATATTTGTTATTAAGTAATTAATTCAAACAAAAATGAAAAAAATTGAAAACTGATAAACGTATCAACTTGCCCCGGTCTCCCCTATACTAGTTGGTGTCCAACGTATTTTATTAAATACGTACCCAACAATCACACAATGCTATTTTTCCGATACTGATATTAATTAAAAGCGATGACATGTTAAATATTCGAAAAATGCAATCAATATTGCCAGTAATGTATACTAGCTTGACGATGATTAGTGGAGATTCATCAGTGTGTTTGTTTTTGACTGACAGAAATCCCAGAGCCTATCGACGTGGTAATAACGAAGATCATGATTATGACGATCATCACGACGATCACAGTATGGGAAACGACGAACAGAAGGATATGAAAGCTATGTCAGAGCCGAAAGTTGACTACTGGGGTGGCTACTACGACTTCCTCATCAACGAGGGGAGTTACAAGTTCTGGGCTGTGTTTCAAGTAAGATCTTCATTGTAAGGATTCCGGGTAGACCGAGGCGAATCGGAATATTTTAACGAAATGATGCTAATTTTGGGTAATTGATAGCCTTCGAATACAGTGCCCAAAATAACTGAAGGAGTTTTAGACTGCGGAACGTATGGAATATTTGATGCTCAAGAGTGAACGAAATATAAAAAATGAGAAAACTGTATTTTCCATATTTCTATATTTCTGTCCCTATACTTTCTAACTTTCTAAATATATTTCAATCCCCATACTTCCTACATTTATATATATATTTGAATTTCTGTGTTTAAATCTCAATATGTCCTATATTTTTACATCTGAATCCCTATATATTTAGTATTTCTATATTAAAGTCTTTATATTTTCTACACTTCTATATTTAAATCTCTATACTTTCTATTCTTCTATATTTAAATCTCTATATTTTCTATAGGGTAGACCGAGGCGAATCGGATCAAAATAAGAATTTAGTCCATATTTCTTACATCGCGACAGAAATGAGCATTCCAATCGTTCGTAGTACCTCGTCCCTCTCCATCGCACCTACTGCAATAGCCTGTCAATTATTTTAAGTCATTGCTTAGCGCTGGCATACGGTTTCAGTCAGATGGACGCGTGCGAACGTTACAATTTTAGTCCGAATCTAACCTACGTAATCTACAATTTCGTATTTAAAATAAAAAGTAAGCTTGAAAATTCAAATGTGTTTATTATTATTAGTTTGCACGGTGTCCAAGTTTAGTATTTGATGTATTTTAGACTATTATATCATAATATGTTTATGTAATCTACAACCTTTGAAATACTTATATGTGGGGCTAATCGGATCACTCTTTTTTTCATTTGAGTAATTTATATGATTATAAATATGATAATTGTTTATATACAGATGGTTCATAGGTATATAAAAAAGAGCAATCAGGGATCATAGTGTCCAAAAAAAATAAAGGAAGCTGTGATAAAAATTAAATCTAAAGAAATGACGAAAAAAGTAAATAAATTAATGGTCTTCGCAATCTGTGGTGAAAAATGAATTCGTCCACTTTCAGAAGATTGTCTGAGAAGAGTGGTGCCACGAGAATTGTGCTGATAGAGGCGACAAAAAATGGCAATATCCTTCCAATCTGTGTGCTAAGTAGTGTCACTTGACTTTGCTGTCATTAAATTAGATTTGTTTAAGTTTATTCTAAAGATTTTGTTATGAAAATTTCTGGGTTATCCGATTCGCCCCAAATTTCGGGGCAAATCGAATATTTCTCACTTTTTCGTTTTTTGTTTATAAATGAAAGATTTGTATGTTTAGTTTCAATTTTTATATATTCACGTGTAAGCCAAAGGTGTACTAATCACGAATATATAATAAAAATTTAGTTTTTTACTGTTTGACTATTATTTTTTTACCGTTAAACACAAAGTGATCCGATTCGCCCCGGTCTACCCTACTGTTATATTTAAATCTCTGTATTTTCTATACTGCTATATTTAAATCTCTATATTTTCTATACTTCTATATTTAAATCTCTATATTTTCTACACATCTATATTTAAATTTCTATATTTTCTACACTTCTATACTTAAATCTCTATATTTTCTATACTTCTATATTTAAATCTCTATATTATCTATTCTTCTATATTTAAATCTCTATATTTTCTACACATCTATACTTAAATATCTATATTTTCTATACTGCTATATCTAAATATCTATATTTTCTATTCTTCTATATTTAAATCTCTATATTTTCTACACATCTATATTTAAATTTCTACATTTTCTATTCTGTATTTAAATCTCTATATTTTCTGTACTTCTATATTAAAATCTCTATATTTTATATACGGCTATATTTAAATCTCTATATTTTCTACACATCTATATTTAAATCTCTATTTCTATACTGCTATATTTAATTCCCTATATTTTCTATACATCTATATTTAAATTTCTGTATTCAAATCTCTATGTATATCCTCTATACGCCCATACTTGAATCTATTTTCAACATTTCTATACGTAACACCACAGAATTCCCATTTCGTATTCGAATAGTTCTCAAAATGGCAACCACCACACTCGCATAAAACATCCACCATAATTTTCTGATCAGAAATGCATTTCCAACAACAATGTTCCAACGACAAATCCACTTGTAACAGCTTGCCACAGCCGCCCTTCTCATCTACAGCGGTTTCGCCGCGCTTTACTACGCCAAGGTGAACCCTCCGACCATTGACGACGAATTCGACGACATATTCCGTCGTCGTCGAAGAAGATCATTGTTCATCCCTGCACGAGAGAGATCCTTCTGCGGCTTAGACAGCGCCACGTTTCAGAGGATAATCGACGCCGTTGGGCGAGACATCCATTGACAAAGTGATACACTCCCTGTCCACGAACTCTGTGAGTGTGAAACGCGAAGTTGTAACTTCTTCTCTTGTCATCCCTAAACTATCATGGATCTCGGTCTCCACCAGCTCCACGATTCTCGCCGATGCAACGTAACAGGAGATCCCATTACATTTCTCCCGATATTCGCAATTAAACTGTAATAATTGCGTCATACTTACTATTTGTATATATGTATAGTTATTATATCTAATTATTCTAATTATATAAATTATATATATCAATTCCAATTATATAATACTATTCCTTGTGCCTTTATTTCTTCACGATCGTACGCTCACGCGAACGAAGTATGTAAATAAAGTAATTAGGACGAAATCCAAATACTGCACGAGAGTTATATGCAATATTTAGTGTTTTAACATATGTGGCAAATTCTGAGGATTTTTAACGCGGTGGCAATTTCTGATGTAAATTATGTGCTTGAAATTTTGTTATGAAAGCTAGAGATATTTTTTTCTTCTTCGATATTTGTTGAACCATTGATAAATAATTTTAAAAGGAAACATTAGATCGTTGATTTTGTGCGATTTTTTACACAAAATAACATCATATTGGTGATACAATCCTAAAGGGATGATTCCCTATCTAAAAACTAATAAAAAATGTGGAACAAATTTTTTCACAAACCTCTTTTTCATCAACAAAATTGATTTAAAAGAAACAATCATTTCACAGCAATCTACACGCCTACTCGATTGGTCCAAAACCGATTTTCTCGAAAATTGAACCCGACACAAAAAAATTGCTGTAGAATTTCGCTACATTTTTTCCCCAAGCTAATACGAAACTCTGAATTACACCATACTCACATGAACATTCTACAAATTCTCATTAATCAGATGCTCCCGTACCAGTTGAATTTTCAAAACAAGATTCCTCGAAAACGGAGCCCGATACAAGAAATCTTTAAATCCACACTTTCGATTCATTTGCACACGCAGAATACTACGTCGCCAATTCGGCGGAACTCTGTGTAATGCATAAATTCCAAGGGGAGCACCTGACGAGGCGACTTTTCGGAAAAGCAATGAGGAAGAAGGAGACTTTCGGTGGGCGATTCAAGTGTCGCGCGTATATTCGGCGACGCCGTGGTAGCGGACGCTAAAATGTATGCGCGAAAGGATCAAAACGTAATAAAAATCCCCCGAAAAAATGTCGACCGATAAATCAACCGTGGCCGTCGCGGGGCCGTGTACACGCGCAATGGCCGTCTATACGAGTTTTATATGTGAACACGTATATGCGCGCGATATGCGCGGTGCTCAAGCTCGGAGGCAAATTTTCTTGTCGAACAGCGCAACATAACGGGGGCCCCCAAGCACCTTTCGGCAAGGGCAGGAGCGTACCCTACGTTGGATCCATCATTTTTTCCCTCAATATAAAAGAAAGTATTAGAACAGCTGCTCTGTTTGTGAGAAACGTTGCAGATTTATCGAAGCACTCTAACAAATTTTACTTCATTTGGTATTTGAAATTAAAAACAATGAGAAGTATTCAAACTGTACCAATTATCGCATTCTGAGCAAATGCAGTAGGTGTCTTAATACTTATGAATGGCAGTGTAAGTAACAATATAGGATGTTAAATAAAAATGCACTAAAAACTAAAAAATAATTATTTTCTTGTACTACAATTTCGATGGTGTTTTTTCACTTTAAATAAAATCGTGGAACAGGATATGTCACAACAAATTCATTCCGACGCTTGATTCTGTATTAAATTGATTCATATTCTGTTATGACATATTCTGCTCCACGATTTTATTTAAAGTGAAAAACCATCGAAATTGTAGTACAAGAAAAGAATTATTTTTTAGTTTTTAGTGCATTTTAATAAAATCGTTTAACATAAAAATTTTTTTTATATATTTTTTATTTTCTAGCTTTTAGTGTTTTTGGATTTACATTTCATAGCACAGACTTCTTTACAAATATCTTTTATTGCTGTGTAGAGTTTAACAGTTTGCTTAAAAATCTTATTCGTACATACGTGACGGATCATTTCTCGATAAATTGTGTATTTTCGGTAATCGCGATGCGACTAGCGTCCTGAACGCAGCGGCTTTTTGTCGTTTTCGTAAAGAACGCGAGTGGCTGATTTCAAGTCGTTTGGATTTGTGGTTATAGGTTATATTTATTGATGACTGGGTAATTTTTTCACCCGCTCAGGGTTAATTTTTCTTTTTAAATATTGTATTGTCATCCAAACTACGCACGCCTGCAAAGTTTCAAGACAATTGGATAGCTGGAAGTGGGTTAAATTTGAGTTGCCAGATTCGAACCATACATACATACAAACAAACAAACAGAGGATCGAAGCTGAATAAAATCGTTTAAAAAAGGTCTTTAGGGACGTGTAATTCGCATCGAGAAGATTAAAAAAGACTGAATGAAGATAGCTCCCACAATCAATCCTTTCGATGTAAAATCTACTTTTCTATTTACGAGCTTTCTTTTTCTATTTCGACATCGTAGGTGAGTCTCTTCATAACACATTCATTCAATGTTAACAGAAGAAAATATAGGAAATGCATGTCGTACAATACGACACAGGGTAGGAATATTTAAAAATGTATTCAAATACATGTGAAAACAAACTTTTGTGTTTTACATCGACAGGATTGATTTTAGAACCTATGTTGATTAAATATTTTTTACTCCTCTCGGTGAGTACTGCAAGCCCCTAAAGTCTTAAGGTGGGAATCCGCGATGAGCTTTTGCATGAGGTTTTTCTATCACAAGACAAAATCTCAGGAACAACTAGGGTAACTGTACTCGTAGTTGACAGTGTACCAATAGTTGACACTTTTATTTTCAGTCACGAATAATAAGTTTTCTATTAAAAAAATGTTTTTCACTAATACTTTTTCAAACAGCATATTAGTCAAAAACATGTTTTTAATAGAAAGCTTATTATTCGTGACTGAAAATAAAAGTGTCAATTATTGGTACACTGTCAACTACGAGTACAGTTACCCTAAATGTAAATAATGGAAATAGCTGCGAGAGATGAGATTTTTGAAAATATATCATTAAACTTATCTCATGAGCATCTAATTTCATGAAATTAATGACAAAATAATTAAAAAATAAAAAAATAAGGAAATAATAAATAAATTCTCTTATGAGATTAAAGTCTCATGTGACACACGATATTTTTGTCTCATCGCGGATTTTTATCTTTAGACCCTTTCTTTCTAACACCCTGCATAATAGTGGCGTTATTATTATTATGCTGACAAGGGTAGTGCACTAGGGTCAGGTCACCGATTTGGTTCAAGTTTTGTGTATAGTTGGTGCACAACCTGTGTAATGGTGTATCAAACGCACAAAGCGTGCTTTTACGTGCGGAATTTGCAAAAAAATAGGGTTTGAAGTTTTGAAACCGAGGTTCGATTGTAGTTGCCACACAACTGGAATTCATTCAGGTAGTTTGAAGTGTGTGTAGAGAGTTTGACTTGTTTCTTGTTATTTAAGATGGTCTGCTTTTTAGCTAGAAATCTGCGAGATACAACTTCGAACTTGAATTCTTTGCACAATTTTGAGTGATGCGTTTCGTAAATTTAAAGTGGTATTGTGTATGGCATAGAGTAGCTGTGTGCAAAGTTTTAACTAAATCGGTAATCCCAACCCTGTGCACTTCTTCTGTGAGGGAGAAGATTAATAAGTACCGTTTAACAGTATTGGATTGCAGAGATTAAAAAGAAAATAAAGTAAAATACATATAGGTAGTTCAATATTTTTTTATCAAACGATGGAAATCGACAAGATCTAAATTGCTCGAAACTTGAAGGCTGCCGGTGACGGCTGCAGCAAATGACTTAAGAAAGAAAAGTATATTTAAAAAAGAGTAGAAGCGTTGAAGCTCCAGGAATTTGGAGAAATATTAGTATTATGAGAAAAAGAAATTTTCGTAACTACGTTGGGGCTCGAAAATCATTTTTAAGATGGCGATATAAAATTACACGATTGGAATAGTCTGAGGAATATTAAATGTGGGTCACAGAAATGTGGAAAACTGTTCTATTTTCTCTTTATCAAATGTGCGAAATAGCTTTCTGTAAATTTTTCTATTTCTAGTGCTCGAGGAAATGATTAGTGCTAAAGGTATCAATTTTTTCTTATTTTTATTTCATGGAATTAATCCAGTTTAGTTGTTGGGTGGCTCATACAAGTGGTCGAATACTTTTGAACCAATACTTAAATTATTTTCATCACTGTACCACTTCGATATTCATACATGAAAAGCATAAATCGTAGGGTGACCGTACCTAATATCGTCCATGTTCCTAATACCGCCACTCGCTATATCTCGTAAAGAAAGCACTAAAATTTATCGGTTATGCACTGAATTAGTACCTAACCATATGTACAACAATTATAGAAAGGGAAGAATTTTAGAACATCTTAATAGGGTAAAAATTTATTGGACTGCCACAATTTTACATCACATTCGGAGAAGGTAAGTCTAATAATTCCGTGAATGCAAGAATATCTACTAGAAATACCTAATTAATGATGTACTTAAGGAATGAAATCGATTCAAATATTTTTCGTAATGAAAATAGTGCTTTTCTTTTAGCAGTATGCGTGTTCTCAATACCGCCTACTGGAGAACAATGGTTTCGATGTAATGTTTGTTACAAGTGGGATCACGAAATGTGAGGAGCAACAGAAATAAACTTTATTTGTCCAATATGTACATCGGAACGTAAAAAATAAAATATTTTAAAAATCTATATTTTTAAATTTCTATATTTTTCTAATAATAATAAAATCAAAGATGGATAAAAAAAACATTTATAGAGCAAGAAATAATAAAATCACATGTGAAAATGACTTTAAAAACTCATATATACATAAATTAATCAATATTTCTTGAGTAGGCGATATTAGGTACACTTTTTTCAGCACCAGATTTTTGCATGTCTCGCGTTTTTTCATTCCTAGTTCAAAATTTGTGGGGTTCAACGATTCTAACTTATACTACATGAAAGATGACTAATTTCTCTTTACTTTGAAACGAATTGCATGCAAAAATATCGATTATTATTCAATTTACAGCGATTTAACTTTTGCTACACCAATTCAAAATGAAAAGTATATAGTATATTACCTATCCAAAATGGAAGCTTGAAATATTTAATTCAAATTTCCAAGATGAAGAAAATACTGCAACTAGGATGTTACCTAACATCGATAGAAATTATTATTTTAAATAAACAGATGTAAAACGGTTGGAAAAATATTTAAGGATGTATCGGACGCACAATATTAGACAAAAGTATATGAAATTAAAAATACTTGAATATCTACGTCTTACGCATAGTAAATCTAGATGTAAGCAACTCGAACGACAGTTGGAGCCTTATTTTTACTCCTCGAAAGGTATTTTTCACTTTACAAATGCTTTCTCAAGCATTATTTACTAAACTTTTGGCAGTGAAAATGCCCAGAATTCACAATTTTCTCAAGTTATAATTTATTTCTTTAAAACGGTGTAGTGAAAACAACTGAAACTCGGCAGATATTTTCATCCATCCATATACTATATTTACAAAAAAATTGAAAACATTGGTACCATTTCTTCAACACTTGTTTAGTTGTTTTATCTGTCAAGATCCTCTCTTTCCATAAGAGTACGTGTAAAATCAGTGAAAATTAAAATCGTTATAACTCAACAACCGTTCAGTGAATTCGTTTAAAATTTTTGGCGCACATCAGGAAGATTATAAAGAACAATCTCACAATTTTTCATCAACTTGGTACCATTTTGAAGATAGGTCCGATACATCCTTAACGTTCTTGAATCCTCGTACTTTTATATCAGGTATCTACTATTTCACCCACTTCTAAATAAAAATATTTACTATTTATTCCTGAAATCAATTAACGATTCTGATTACTGAGGATTCGTATTCCCTTTTCACTGGGTATTGAAAAACCGCTGATTATTAGATCTGCAAACGCGACGGAATCATATCCTTTTAACGACCCTTCTTGAAGTAAATCGATTATTCGAGAAACCAGTCCAGCACATTCTTCGAGAGACTACGTTAAGTGGAGATTCTTGTAAAACGGAATTATGTCTACACGAATGTAAAGAAGCTTCGCCTGTGCAAGCATTCTAGGATCTCAGACGCTATTTTGAGGATTATGAGCGGAGTCCGTGATACAGCAGTGTAAATTAGTATAGAATTATTTTTGTATCGATAAAGAAAATATTCATGAAATGTGCTGAGAGTTAGCGGAACAGAGAATCAAGTCCCTTGAGCAGCAAACAATTGTCTTCCAGGTTTCTGAAGAACTCATTTCTAGTTTACCATGAAGACCTCTTTAAATAGGCTGGGCAAATAGGAAGGGTAAGGGTGGGGTAGTCAAATTTTGAAGAAACTTTGACATTAGGAATCTGTCTCTAACTAGAAGATAAATATTTAGAGCAATTCTGAAGCTCACAGATACCGAAGGCTTAACAGATATGTATACATTTGTACTGAAGACCTGATTTTTATGGACGAATGGAACTGTTGGGAGCAAACCAAAGAACACTTCTCACTGAAAGTAGGGAACTGAAAAATACAAATGCTGAGAAAGGATACCTACGCATTATTTAGATACCACATGAGTCTAAATAAAAACATCTATCTCCATTATTCTCAAAAATAAGGATTTTTTCAGAATCAGACGTTTCAGATCAAAACAAAAAATACCTCAAGAATAAGACAAATCTAGCACTCAGAAATACGAAATTTCTCAGAATAAGGCTTCTCAAATTGGAAAAAGATAACCTTAACAATACAGAAATCGAGTACTCCTAAAAATAAGAAATTTCTGAGAATAAGGCTTCCCAAATTGAAAAAAAAGATGTCTCTAAGAATAAAACGAATCGAGTACATCTTAAAAATAAGAAATTTCTCGGAATAAGAACTCTCAGGTTAGAAGAAAAAACTCCTCAAAAACAAAATAAATGGGTTACTCCCAAAAACGCAGAATTTCTCAGAATGAGGCCTCCCAAATGGCAAAAATGTCTTTAAAAATAAAAAGAATCGACAACTCTTTAGAATAAGGAATTTTTCAGAGTAAGACTTCCCAGACCACAACAAAAAAATGCCTCAAAACCAAGACACATGAATTACCCTGAAAAATATAAAATTTCCCATATCATAAGAAAAAAATTCCTCAAGATTAAAAAAAAAATAATCACTCTGAAGAAGAAGAAATTTCATATCAAACCTACATGAAAACCTTGTCCACCTGGCACAGAGAATCCCATCAACTGTAGCAACCTACTTGCCCACCTGATACAAGTAATTATAAATTGAGTTATATTTCTTGCACGGTGGAGGGAATAAATCGAATCAGTGAGGAGTCTTAGCTCGCGGAGAAGAAACCGTATCGCCGAGAAATCCACCGTCCCGAAAGGACTCGGGCATATTTCCGTCTGAAAGATAGAAAGGGTCCGGTACGGCCCTGCAAAAATCACCCACAGCGCCTTTACCCAGCGCATTCCGCCACGTAGCCGGCTGCAAGGGGTACCTTCAGCAAAAGTACGACGATCTTATGCGACCGGGTGCATCTCAAGAGGGCCCAACGAGCCCGCGAGAAAGAAAGGCAGTCGGTTCTTTTCTTTTTCATCCTTCTTATATACATATATATATATATATATATATATAAATTTTTCGAATAAATCACCGACGACCAGGAGAAACGGTAGGGGATAAAAACGGTATAAAAACTGTTATTTACAGCAGCCACGCATCAACGTCCGCCGATAATTCTCGCATGTTTCATGGGCCGAAACTCGCTGCTGCAATGCCGGGCGATCATAATGGTGAAATGGGAAGTTGAGGAACGCACGGTTGCCAGAAAGAATCACTGCTATTGGGCTGCGAAAGTAGACCTGTGCCGCGAAAGAAATGTCACTTTCAACAGTGCGACTGTATTTGGAATTGATGGTAAATGATTTTTTTTGGTTTGGAGAAGGGGTGAATTTGAGGCTTCGTTTGCGTTGGAGAGGTGAATGTGTTCAAACTGGCTTCAGGTGAGCTTGACTCCTCAGACAATTTCAGATCCTTCTGGAACTTAAGTTTCAGGAAGTTTGAAGTAAGGCTGGGACTATTCGAATATTTTACAAGTATTCGAATGTTATTATTCGAATACTGATGTATTCGAATAGTATGGTGTGAATTATAAATCAAGTTCTTTAAGTTCATTTTTTTAGAAGCTTTTATTTAAATTCAGTTGTGAGTTCGTTAGTTTTTCAGGGTGAAATCTTGTGAGCTAATTTTGACCCACTTCAACATATCCGATCGGCTTGAAACTTTGCACACATACGTAGTCCCGATGACAATACCTACAATATTTTCAAGCGTTTATTTTTAGTCATATGAGGAAATTCTTCTCAGGCAGTCATTTGGCTCGGTATCAAAATTATTGGTTCCCTTTTAGTACATTTTAATAAAAGCATGTTTTTAAAAAAAAATTCTATAAAGTATTTCATGCTTTTTGGTGAAAATATTGTATTGTCATCGGGACTATGTATGTGTGTAAAGTTTCAAGTCGATCGGATATGTACAGTGGCGGACGAAAGAAAGTTTACAACATTTAAAATGGCATAACTTTTTTAGAATTGGTCCAAATGACATGAGTTTTTTTTCTGAGAAGCTAGAAGGATTAGTTTGCTAAGTGACGTGTTTTGTCGTTTTGAAAAAAATGCAATTGGTCGGAATAGCAAAAAAAATAGTAAAGGTTGTTTTTTAAACTTTTTTTTGAGCCTGTAATGAAAATTCAAAAAACCCGTTTGTAGATTGAAGTAAGTTGTATACATGCCTAAAATTTCATTAAAATTGGTTAACGTTGCTCTGAGCGATAAACGCTTAAAGATCGCAGAATAAGGTCGAAAATCGCTGATTTCGGAAATTTCCGCGATTCTCGACCTTATTCTGCGATCTTTAAAGGTTTGTAGCTCAGAGCAACGTTAACCGATTTTAATGAAATTTTAGGCATGTATACAACTTACTTCAATCTACAAACGGGTTTTTTCAATTTTCATTACAGGCCCAAAAAAAAGTTTAAAAAACAACTTTTACTATTTTTGTTGCTATTCCGACCAATTGCATTTTTCTTTTGCAAAACGACGAAACATGTCACTTAGCAAACTAATCCTTCTAGCTCCTCAAACAAAACTGATGTCGTTTGGACCAACTTTAAAAAAGTTATGCGATTTTAAAAGTTGTAAACTTCCTTTCGTCCGCCACTGTATGTTGAAGTGGGTCAAAATTAACTTACAAGATTTCACCTTGACAAACTAACGAACTCACAACTGAATCTAAATAAAAGCTTGTAAAAATATGAACTTAAAGAACTTGATTTATAATTCACACCGTACTATTCGAATATTTAAATATTCGAATAGTATTTTGATACTTGGATATTCGAATTATATTCGCCAATAATTGAGTAACTGAAGTATTCGAATATTCGAATACCGAAAAATTCGACAAATAGTCCCAGCCCTAGTTCGAAGTAGGTGATTTTATAGCATCTGTGAAGGGAAAAAAGTGTGTGAATAGAAAATGAAGTGGATGTATCTACGATTTCTAATTAACAGTATAACAATTTTAGAACTATTTCGCCTAGGTAATGCTGCATAAGAACAAAATATTCCTGAACGAAATATTACTCTGAAAACTTGCCTTTATATTCACTGCACTCTAAACTATTTAAATAGAATCTACTGGAATACATTACCATCTCGATTCCTATTAACCCTGACATCCATAATTCCCCCACCTGCCAATCTAACATCGATTTACACAGCGCACAGCTAATCAATAATTAAACTCAGCAATCTAATAGCCATATCTAGAAAATACTGGCGATACCGTTCTCCTGGGGTTAACAATGACGGACAAGATCGGTCACGTGCAGCGTTCGCGGGGCAGGAAGCGACTTTTAATATTTCAGATAAATCTCTGTGCCGCGTAAAAGGAAGAAGAGGGCCCGAAATCGGGGCCCCGCGGATAAAAACAGTAATTTATGACGCAATGCTCGCCGGCGATCGATAATTCTCGCGTTGCAAATGCGAGCTGGAGCGAGAGACCTCGAGCTTCCTTCTACCACCAGACCTGCCTTTTACCCTTGCTACCATTCCCTTTGCCTCCTCCTTTATAGTTTAATGATAATAATGATAATAATGACCAGCGGAGGGGTATGGGGGGGAGGGAGAGGGGGGCGAGCAGGAGGCGGGGACGTACCGAGAAGTCGTTCCGAGGGGGTGCACGCACCGCGAAAAGAATTCATTATGACGCCGGGATATCTATCAGGGACTTTATCTCGATGCGAGCGTTTAACAGGGAAGAGTATCGACGATAAAAATGTAATTTACGACGCATGCACCGGGGGGCACCGACGACGTCTCGTGCCCCCGATCGATTCGAGCATGTTGCCAGAAAACGGGCATGAAGGGGATGTTTACGCGAATAACGTTCTCGATTCGCGGAATCTGAAAGCAGAGCGTGTACACGTCTGAATGTTGTGGTGGTAATTGGGGGTTATTTTTTATTGAAATAAGTTTTGCGGTGGTTGAGTTTCTTTGGGGATGGTGGACCAGTTGAGGACCCTTTCAGTATGGTATACTGTCTCGTTTATTAGTCATTGGACACATGATCATTTTGAGCAAATTTATTATTACAACATGGATGTCATTCTATTTAGATATTTTATTTATAATGTACTTCAGAGACCTGGATGAACCATTTAACCCAATTGCATCAGAGGCGGATACAGTCCGCCTTCGTTTAAATAAAACTTGATATTAAGCTTGATATACAGTGGCGGACAAAAGAAAGTTTTACAACTTTTAAAATCGCATAACTTTTTTAGAATGGTCCACACATGAGTTTTTTTTTAGAAGCTGATCTTAGTTTGCTAAGTGACGTATTTCGTGGTTTTGAAAAAAATGCAATTCGTCGGAATAGCAAAAAAATAGTAACAGAATAAGGTCGAAAATAGCTGATTTTGGGAATATCGCGATTTTTGAACTTATTCTGCGATCTTTAAGCGTTTATAGCTCAGAGCAACGTTAATCGATTTTGATGAAGTTTTAGGCATGTATACAACTTACTTCAATCTACAAACAGGTTTTTTAAATTTTCATTATAGGCTCGCAAAAAAGTTTAAAAAACGACCTTCAATATTTTTTTTGCCATTCCGACCAATTGCATTTTTTTCAAAATGACGAAACACGTCACTTAACAAATTAATCCATCTAGTTTCTAAAAAAAAAATCATGACGTTTGGACCAATTCTAAAAAAGTTATGCGATTTTAAATGTTGTGAACTTTCTTTTCTCCGCCACTGTAAATACTTGATATGCATGATGTTATAATATTCTTTAAACTAACAATGGGAACTTTTGTATCTCTTCTTATGAACCTTGAAGGGTGGTTTAGAAGGATGGTACCCCCTAAATATGCAAAGGGGCCAAAATAAAAAAAATACGTATTTCTTATTTTTCGGTCGTCTAAAACATATCCGAAGGGCAAAGCAATTGGAGGAGGACACCTGAAAACTTCTCCTTGTAAGTCTATGTGTGTAAGTACTACGGCTAACGGATTGTTTCGTCAAAGTATGTAATGGATTATAACAGCGAAAAGTTTTCAGTGGTACGTGTAGGGTAGGGTGGGGCTAAAAATCTCGTTTTTCGTATAAACCTATGTAAAATTTAGTACTAACAATCTAGAGATACCTGGTATTATTTTGTATAAACTATAACTATTATGTTTTACGTTCACGAAGTTCGTTTGTTGATACTGTTATTTTCTGTTGAGTTATACCACAAAATGTTTGTCAATGCAAAATGGACTTCTTGTCCCACGGACGGGGCAAACAGTCCATTGCATAGGGTAGAAAGTCCCTAATGTCTTTTCGTGTAATATTAAACTAAATATGTAAAAAAAACTCTTCTCAAATCAACAAATATTTATTAAACCAATTTTTTTTTGGTATACAATATTGAAAGGAAAGCATGACTTCTTTACCAAAAAATAAAAATATCTGTCAGAGGCTCACTTTGAACTAAAAACTAAAAAAAAATCGCTCAACTGAAACAAAAACACTATTTAAAGACTTTGGCATCATTTCTTTATAGTTTGGCCATCTTATTATGAAAACAAATAATAAAATATATATTTTCAGTCTGAGGGACTTTTTGCCCCAATGATACCTCTATAGTTTCTGCGATATATACGTTAGAAAATATTATCATACAGCAATAAACAATATCATGCACACATTACTAAAGGAACATACAATCTTAAAGCACTTGGCTGATACGCTTTTAAACTGTGATTTTGTTGGAAATTAGCCGTATGGCGTTTTCCTTCTTTGACAATGAAGACGCGCCTTGTCGACGGAAGTCTACCGGGGCATCCCGAACTTCGTTTGTTCGTTCGTTAAGTGTACGCGTTATGAGACATGTTAAAGACGTACCTACTCTTGTATTACATACATTCTTATGTACTATTCTATTTTAATATATCAATAAACTACAGGTTTACTTCGTATAAGACAACAAAGACGGTATATTTCTTATAGTTTTCGATACGTAAAATAACGAAGGCGTCGTGTAATTCGCTCGAAAATCCAGGACCGACTGGCGACTCTGTGGTCACCTCCGTTTCTTCTCGCCTTTTAAGGTAAATGGTGCAGTACTTAAACAAGGCCCAATATTTAAAAATTGAGAAGAAATTTTATTAATAATAACAGTTTTACTAATTTGCAACGTTTAAACTGTTCGAAATATAATTGCAAAATGTATTAGCTTTATATGTATAGATACAATTATAAGCTTACATAACTGAATAGTTATATCATGCAAAAATATTATTGTACAGTGATGCTTCAACAGTTTCAATCTCGCTTCTTACCTAATGGGCTCAAGCAAACGAGAGAATATTTTTGTTAAGATTGTAATTAATTATTATTTTATAATTTTTTAAATAGTACAGTTGTTTTGGATTTATTATATATTGAAGGATTGAAAATTAATTGGATCTCTTAATAATTTTTTGTTATTAATATTGAAATTGTTGCGTTTATCCACTAGTACACGATAACATGACACGGACCAGTTATTAAACGCGTGGTTAATGGTGTTTAAACACTGGTACAGACGCCAGTATTCAGTGAAGTTTTAAAATTATTAACATTTATTGTACCAAAGTAAGTATTTTTCTGTATCCTATATATTTACGTTAATAATAACTAGACAAAAATATAATACTGTTTAAGAATTATTAGGATAATTAATCTTAAACTCGTCATAATATTAACATAACTTAAAAACAACGACTAAAGAAACCCACATTAATTAATTCGGGTAAATAATAAAGAATTTAACACAAATTTATTATAAATAAAATGTTTTTATTACCCCAAAATATTGCCATATTGATTTCTTTTCATTAACTAATAGAAATAGTTCAATTAAATATATATTCAATAATTGGGACACTGATAATTAATGACTGGGACACGCTATGAATTTTATTTAATTACTGGGGCTTATAAACAGTTTCATGTTTTAATTAATTAAAAACTTTTCCTTTAATAAATGTAGATTCTTGTTACGTTATGTGAAAGTAGAAATTTTACGTTTTCGTATAATTACATTTAGTTATAATTTTATACTATTTAAATATAAAAGAAATTGCAATTATCTCAACTGCTTCCTTAACTGTTTCACCACTGGACCATTTACCTTACTTAGTATACTGCGAAACTCAATACATCGTTTAGGAATTGAGATTTTGAATTCGGGACTTTTTACCCGCCAAACTTTTAGCCCCACCCTACCCTACATCTTTTGTTCTAGCAAAGTAATTAAAATGGGTTAAAATAATTAGACAATAATGTCATGGCCTCCATAGTTTGCGATGTTGATGTTGAGTTTCGAGAAGTTGTTGGATGAAGGATAAGAAAAATTTACTCAAAATCGAAGAAGGAACGAGAAATATTAAAAGAGTTTATAGGTAATCGAAAGAATGCCGCTATTAATTTAAACGGTCATATCCAAACGAGGTGGATATAAGATTATTTAGTAACTTTTTCGCAGGAATTTTAACATAAAATTTGAAATACCTAAACAATTATTTCCTACCAAACGAGCTACCATATATTTATTAATGACCGTAACATTTTGCCAGAAAAATTGGCAAAAATATGTTTAAATAAAATGAATTTTTGTGAATGAATGAAAGTAGTTTAGATAATTGAATTTCTATTTCACAAATACAATTAAAAAAGAATTCTTCTTACACCAAATAATTTCCGATATATTCGATGAAATACATTTTCGACCGTCAACTTTGAAAGCTGTTTTCATCGTTTCAGTATGGACGATTGTCGATAAAAAAAATGCCCGGTGAATATTTTTCTCAGAACTACTTCTCACCGAGGTTTGATCAAAGTCGACGTGTACGGGTTCGATATGTTCCCTTATAAATAAGTGTCCGATGACTTATGGATGTCAGTGTACATATTTCTGTGGATCGTGATGAGTATTTTAATAATATTCACATGTTTAGTATCCCCTTCTATATTTTTAATCGACCACTATTGTTGGAAAGTGGATACGTCTCAAACACCAATTGTGGGGCACAGAAGTGTCTCCTGTCTAAAAAGTCCTACGTAGGTATCACCTATATGTACTAGGGTGGCTCTTATTTACTCTCGGTAAATTCTTTTTTCAAGATTTTCTCCGGGGTACCCTCCAGAATAGTTCCTAATAATTTTTTAAAAAGTTTTTTATTTTTAATTTTTCGGACTTTATTCGAAAACTGTTTGTCGCATGAGAAAAAGTAATAGAATATAAAAGATGCTCCTTGTCCGGATCTACAACTTTTGTTTGACATATTTTTTTATTTAATCAATAACTTGGAGGATATTATATAAAATCGACTTCGCGAGCTGTTAAATAATGATTTAAAAGTTTAAGGGCCCGGGGGCACCCTTTCCCGTTATCCGATCGAGCTCAAACTTTACACGGATTTTTTTTTTAATTATTTGGAACTATTCTGGAGGGTGCCCCGAAGAAAATTCAAAAGTCGAAAATAAGAGCCACCCTAATGTGTACAGTGGGTTGGGACTGTTTGAATAATTTCTGTTCGAACGTTTGATAAGTGTAACAATTGTAGGATTTGAATATTATTGATTGAATATTTATCTAAATAATGAGAATGTTTTTAAATTACTACATCATGTTGATAACGAATTTCGATGAACCACGAATGATGAAAATAGGTATTACATAAATTCCCCTTCGTAAGGAAGCTAAACAGTTGAATTACTTATTTAATTATTACAGCTAATTTATTTATCCAATAGGTCGTTATTCGAATGAGAATTGTAAACATAGAAACATCAGTTAAATGTCATTAAGTTAGCTTTTTAAATAAGTAATTATTTAAGATTTACGATTTTATCTCAGATTTTATCTCATTTACAGTTAGCTTCCAAAGGGAAGAAATTTAGTTTAAACATTCTACAGATGCCTAGATTACACCCATTTAATTAGACGATCATTAATTACACGGCCGACGATTTTAGTTACGTAATATCTTCGAAGTCGCCTCATCTAAGCCAGAAATTATTATTCAAACGTGATGCACAAGTGATTAGAGCACCTACGACCGTTCATTAAAACCCCCAGCAAATTATAACATATAGCAAACCCGTGTTACGCTTCAGACCAAGAATTTCATGTTTCGAAACTTTTAGTTCTCAGATATGTATATTGCACCCTCAGGCAGCACGCCATAAATTTTTATGAAACGCCAAGGTTACAATTTGCACAAATTTACCAGGAAATATTTTCAAGTGCACATAATTAAAAGATATGGTATCGCTCCTATGCCTTCCTAATTGGAAGCAAAGCACTGGCTCGTCCAGCAGCTGACAAAATTCGTCTGCCAGCGACAAGGCAAAAACCACAGCACGAGGTAAAAATTGATTATTCGCTGGAGCTACGTGAGGGTCATTTATACGAAGTGTATGATTTATCGATGCATTTCGGATGCGTTCTCAATGAGCCACCGAAACACTGAACGACTTTTTGGCCGCTATCCGAGGGGACGGTAAGATCCACGTGATTTGTGTGGCCATTCCGCGATGGTAATGCAGAGAAACCGCGATTAATTTCTTTCTGTTAGCAGCCCAAGCATCCACTTAGAAACAACGAATCACCACCGCGTGGACTTTTTATGAATCGAGGACATTTTAGACTCGGTGAAGGTAAAACACGTGTCTTGTTGCCGCCGTGATGGAGAAAAAGGCTGGAGGGAGAAAACATTAGTTATCACTACGCGGAATATAATGAAGAAGAGGAAGCAGTGGGCTGCTCGATACGACGCTTCGCAAGAAAAAGGGTATTTTTTAAAATGTTGCTTACGATTCGAGAGAAAGAGGTTGAAATTTTGTAAATATTATAATAATCGCATTATTTTAATATTTGCAGTATTTGGGAGATTTCTGTTGTTGGTCAAACATTTTTGGAAATATTGTATTCAATTATAGTATTATACATATAAGAAGGATTGATTAGAACTAAAAAGCTTTAAAAAATATTTATTGTATCACCCCAAAATCCATGTCCTGTGAAACAATCTTCATAACTACATGGTTAAGGTCGAAACCATATATATTGGCCGGTGAGTTTCGTGAGGGGTATTCTCCCACCACACAGTTTGCCTGCCTCGGTGCTCCTTTTCTCAACGTTTTCTGACTCGCTCTCGTTCCATCTCGCTCTTGCCTTTGCAAAACCAGAGTGAGCCAGAAGTGATGGGGATATTGCCAAGCTTCTGGCGTGTAGGCCAAACCAAGCTGTCAGCGTAGAAATACACACATCAGAATAGGTGTGCGTTAGCTCCGAAAAAATTCAGGAGCTTTATTGTTCAGAACATTGATTCTTTCTCGATAGCTTCATCTCGTATTGGTCTACGCATAGCTTCGTAACGCACACAACTATTACGTTAAGAATAAATAACAGCCACACGGCTACGTTCAGGCGGAGCCGAGCAGCGTTCCCGTTACCCCACCATACCCTTCGAGGGCCACGCAACTCCAACTGACAAATCCACGATCGTCAGATGGTGGTGATTGATTTCTCCTCGATCGCTGTTCGCGAAAACGAATTCACCGGCCAATATATTTGGCTTCGACCTTAATAAAGTAGTTATCCAACTTATTTTAACCAAAATGTCGTGCACATTAAGCCTACTTACAATTAGTCAAGAATCGCGCAAAAGTACTTTCTGAATATTAATACTAAACGAGGCGGAAGTGAATACACGCTAAATAATCGAGTGCTGGGATAAATCATTCCAGCACTGTATATCAATCCATCTATTAACCATCCGTTGACACAACTCTTTCTTCGATCAACTTGACATACCTGGGTGGCTCACACCCGCAGAGCAATCTATTAACGACTGCCATTCTCATCTAAAGAATCCAATCGTTATGACAAAAATCATGATTCAAATTTCAAGGTCTCTAGAATGTATTCCAATTGTATTTTGATTGAAATTTTATCACAGTTTTTGTAAAAAAATTCTAGATTACCATATGTGGAGAAAAGGCGAGGGAAATTTTCAAAAAATTCTAACTTTTACAAATGTCAATAGTAGAAGCTGAAAATCTACAGAGTTGTTGTTCAGATATAATATTTTGAGGAAAAAATAGTCTATAAGTCAACTTTGGAAAAAAGATATTTATTTTGCATATAAAAGGTACAGAGCGTCAAAATCAGCTTATGGGTGGCTCACACCCAGAGTGTCAATGAAGTGTTAATAATGATGAAAGTAGCTATTTATTGTCTTAAAATATTCCAACCTTCGAGTTTTGTAGACCGATATAACAAAATCTTTCTTAGTTCTTAAGCCTTAACCCTTAAGGTTCTTAACCCTTAGAATAACCACGTTAGAATAAGCTCGTATATTAGACTCTGATCTTACTGTGATTTAAGGGGTTACATTTACATAACTCCAGCCGCGACAAAAATGAATGATTTTCGAAATTTTTTTTAGGTGTTTTATTTAAAAAAATACAAAATACTTATTACACGTGATTTAGTAGTGCATAACGTGCAAGAAAAACATTATTTACAATAATTGTATATTAAATTATTTATGATTTTTTAGATTTTGCACTGCAAAGAACATGCCCCTTCGCTAAAAATAAAATGAGATTCTTGTAAAATAATGTTACCATTTTATAGTCTGTCCACCAATTACAGAGCGAAATTTTGTATGAAAAATGCCATAAGTTGTTTATTTGTTACAAATTAAAAAAATTGATTCGACAGACTATAATGGGAATATTTTTTTCCAAGAATCTCATTTCATTTTTTACATCCATGAATGTTTAAATGAGATAGGAGATACCATGCCGACCGGAAAGGGGAATTTTTTCTGCAGTGGTCTAAAGAACCTCAAAAATTCTAAATCATTTAATACAAAAATAATTGTAAATAAATTTTTTCTTGCACTACATGGACTAATAAATCAAGTCTAATAAGTAGGGGAGACCGGGGATAGTTGTGACATTTTTCCGTTTTCTATTTTTTATCTTTTTTGCATTCCACATGCAATACTATCAATGACTCTCACTTCTTTTTATTTTGGCCTGTTTGCATGTTTAGGGGGTGATACCACCCCCCAAAGGTTTTCAGGTGGTCGTCTCCGGTTGCTTTGGTTTTTTAAATTCTTATGAAATTTGAAGGGTGGTTTCATCCCCTAACATGCAAACAGGAAAATAAAAGGACACCTGTTTCTTATTTTTCGGTCCTCTAAAACAGATCCAAAAACCAGAAAAATCGGAGACGAACACTTGAAAACCTTTGAGGGGTGGTTTCACCCCCTAAACATGCAAACAGGCCAAAATAAAAAAAAACACGTATATCTTATTTTTCGGTCCTTTAAAACATGCAAAAACCAGAACAATCGGAGACGAACATCTGAAAACTTTTGAGGGGTGGTTTCACCCCCTAAACATGCAAACAGGTCAATATAAAAAAACACGTATATCTTATTTTTCGGTCCTCTAAAACATATCCAAAAATCAAAGCAATTGGAAGCGGTCACCTGGGAAACTTGTGAGTACACGTGCGCGCTCGCCGGCAGGATACGCGGCATACTTCCGTTTTCATTCAATCAGAGACACTTCCAAACTGAATTTGAACCTGACAAGTACGTAGCATTATACAAAAATGTCCGCTGGAAGAATACATAGGGGTGCTGGGTACAAAATATTACGGTAAAACGGTTTTTTCAGCCAAAAACTGACCTCCGTGTACTGAGTACACGTGCACCAGCCGGCGGGTTAAAGTATGTACTTTCCTCTACCGATGACCGCTATCACATGTAATTAGACGAAAACCATGACTTTGAAAAAAAGCCATTTTGGAGGTCGAGACATATTTTATCAACGTGCCCCGAGTAGGGGCTAGTTATTACACAATAATAGGCAACTTGTTACATTTTACGAAAAGAGGCTAATTATGAGTAATATAACTATATTTTCTTGGACAAAAATGAATGTATTAATTGTAAGAATCTATTACACTAATTATACAAGAAAAAATTATGAATAATCTGTTAAAAATAATGAAAAAACTACTGAAATCAATTACACTAAAAAAGGTGATTATCATCGTCCGTTTCATATGGCGACTCACAATTAATGCAGACATAAAATTAATTTGTTAGTTTTGCACACTTCTCACGTGTCCACTTTTTACAGTCTGTGCACTGAATCCACTTCGTGGAGTCCTTCTTTGACATCATGCCCCTTGTCTGTTGTAACAACTTGCCCCGGTTGACACCATTGTGTATAAAACTCTATAAGTTCATACCCGTTTGGTGTATTCTTATGTTCTTGGTACGAATCTGTAGCTAAAAAAATACTGATTCAAACGTGGTAATATTAATTTACATACATTTACCTGACTGTTCGGTAGAAAAGATTGAAGTGGAAAGAGGAAAGTTACTATTAGTTACTGATACCGACTAAATTACTATTAAAGTTTACTTACTATTAAAAACCTGTAATAACGTAGCAATGCTTGGACTACAAAAAAAAACACCATACACAACCGTGTATGGTTGAAACACATCAGCCACTTCATCGTCGAAGTGATAGTCCAAGCGACAAACATTTAAGCAGCTTTGTAACAACTTGCCCCTGTCAAATCTAGCTCCGGTCTCCCCTACTTATTTTGTTTTCTTTTTGTTTTTAATAAAACCCCCCAAAAAATGCTAAAATCATTCATTTTCGCCGTGGCTGGAGGTACGTACCCCCTTAATATTTTTATCTCTTTCAAGAAGTCGTACTAACAATAATTAATAAGTGCAGTAGAATACTTCAACATGGGTCAAAGTTAACCCAACATCCGCCTAGCGAGGATCAACTTAGCCCACTTTCAGAATCACTCAACTGACCCACCACCCAAATGAAAACACAGAACTTCGTGAATATTTACTACGTGAACCTCGACGCAAAACTTGCAGCAAAGTAGGCGCCAAGTAAGCCGCGACAGTTGAAGACCGGAGCATTCCCTAGTGAATCTAGCCTACGGTGCAGCATTAAATAGTCGGAGCTTTATTATCCAGCCGTGGCACCTTTAATTGGCAAGAAAGGAGAGTTACAGAGCACTCGCTCCCCCAAAGGCCTGGGCGTCGATAAACGTGGCTGGCTGCGACCTGATCCGATCCGATGGGATTTCAAGGGCCACGCGAAAGGGGGATGCGTGGCTAAATAACAGCGAGATGCCAGGGACCGTGGCCGCGAGGGAACAAAAGCGAGCCCCGAGCATTATGACGGGAAAAACGGCAGAATGCCAGGCGGAATTCGAGAGCCGCGTTCCCGACGGTACTGGAAGTCGGCACGCTTAGAACTTAGCGGATAAACGCGAAACACGCTGTATATAATTGGAAAGGAGGACGGAAAGGACCGTGCACCGAGGCACCGCGTAAGAACGCGACGGATGAATGCGCCGGGCAGGCGGGGGCAGGGTGGCCGTTGAAAAAGGGAGGCGCGTGAACGACGAGGGGGAAAATGAGCGGGCGTAAAAAGACATCGGGGCGAAAGCAGACGATTAGAGGGGGGAGTGGTAATTACAGAGAAGCCTTTAAAAATGGGATACATGGGAGTGGAAATATTGGAGCTGATATGAGGGGCGCCACAGTGGTCTGTCTGTTGATGGTCTAGCGTAGGGTTACTATATGGTACCGTAAACTGGGGGAGCATTGGCAGTATGGGGCAACATTGGCATCTACTTAACATCTATTAAAAAGGAAAAGGAAAAAAGTTTTGTGCATTCTCACACTTGTAGTACAGTCACAAACGATGCAATGTTTTAATAGGATACCTAAACCATATTTAAAAATGACATTTAAAAGAATAAAAAAAAATATAAAGGAGAGTGCGTTGAACATATAAAGAAACAAATTTAAGTGTTAATGTAAGTTCAGATGTGGTAAAACTTTAGCTTTTTAGTACTATTTATATATGATGTGCCAATGTTACCCTGTTAAGGTGCATTTAGACCAAACGAACGAATGCTCGTTTGCCCCCCACTTCGACCAAATTCAAGTCCGAACGAGCATTCGTTTACGCTCGGTAAATATACTCGAGGAATGCTCGTTTCATTTGAACAAATGCTGAACGTATGAAGAACGTTTGGGAAATGTTCAGGTCATATTTATTAAACATGGAGTGGGACCATACGTTATCGTTGCAAGTAATAGAATTATATAGAGAATATAGGTGTCTGTGGGATCCTACTTATGGTGATTATAAAAAAATTTCCAAAAAAGGAGACGCTTGGAATGACATAGCGAAAGTGATGAAGTAACTGATATACGAAATCAAATTGATTCACTCCTTGCATCATGTCGGCGAGAAAGGAATAAAAGTTTGGTTTGCAAAAATGGAAGTGGAACAAAGGACATGGATAAGGATAAACAATTTTGTCATTTTGACACTTGTAATACATTTACAAAACATGCAATATTATGATAGGATACTTAAAGCAAATGTAAAAATGTTAATTTTTATATTATATAGCAAAATGTTCCAAAAACATGCCAATGTACCCCCAGTTTACCGTATCCAAAAGGAAGACATGTCGTACTTTGTTTTACTGCAGTGTCCTTCTATCACCTAAAAATGTCCTCCTTTTTGTTTTATCCGCAACTCAAGCGATCCACTCGCCTATGATCTTATAGCTACTCCCATTTTTGACAAAAGTTCTTCGTTTCTTAAGATATAATTATAAAAATCCATACAACTTCTGAAACCACTGTAGGGCATGGGTGAACTGTGAGGGTACAGTTTGTGGTTGGAGCTCTGGGGTGTGTGCAGCAGATTTGTTTGTGCTATTTGGAGGAATGATAAACCTCGTTTCTTAGAAGTTGCGTTTCTTGGTAATATTGGTAATATTTTTGCAGGTTAGTAAGAATTTTGAATTGTAAGATTAAAATCTAATGTGAAAAGTTGTTGTATTGTGGTTAACTAAATAGCAAGACCCAATGCGATAAAATATGTTTAAGAACCAGCCGGTAAACGATACCTAACTAATGCAAAAAAAAACCATGAAGGTCGGTCCAGTAGTTTTGGAGAAAAATGTTAACAGAAACGACCACACACATATGTACAACCTCTTACCCTGAACACATATACCTTCTTCGTTCCGTCGTGGGTAATAAAGGGTAACTGAGAATAGTTCTATTAGTTTAGATTTGTTTAATCGATGTTTCGATGTATGTTAGGTTAACCTGTTAATTGAAGAAGACTAGTTAACTCGTCGTTTAGAAATTCTTCTGGGTTGAGTACTTTCTTTCATGCAAAAGAAGTGAAGAATGCATCAGACAGGGATCGGCGGGCTTAAGCTACCGCTGATGGAGGGGGAAACACCTACAGGAGCAGTGGTTATGTGTGCGTGACTGACACAGGCGCAGTTCATGCGCATATAACCACTGCTCCTGTAGGTGTTTCCCTCTCCATCAGCGTAGCTTAAGCCCGCCGATCCCTGGTATCAGATCCTACATCGCATTCTTAAACATAGATAAAATTTTAAATAGACTGAATATGTTTCTGTTCGAGGAGTGACATAGTTAATAGGTTAAACACGCATCTAAGGTAATTTTTAGTATTAGATCTATCTAGAAATTAAAGTCGTTGAATCTATGGTTAATATGGCATTTTTAAAATTTTGAGGGGCAAGTAGTTTACATTAATGGAAAGGTTGCAAAGAGTATTAATTTCGAGAAAGATCATGAAAAATTATACGAATTTAAAATCCGTCAATTTCACAAAAATATTCATTACATCGAGTATGTCAAGTACACTCATTTGGTTCAATATGTCACACAATATCGTCTTTCTCACTTACTTTGAACCTTAAACAAAATTCCCCATTATTGAAACAATGGCCACAAGTCATTCTACCATTTACGAATCACAAAAACTCGATGCTGCGATCCAAAATGGAACATCGACCAACGATGAATTAAGACGACTCCAATAAAATCAATACAAAATTTTCAAACGTGAAGAGGAATATGTTATTTTGAGAAATAATGGATATTACCGGACATCATTTAAGAACACGCAGCAGCGCGAAACTGTTCGAATAAATTTAAACAAATTCAACTCTACTTTCATTTATTTATCGATTGAAATGTGCTTCCAATCAATACTACACTATTTAAACAAAAAATCTTCCAACTTGAGAAAAATCGTAATACTTTAGGAATACTGTATAGACATAATTCAACACCATTTAGAACAGGAAGACCCCAAAATTTCAGTCCTCGAACAAGATACAATTAGGTTGATGCAAACATAAGTGCGGTTTCTGATTCCTTAATCTTTGATCCTTATTTCGGAATAAACTTTACATTAACCCTTCGTGATCACGCGGGGTGTATCGCACCCCAGGCAATTTATTTAGGTATTTGCAAATGTTTCTGTAAATTCTTAGACCTTAATATTAAAATTTAAAAATTTAGTGAATTTTAACAAAAAAAATCGCTCTTTTCCACAATTATTTTCTCAACTACACACGAATTTCATCATATCAAAATTTAAATTTCTAGAAAAAAACTATTAGAACATGATTGTATGAGTATTAAAAATGTACAACTATCGCCTCAAAAGTTAAAAAATTCAAAAATACGAAAATGGGAACTCAAAAATGACGGGGGGTGCCGTGAACCCCATATGACCAATTTGTGATTATAAGGTGTGGCCATGAAGGGTTAACTATGTTCATGTCATATACCATTTTAAAGCGCGAAAATCATTTTATTTTGTTTTCGCTTTTTTCTTTCGTTTCTTTTTGCCCGTCACAGTGAAGATAGAGAAAAAGCAAGTTCGAGCGATTTTATTCTACGAGTTCAAAATGGGTCTTAAAACAGCGGCAACTGCCTGCAATGTCATCCAAACATTCGACATTGATGCCAAAAATTTCGAAAGAGAGACGAGAGCCTTGAAGATGTGAAGAGTCGCGGACATCCTGCGGTTGGCGACAACCAATTGAGGGCCATTATTGAATCGGACCCCCGCAAAACAACTCGAGAAGTTGCAGAAGAACTAAATGTTAACCATTCAACAATTATTGGACATTTGCACGAAATGCGAAAATCAATAAAGTTCAAAACCGCAATTATTTTCGCATCAACTAGAGATGGGCAAATTTTTTATTTAAATAAAAATGTCGAATAACGAATAAAAGTTCAAAAAATTATTCGTCATGTGTCGAAGTAAAGTAACCCGGGTTAACTTTATTCGTCGGTTAAAAAAATTAAATTTTTTCATCGAATAATCTAAATTACAACTGTTATTCGATCCGTTATTTAAATCATTTTTTATTTTGATAATGCCCAACCCTGCCTAATACTATCCATTAGGGCTGGGACTATTTGTCGAATTTTTCGGTATTCGAATACTTCAGTTGCTTAGTTATTTGGCGAATATAATTCGAATATCCAAGTATCCAAATACTATTCGAATACTGTTGTACATGTTCCGATGACAATACAATATTTTCTCTAAAAAGCATGAAATACTTTATAGTACAATTTTTTTTAAAAAACAAGCTTTTATTAAAATGTACTAAAAAGGAACCAATAATTTTGATACCGGCCCGGATGACTGCCTGAGAAGAATTCCCCCATATGACTAAAAACAAACGCGTGAAAATATTGTAGGTATTGTCATCGGGACTACGTATGGGTGCAAAGTTTCAAGCCGATGGGATATGTTGAAGTGGGTCAAAATTAGCTTACAAGATTTCACCCTGACAAATTAAACGAACTCACAACTGAAAATAAATAAAGGCTTGTAAAAATATGAATCTAAAGAACTTGATTTATAATTCGCTCCATACTACTCGAATACTTAAGGGGACCTTCCGGTCTAAAATCTGTTTTTTTTTTTATTTCATTTTTCGAATGATCAACCTTTTAGAAATACGTGTTTAAAAGGATTTGTTGAAATTCGTAAAATATCCGAAGTTATAGGCATTTGAGTAGCGGCAAATGCATGGGCAACAACCGGCCACTCGGCGCCCACGTAAAACTTTCAATGCGGTTTTCTCAAAACAGTGTTCTCAAAACGGTGGGACCTGTATCTCCAAAAGTTATTATCCGAATCGACTGAAACTTTTTTTATTTTGAAGAATATACTTCTGGCTAGGGGGAATACCAGAAAAAAATACAAAACATTAAGAATTTATAATTTTCAAAGGCGTTGAAAGGACGAGAAATATAGGGAAAAAGTGATTTCAAACTTTAAGTGTCGTTATTTTCTAAAAAAAATGTCAGTTTTGTATTTTTTTCTGGTTTCCCCCCTAGCCAGAAATAAATTCTTCAAAATAAAAAAGTTTCAGTCGAATCGGATAATAACATTTGGAAATACAGTTCCCACCGATTTGGATGAATTTTTTGACGCCTTGACTTTAACGACTCCCCAGTGACGTCTGCAATTATTAATTGTAAAACAAAAAATATATTTCTATAATTTAAGACATCCTTAATACAATGCAAAAAGTCCCATTAAATTATATGTAGTAGTTTTCCTTTAATTAATTCTTAAAGATCACCGATTTTTGGGGGGCTCTAGACCGGAAGGTCCCCTTAAATATTCGAATAATAACATTTGAATACTCAAATATTCGAAGTTTATTCGTGGCATTCGAATACTTGTAAAATATTCGAATATTAAATTATTCGAATAGTTCCAGCCCTACTATCCATTTAGTAGTCTAATGCAATCCCAATTGAATTTGCAACAACTTACAACACATTAAACAAAAACCTAAACACACAAGACTACTTTTCCCTCCTGGACGTCTGAAAACCGCCAGGCCCCCCAACGCCGCAACACGCGCCATTGATGCAGTCCTCAAGCGCGACGAGCAAAAGGCTGTAGAATGCAAATAGGAGCGTAGAAAACCGCAGACGAGACGGTAAGAAGAAAAGCGCCCGTTGAAGACAGGCAAGAACGAGACTCGGACGAAGAGGGAGGAAACGGGGGATGGAAAAGGAAGAAACTGAAACCGACACTCACCGAAGCAGGCTGGTTGGTTGGTGCGCGTCCCGGTACCGGTGGCCGCATAACGACGGTTATGTCGGATATGATTATACGGGCAATGAAATACCACAGACCGAGAGGGAAATACTTTTTGCCCGACTTCTGCGGAGTCCAGCGGAGCGTTGCGACGCCGCCATTCTTCTTCGCCGTCCTCCCTGGCCGAGGCACGATGATCGTTTCTCGTCTGCAAACGATTCAACGAAGTAATTAGAGAGCTCGATGTATTGCGCTCGTTATCGGGGATCCTTTTAGGACGGGGCAATAATTAATTCCTAACGACGACACGCGCTCGCGCCGTCGACTTTAGGGGAGCAAGCAGTGCCCGTGCGCGTACGCTTTCGTTCTACTGCGTGCCCTTTCCGCGGCACGGACGCGACTAACGGCCGACGAAGACGGATACCACCTCGACGAAGAAGCCGATCTTCGGTCATACCGTTAACCCTATGGGGTTGGAATTCTCGATAAGAAAGGAAGCTCCGAGGAGAAACGAGTGTAATTAAAATCGAGATGGGAAAATGGGGGGTTTGTATCGAGGTGATCTGATTGGTGTTGATTGTATGTTAATGTTTGTATTACCGTGGGCTCCTTCTTAACCGGTCCCTGCGAAACTGAACTCCTGTCGGATCAACGAATGGCCGGTTAATTTTTAAATGAAATAAAATATATGAGGCACCTTGGACCAAAGGGATGCGACATTTTTCTGATATCGAGAAATGGTTTGCAGCACCGTGCAGAAAGAAAGTTACCGGAGGTAATGGTTTACCTCCAAGCTCTCTAATGAGAGCCATCTGGCCATATGAGTTTCTAATAATTATATTGAAATGTATGCTTTTGTTTTCGTTTTATAATATTGTAAGATTATACCTATGGCTTTAATAAAATGATTTTTGGAAAAAAATGCAGGGGCCGTCAGCTATATAACCCTACTGATGAGTCTAGCTGACAGTCCCAAGACGGAAACGCACCTCTCTACTTTTCCTCCTCGATCCTCCAACGCCGATCCACCTGCCCCGCACAATTACTCCATTTCGGCGTAACCGGCTAGCCTTAGGGATTACGGTTGCGTCCGAGGCGACGGGACAAGAACTCCCATCTCGTCCTGAACGACCCGGCAATTCAGGACGTGACACAAAGCCCACAAAGATTCTACATCTTTGGAACGGTGGACATTTGTAAAAAAATTAGGTGCAAAATTGTCCTTGACCTCGAAATTCAAGATCCAATTTCTTTTATTTTAATGTGTCCAAATAACTGGGAGGATAAATACCATTTTTGTCGTTCATTGTTTGAAATATTCTTTGGACCACAGTTCCTTTAACACTTGCTATCCTCGCAGCGAGAAGAACCCACTAGAATAATAAAAAAGAATTAACCTTGAACCTCTCGGTCAAGGACTATTGTGTTATAAATAATTTTGCGTCAAGTTTCTTTTGCAAATCTCCACCGATCCGGACCCATACAGCACACTTCGTGGCGGCAATGTTGCAGGATCGTTGCAGTAACCTTTCAGTGTTGCGTGGTTGCAGCGCAATGTCGATGTAACGTTGCTGCGACGTTGCCGTGCAACATTGCACGGGGCGGACATAGAATTATTGCTGCATAGTTGCATCAATGTTGCGTTGCAATATTGCATGGTAACGTTCCTGTAATATTTCTGCAACGTTACGACAACGTTTGGCAACGTTTCCACAATGTTGATGCAACGTTGCACCGGTATTGCAGCAACGTTTCTGCAATGTTGCCGCAACTTTCCTGTAATGTTGCTGCAATGATCTTGTAATGTTGCGCAACGTTGCTTAACCTAAAATATTTAAACCTAAAATATTTCCGTTGTTTTTAAAGATACGAGAAAATGTCTAAGGAAAATAATGTTTGCTTCAGGGAGACAATTATTCTGACGGTGACGATTTTTTTCTCAAGGTTATATTTCCCGAAATTTCAAGATCATCAATGGTTTTTTTAATGGGATGACGTATTTTCATTACAGTAACATTATAGCCAATAAAAATACAAATTCAACCATGTATAATATGTTGTCCTTTTTGTCTAGCAATCTTTTTTTTCCTGAGACATTTTCTCATAGAATGACACAGGGTGAAAGTTGTAGCACATACCTATAGTGTTACAAAACCCTAATGGAGTTTGTCAAAATGAGCCTTCGTTTTTGAATAATTTGAGTTTAAAGTTTTGCACGGTAGAAGTATAAGTTCGAATACGTTAGCAGTCTTATAAATCAGTGGTCGTAGCTGCGGCGGTAAAGTGTTCACCTACGACGCTTACAGGTCACCGGTTCGCGAATCCCCTTGGGGGAAAAAAATTTTCTGTGAGAAAAAGAAATTACGGGCTTTGTGTACTTCTATGATTCTGCACACATTCAATATCGTCGCGCGTCCGTCACGAACGTTATTTATATTTTTAGCCCCACTGCCCGAAACGTTGCAGGAGGCAGACATAGCAATATTGCTGCAACGTTGCAACAACGTTGCAGTGCAACATTTCAATCTTGCACTGCAACGATCCTGCAACTTTGCTGCAACGAGAGTGTGCTGTATGGGGAGGTGTAGATTGATCCCTGAAAGCAGTGACCATCACTTTTTTAACACCCTGTACAATCCCACCATAAACACTCCTCGAATAAAAATGGACATTTTCAGCGCAGGTAGTATGAAATGGTAAAGCAGCAAATATTTTCCCTTTTCGGTTGCATAGCATGACGTTCCGTCACATTATGTCCATAATACTTTGGCTCACGATATCGCGTGATCGCCCGAGTATTTTCATTCAACACCGAAAGCGTAAGTCACTTATCACGCCACATTTTCGTTACGTTTTCATTCTCGCGAAGCGCACGCTGCACACGCCGCTATATAATTCAGCGTTAGAAATCGAAGGTTAAACGCCGCTGCACCAAGGTCCCACTGTGAGAAACAGCACTTGGTAGGAACAAAAACATTCTTGCACGTGGGTCGACGCGGTAGAAACCATTCGTATAAATATGGAGGCTTTAATTTCACGTCAACCTAGCATCGCGCACTGCGAGGCACAAAAGGGACGTAAAAGGCAAGAAAAATAAAATACCAAATACGGAATACAATTACGAATAGCCGACAAATAATGCCTACCTGTCTTCCTTACACCAAAGTCTCCCGACTGTTTCAATAACCCTGAAACTCGAAATACCCTGACAGTACAAAATAAACTTCTTCCCGTTCCCCGTAACAAAACCACGAAGACGATATTCCAAAGAAAATACTCAATAAACACACTCGAAATACAGAACCCTGATAGTGCCCTCGAAGATGTTTCCTCCTCCCCCTCCATCTCTCCAAATCACTTCCTACAATACCACTTCGAGGAACAGCAATTATTCCACGCACACGAGACGGCTATTAAGGCTACGTCACCTGCCACGCAAGACATAAACGAAGACGTGACGTAATTATAATAAAAACATACCCGCTTCCAATCGCTGGCAGGAACGATCGTTGAGTCACAAAGCACCGGGAGTTGCTCAAATTTGATCGCCACACGGCGAGCACGGTTTATGCAGGCTCGATGAAAAGGAAGGCCCATAATCGCCTCAATAACGATCTTAATCGGCGCGGCGAGTAAACCGCGCGTTCTGGATCTAGCCGGCCGGCACTCGCGTCGGAGGACGCGCGCACACGACCCGCAATCGCGTTCCTTCCTGTGGGAAAGCCGTGAATGGAATGAGCCTCCCTCGCTGGCATTCTCAAAGGGAACTTTGTTTTGCTCCCCAGTATAGACTTTAATATTTACCTTGCACACTCGTCCCCGACACCTTACCACGTTGAGCCCGAACGTGCTGTGGAAAAACAATATTGAAAATCCGGTTACGACCGCTGGAACGAAGCTTCCGTCTGTTTTCGTTTCGTAGCTGGCCGTACTTATCCTCCAATGTTGACCCTAGAGGCAGGTAGAGAATTTTCAGAGAAAAATTTTACTCCCTGATGAAATTATATTATGGTGGTATATTGGGAATTGGTACTTTGCGCGAGAAATGTTATTTAAGGGGGGATTTTCGTCTAACAGCCCCAAAAGTAACTGATATTTACGATTTTTTTAAAAAACGGTTGGTCATATTGTATTAAACTCTTTTGGGATATAAGGAGGCATCTTTAAACTTGCAGAAAATATTTTTTTTGAGGGCGATCGTTCTTATTATTTATTAAGTATTGTGGAATCTTGTCCACCCCTTTAACGATGTAACACCTGTTGGCGGGATGTGTAACACCTATCACAGTCATCTGATTGCAAAAAAAAATAAAAGTTTCTTAAAGTTAGATAGTTCGCACTGGGATTGGTCCACTTTAAAGAAAAAAAAAAATGAAAAATGGAAAGAGGTCTAGCGTGTGAAAGAAAAAGTAAGTTTTTCCTTAGACAAATATTTCATATTATTCTATATATCGACGAAAACAGTATTGTAAATAAAAACTAAAATTAAAATTTTAGGTCCAGTCCCAGCTTAAATTATTTAACTTTATGAAAATTTTCTTCCTTTTGCAATACGATGACTGCGACAGGTGCTACAACTGACGCCAACATCGTCGAAGAGATTAACACGATTCCACAATAATTAATAAATAATAAGAAGGATCGATATAAAGAAAATTCTACAAGTTTAAAGATGCCTCCTTATATCCCGAAGGAGTTTAATGCAATATTAACAATAGTTTTTTTAAAAAAAATTAATAAATTTCGGTGGCTGTTGTAACACGAGAATCCTCCCTTAAGGGGACCTTCCGGTCTAGAGCCCCCCAAAATCGGTGATCTTTAGGAATTAATTAAGGGAAAACTACTGCATATAATTTAATGGAACTTTTTGCATTGTATTAAGGCTGTCTTAAATTATAGAAATATATTTTTTGTTTTATAATTAATCATTGTAGACGGCACTGGGGAGTCGTTAAAGTCAAGGCGTCAAAAAATTCATCCAAATCGGTGGGAACTGTATCTCCAAAAGTTATTATCCGATTCGACTGAAACTTCTTTATTTTGAAGAATATACTTCTGGCTAGGGGGTGGGCGGGGAGAATCAGAAAAAATTACAAATATGACATTTTTTTAAAAATAATGACCCTCAAAGTTTGAAATCACTTTTTCCCTGTATTTCTCGTCCTTTCAACGCCTTTGATTATAAATTCTTAATTTTTTGTATTTTTTTCTGGTATTCCCCCTAGCCAGAAATATATTCTTCAAAATAAAAAAGTGTCAGTCGATTCGGATAATAACTTTTGGAGATACAGGTCCCACCGTTTTGAGAACACTGTTTTGAGAAAACCGCATTGAAAGTTTTACGTGGGCGCCGAGTGGCCGGTTGTTGCCCATGCATTTTCCGCTACTCAAATGCCTATAACTTCGGAAATTTTACGAATTTCAACAAATCCTTTTAAACACGTATTCTTAAAAGGTTAAACATTCGAAAAATGAAATAAAAAAAATCGGCTTTTAGACCGGAAGGTCCCCTTAAGTGTAGAAAGGGGCGTTCTCTATAAAGGGGCCCGGATGCGAGAAATATTTTAAGGCCCCAAACAATTTCTGAATGGTAAAAATGCATAACATCTTTACACGAGAAAAGGATAATGATAACAATAATAAGGAAAATAAAATAAAAGAAATAAAAAAAATGAACATTAACATTTTTAAATATATGACTTTTCTATTGTCATATCATTAACACTATTAGGTTATTATATTATTATTACCTATATTAGAAAATATATTCCAATCCAATTTCTTTTTTCGCAGTCCTCGCATACCATGGTATGATTACCACATCCACAATTTTATTGCGGTGTGTCCATAGTATTCCCAGTTCTGTGTTTACAGCGTGAAATTCAAGTGGATTTATAAAATAAGTATATTTATAGTTGTTATAAGTGAAATTTAGAAAGTTTCTTGTTCTATACAAATTTTCGATTAAATCAATAGTAACAGAGATAGGGTGACCGTACCTAATATCGCCCATGTTCCTAATATCGCCACTCGCTATATCTCGCAAAGAAAGCACTAAAATTTATCGGTTATGCACTGAATTAGTACCTAACCATATGTAGGAAGACATACTGTAATTGCAGCGTCATGTGATCAACAATTACAGAAAGGGAAGGATTTTAGAGAATCTTAATAGTGTAAAAATTTATTAGACTTTAAGTCTAATAATTCCGTGAATGCAAAAATATCTTCTAGAAATACCTAATTAATGATGTACTTAAGGAATGAAATCGATTCAAATATTTTTCGTAATGAAAATAGTGCTTTTCTTTTAGCAGTATGCGTGTTCTCAATACCGCCTACCGGAGAACAATGGTTTCGATGTAATGTTTGTTACAAGTGAGGTCACGAAATGTGCGGCGCAATAGAAATAAACTTTATTTGTCCAATATGTACATCGGAACGTAAAAAATAAAATATTTTAAAAATCTATATTTTTAAATTTCAATATTTCTCGAATAATAATAAAATCAAATATGGATAAAAAAAACATTTACAGAGCAAGAAATAATAAAAGCACGTGTGAAAATGACTTTAAAAACTCATATATACATAAATTAATCAATATTTCTTGAGTAGGCGACATTAGGTACACTTTTTTCAGCACCGGATTTTTGCAGGTCTTGCGTTTATTAATTCCTAGTTCAAAATTTGTGGGTTTCAACGATTCTAACTTATACTACATGAAAGATGACTTAGAACCAAATTTCACAATTTTGAACTCGTCGTGCCATAACCATTTACATATAGTTTCTAAAACTTTCTGGGTTTTTGATTTCAGAAGAACCGTTTTGTCGAACAACTGTCAACCATGTCAGCGGAAATTTTTTTACAGCGCTAAGTTGCTAGTCCCGTACAGCTTATAAATCTGCTTAAAATAAATTGATATTCAAAAAAGATATTCCATGTAACTGAAATAGCCAATAAAAAGTCCTGAAACTTTAAAAAAGATTCATTAACCCTTCGTTGACACACCTCTTTTTTCGATCAACTTTAACACACCTGGGTGGCTCACACCCAGAACAATATTTGAACGACTTCCATTCTCATCTGAAGAATCCAATCGTTATGAAGAAAATCATGGGTCAACATCATGATCTGTAGAATGCATTCCAATATTTTTTTGATTGAAATTTCATCACAGTTCTTATAAAAAAAATCTAGATTACCATATGTCGAGAAAACACGAAGAAAATCTTCAAAAAACTGTAAGTTTTACAAATTTCAATATTAGAAGCTAAAAATCTACAGAGTTATTGTTCAGATATAATATTTTGACAGAAAAAATAGTTTGTAAGTTCGCTTTGGAAAAAGGTATTTATTTTGCATATAGAATGTACAGAGCGTCAAAATCACCTTATCAACGAAGGGTTAAGTACTATTGCGAGATGGGAAGAAGACCAACTACCCACAAGCTGAAATGTCACAGGAGCAAGGGGAATCGTCCACTCGCGTCAACCTATCCCCTCCAACACAGTTCGTCCCGTGACGAAGAACGCGAACGAAACCAATTGCGACAATCCGCGAGTATGGACAGCCGCTAAGAACTTGTTGGAGGGGATAGGTTGGAGCGAGCGGGCGATTCCCCTTGCCGCTGTGACATTTCAGCTTGTGGGTAGTCGGTCTTCTTCCCATCTCGCAATAGTAGTTTGCTTTTAATAAATTCCCAAAGATACCTTTACTATTCGGACCACTACCCTGTTGTCCCCCCTTAAATACACAAAACTATTTGATTTGTTCGCTTCAAGCCTCTACAACGAACTCTAGACTGTGCGCAGTTGAACAACTTCCGTACCTACCAAGGCAATATTGCGCTCCGAAACACTAGCTGCCGCGGAGACTTGGACGCCCGGGAGCGAGGTGCAGACTTGGTAATTTCAGCGGGCGCACAGGCGTGATCCTGGGAGACTTCGATTCCGTTAAGCTTGCAGCGTGGAGTCAGACGCTCGCAGACGCTCACGGTATCTTTCTAATTACAATTCGCATTGTACTTTCTCGGCCACGCAATTATGATTATCGTTTTCTATTGCGCGCGTATAGAATGCTCCGCGGCGTCCACGGATTACACGGCGCGACGTAATAATGGCTCACGCTGACGGTTGATTAATAAAATGCAAAGAGTAACTGTACACGCCCGGTCTAACCGTCATTCAGCGATCTCGAAGTCAAGGATTACGTTCATTGTATTGGCGTGCGATCAAAGGAGTAGGTTACTATGCTCTCTCTCATCTCGTTGGAGATTCCAAAGCTGCCCCCCATTATTCGTATTATCCTGCTATTTACTAAATAATCCTATTCATTATTCCGCGCCGAACAAAACGGATCACCGTTCCAGGCTCCGTTGTTATTTTAACGGTGAAAACAAATTTCTAACCGCGACAATCTCTCACGACGGACGCGTGGAGTGCATCCGCCGACGCGTCCCGACCCTCAGCGTCCTAATTCCCGATTGTGGATAGGACCTGCGGGTAATTAACGTAAATCGCGTTCGTCAAGTGGTCCGCGCTCCATTATCTCATAAGAGATAGGGTTTATACAAAAACCGACTTTTGAAAAAACCGGTTTTCGAATTCCACTATTCCCAAAAAACCGGTTTTCGAATTTTCACAATAAATATATAATTAAAATAGTAAATAAATATTTGTACTTATTTTAAAAATGTTCAGCTTCCTTAATATTTATGGAATTAGAAAAATATAACAAAATGAAATATACTGTATCTATACAAAAGCAAATAAATAAAAATGAAATTAACTAAAATTCGTACAATTTTTGAGTTCATTTTATATTTATGGATCTACAAGAATATAACACAATAAAATAGACAGCATGCAAAACCAAATGAAAGAAAATTAAACTAAAATCCGCACAGAATATAAATCTTTTACAGTGGTACCAAATTATAAATCTTTATTCCATTTAGTATTTTTCTTCAGAAAATATGAACTCATGAAGATTAGTTTTACAGTAATGAGTAAACTGTTACCTACTACAGTATGCTTGTGAGCGTCACCAAATTTAAGGGTGAGGTCGAAGGCGGATGGCCCCCCATGCTGTCCTGTCTTCAAGGAATTTATGGCAGGGACTTAGCCTGCGTGCGGTATTGATAGAGGGTACGTGAGACTAAACAGACCTGGCGACGGACGATGGCTGATGACCACGTTGGGTCTCTTAAGGGGTTATGCCTACCTGCAAGGTCTGAAAACGCAAGTATGTTCGGGATTTTTGGGGGGAAAAACTTGAAGACATTTTTAAGCAAACCTTTATGTATTAGAAAGTGTACATCTTATATTACTTGTAGTAATTATTCCAATGGAAAATACAAATAAATAAAAGAAATATCAGTAATCTCCCGACAGCGATTTTTTTTTCAGTAGTTTGCGGTGATCACTCTAACTTTGACCAGATTCATCTGAAATGAAAAATTCGAAGGAATTTAGTTAGTATATTAAATTATCTTGTCCTTAATCGTTCATTATCCCGAAAAATTAATTTGCTACAAAATGGCGGCTGTTCAAATTAAAATATCGATTTTCGCCGCAAAAATCGCTCATTTTTCATCTGTAAAAAAAAAACTACGCAACGGAAATGAAAAAGCCACGATTAAGGACAAGATTTTTATATATAGAATAAGCCTACAAAAGTTAAATTCATTCGATGCAGCGGTTCTAGAGATATTTTGCTCACCGTTTCTGAAAATGTAGTTTCGAGGAAAACGCGTTTAAAGTTTTAAGTTAGGTTTACATTCGAATAAATTGCAAATTTTTTAACTTACACAGTGTCGTCAATTCCGGGCCCATATAGTAGACCCTCTGCACTGGTTGAAGCTTCCAAAACATCAATTTCGGCTTGTCTACGAAGCGCTCTTGCCTCCCGAGTGCTCTGTTGTGCGCGGAGGTTTGAAATATTAATGCGCGCAGAGTCTTCTTTTGCAGCATATTCGTGAGCATTCGGACCGCTGTTTACTCCAATAGCGTGAAACATCTTGAGTAATACTTCAGTACCTTCGTTAAATATACCGGCGGCGATGTATGCAGCTAATTCTACCGTAATTTGGCCACTCGGTATAATTTTGGGGCTAATTTTCCAGATGAGTTGATTCAGACTTTCGTTATTATTCTGAGTAAAACCGCCAACGCATCTTTCTAATAATTCGGTTTTACTCAAATCTTGATATATTGGCTTAATTGCCGTCAATACATCTTTGGGTAAAGGCTTGTACTCATGTACAAACGATTTCAGCGTATCTGTCGCGCGAGCACGCTGCCAGGAGCACCAGGATTCAGCTCCAGTCGGGCACTTGCTGTGCTGAGGATTTTTATCCGCTGAGCTGTAGTGATAGAACGTGGACCATATCGCCTTGTTCATATTTTCTGCCGAATCACAATTTCGCCTTATAGCCAAACCGTAATAAACGGTTAATTTATCAATCATTTTGCCCGTTAACTTGCCCTTGCCGCCGAGGCCTTTATTTTTCTTTTTACATTCTCGTAATCTACTGCCCATTCGTTTTTGGACGTGCCCAATGCATTCCTTTTTAGTGACGAGAGTAGTATCGCCATAAGGTGCCGATTTTATAATTCCGGAATAAGTTTTAGAATCCCCATCGCCGATGTAATGTTTATATTTGACGCTGTAATTTTGTTCAGAACGCTTGAACATTTCCACGATGGCGTCGACTTCCATTTTTCCGGATGATCCTGTGTGGTTTGCTGAACAGTTGAGTTTATGCGTTTCCAGCCATTCTATGTACTCGTCAGTACCTTCTTTTTTACCCCAAAAACTCGCACATTTTGCAATATACGCTTTTTATATAAATATCAAGCACTTTACCACTGTAGTATCCGATAATCGAAGAGACACCAAATAAGGAAGTGAAACCTCCCTTCTTTCACATCCCATCTCCAGATACAGTCAATTCCATGTTTTCTACATTTTTTCCCTCCGAGACTGTTGTACTTCTTCTTTAACAGCATTCTCAAACAGTTTTTGAGAAAGTGTTTTTACACAAGCGTGTATATTTTTTAGAATTATGTCATACGTACTATGGCAAAGAAATTGTGGCATATCCATAAGGCCGCAAAACTTTTGTGCACCTTTCAATCCTAGGCCCAACACTCTCAATGTCAATATAAATCGCCTATTTATTGCGTAAGTATTATTAATGAGAGGGCACGAAAGAATATTACGAGGCGGGCACGAAACACACACAACTATTATTTTGAATCCCAGCCCGCGCGTTTTGGCGGTTTGAAATTTTAAATCACCATTACACTTTTTGCAATTTACAATACTGGATAGTGCAGCAAATACAGTTATAAAATTTAAAATTCTATATTCACTGGACTTATGTTCTGGCACAATTATCTCGTCCTTTGTTTTCAGCTTTTTCGCTGATGTACCAAAACTACTCTCATCGCGCTCAATCAGTTTCGGATTCACTGGCTTTCTTTTCACTGCCCTCGATTTTTGCACGTTACTCGATTTTCTTAACGCTCGAGATACTTTATTACGACCCATGATGATTTTAAAAAACAAACACTGTGGTACCAAACGTTCGACTCTATACAATACAAGTCGATGTCTTGGGGGCAACTGCAGTACTGCTAGAGACCCTGGACTTTCTGCATGTTGCTCAAAAACACCGTTATTCATAGTACTACGACTTCATATAGCCTTGGGTATTCCCTAATAAAAGTATAAACTGCAATGGCATAGCATTTCTGACTCACGCATCCCCATAAAAAAAATTCCCGTGGTGCGCGAGTAGCCGCCACTTCATACCTGCTCCGAATCCTCCAGGACATACCTATACTAAAACTCACACAGCTCCGCCAATTTTGGTCGGATCAAATTGAAACTTTCGTACAATACTTTTGAGATGTTGTACGTTAAGAAAATGTCAAAACCTGAAAATCCATTTTTCCGAATTTTGCAGGTAGGCATAACCCCTTAAGGGGGTAGGCCACCCTCGATAGCCGTAAAACAGGCCTTTTTTCAAACGCAAATTGTAAAGTGATAAATAACAGTAGCGACAAGGTTTTCCCCTAGTTTTAATCGTCATTCTATAAGCTTTAACACAAAAAAAGAAAAGTCTAAATATCTCTATGTACATAAAAGTTGTGAGTAAAAACGTAAAGGCGTGTGCGCGGTACACCGTTTGATGGTGTACATAAAATCTCGAAAACCGCTCCAATGATTTGGATGAAAATTTAATGAGACATGCAGAAAACCATTCCCTAAGATGTGTCGAGGAGCAGATTTTCGAGAAAAGAAAATAATACAATGTTTATGTTGAAAAATACGATTTTTCCATTTCTTGTATGAAAAATATTTTTTATCTTTTTTATAAGAATTCATCTCGAAATTCTGCTCCCGACACATCTTAGGGAATGGTTTTCTGCATGTCTCATTAAATTTTCATCCAAATCATTGGAGCGGTTTTCGAGATTTTATGTACACCATCAAACGGTGCACCGCGTACACGCCTTTATGTTTTTACTCCCAACTGTTTTGTACATAGAGATATTTAGACTTTTCTTATTTTGTGTTAAAGCTCATAGAATAGCGATTAAAACTAGGCAAAAACCTTGTTTCTACTGTTATTTATCACTTTACAATTTGCGTTTGAAAAAAGGCCTGTTTTAGGGCTATCGAGGGTGACCTACCCCCTTAAAGCAGGGTCCCACTAGTGCAACCGCGCGCCGCGCACGTTTTTTTCGACGCGCAAGGCCGATTTGTTGCAGAAAGACGTTCCCACTGGTGCAACTACGCGCCGCGCACGGGTCAGATTTACGAGTTTCTCGGATTTTCGAGGAGTTTGGAGCACTTGAAAGGGTCGACTTTTACGACGACCCGCGCGTCGAAAGCGTTCGTGTGCGCGCTATGCCGGGATTTCTCTGCCACGCGCGCACGCGAATGCACGCCGCGCATTGTCGAAAAGACAAAAAATGTGTGTTTTTCAACGCAAATGTACTCTTTACTCCTACATATCACTTGCATACGTGTGTTTATGGTCTACTATTTAGTTTACATATTAAAGCAAGCAATGACATGAAAATTATTACTGTAAATAGCAACAATTATACTGCTGCGATAGGTATACTTGTTTCTAGATACATCATAATTGTAATACACTATATATGCAGATATGTGACACTGAATTATAGTTGTCCATCTATTTCTCAAAAACAATTAAGTTATTGCTTTGATTCATCCTGCAAGAAAATGCTACTTAGGTGTAAAAATATCATTTTACCGTGACTTCTATGTTCATTCGTTCACGCCAGAGGCTATTCATACGCCTAAAAAAGTAAACTATTTAATAGTACAATGGTGCATTTACTATTTCAGATTACTCGTAATGACATTATGTATCTACTTACTGTCAAAGCGTTCACCGCCGGTGACCGCCTCAGCAGTAAATGTGTTAACTGTAATTCCGTTTCCTATCGCATTGCATCTCGACATTTGTGGATGTACGGAAGTCAAATTTTAATCATTTTCTAAGTCATAAACCATTGTTAGTACCTTCAGGTAAACTAAATGTAGGTACCTAATTACTTAAAAACAAATGTTTCAGTATGCAATAAAGTAACAGCATTTATGACATCCTCTATAAGCCAGATATTTCGGGACTTTAAGTACACACACCAGGATATACTTGCCTACCTATTTCAGAAATGCGAATTAATCAGAGGAAATGATACACGTGTATTTCCTGTGCAGGGGTAGAAAGTTCGCGTCTGGGAGGAATGCTGATCCAATTGGTTACGATATAATCTCCCCTCTACCCTCAATCTCATATCGTGTGAGAATAAAAACAAACAGGACGCGGGGAATACAGAATACCATAATTTTATTTGAAACACACTTTCCAGCAATCTGTGACCGAGACGTAGTAAACGCCTTCAAACATTTCAAGTAGTATGAAGTGTGAAGGCGTTGTTTCGGCTACTGGCATAACCGCCGTCGTTAGCTTTATTTAGATAAAGAAACCAAGATGTAGAAAAGGAGGCTAGTATTTCCACTGTCTTCAACGTGCGCGCCAAGCATTCACGTGTGCGCCTGGCAGAGCGTTGGCCCATTTCGTGCGCGCGGTCTCATAAATTAGACCCTTTCAAGTGGACGAAAACGTCATGCGCGGCGCGCAGTTGCACTAGTGGGACCTTGCCTTTAGCCATCGGGTGTCGAAGGATCGGTTGTTTAAAGTAAGATAGAGATTATGGGAATGGCAATCGGCCCGACGCCGCATTGCCAAAGAATAGGGACTCTGTTCCTGGAGGATCTGGCCACGGAGTGGGGAAGGTTTTGCCTTCTGGTAAGAGGACTGTGATGAACCACACGGCACTTACCCCAGAACTGTCCTGGAGCGCGTTTCTTTAGTTTTCTCTTCCACCCTTACAGGGTAAAGTTTCTAACATGCTTGTGTCCGAGGCGATTTTAAGTCAAAATGTTAACGTTTCTAATTAAATAATTAATTCATTTCTGCATATTAATTCTAGTATATAAAACCGTTTTTTTTTTAAATTTAAAAACCGGTTTTCGAATTTTACGAATTCATAAATAAAAACCGGTTTTTAAACTCGGTTTTTAAAAACCGACAATCCCTAAAGGGAGATAAACGATCGAATAATATTTCGTAACGGGTTTGCGAAGAATTACGCGCTCCTCTTTTACAGCAGCGAGTGGTGCTTCTCGAGTAATGGGATTATATTAATGTTTCTGTTTAATCGGTGCGTGCACCCCATAAATTTTTCATCATCCGCGGGCATTTTTTTAATCTGCGATTATTTATACTGTCGCGATGTAATTTATACGATATCAGCTTGCGATTACTTAGTTCTTGGTATTTCCTCGCGCCCTTCCTCCTTCTAATTAATCACACGGTTTTCCGCGGTGAAGAACGCGGCTGTCAGCCTCGTACGGTTTACTGAAACTTCAATGCCGCGCGCGCGTGCTCTTGGATTATAGGAATTAATTAGATCAGTATCGTAATTTTGGTACACGTGTAGTCACTTTGACAATGTGTAGACTTTGCTGCCGTTGGGAGTGGCGCGGTGAATCGTTGCGCGTAACAATAATTTGTTGTAACGAATGTTCTAGCAAAACGATATTTATGACGCTATTATACGGATTCATCGCTAGCCGCATCGAGGTGCATGATAGTTTTAATTTATTTCACTTGAATTTCAAAGTGATGAAACTTGATGCATGGCAGCCTCGCTTAAATTTGAATGATATCAATCTTACAGTTTCAGTTACGTTGAAAATGTACATAACCTGAGTTGTTACAAATGAAATTTAGAAACTTTCTTGTTCTATACAAATTTTCGATTAAATCTAAACTAACGGAGATATCGAGTCGCGAATCACTCCCTCCTTCATGCCCCATATTTTTCACTTGTTTATTTATAACGGGAAAACTATAAAGAGAAAAAAATGAGAACGAAAAATTTTTGTTTGATTAAAATTAATTTGATTAATTTTAAGATTGATTTATTAATTTTAAGAGAAAAAAAATGAGAACGAAAAATTTTTATTTGATTAAAATTAATTTGATTAAAATTAATGAAACAAAAAATTTTCGTTCTCTTTTTGTTTCTTTTTATAGTTTTCTCGTTATAAATAAACAAGTGAAAAATATGGGGCATGAAAGAGAGGGTGGCTCACGGCTCGATAGGGTGACTGTACCTAATATTACCTAGCAAAAGTTAAATCGTTGTCAATTGAATAATAACTGATATTTTTGCATGCAATTCGTTTCAAAGTAAAACGAAATTAAGTAGTAAATTCGTTAAAAAAGAAACAGGAAGGAAACGACTAATCACAAAATCGCCCAGTATGCCATAGCCACCCGCATACAGTTTGTAAAACCTTTTGGTGTTTTTATTTTAGAAGCACCTGTTTAGAAAGCTGTCAACCAGATTTTTTGCAGCGCAAAGTTATTGATCCTGCGCAGCTTGTAAATCTGTTTTAAATAAATTTCAAAAAAACAATTCGCGCAACTTAAATTCATTAAGTAGTTTGCTTTTAATAAATTTCCAAAGATACCTTTCCTTTTCGGGCCATTACCCTGTTGTCCCCCCTTAATAACATTACACTATGTATGGTCCTCAATGCGCATTCAAACATGCAAAATTTAGATAATGGTTAGTGTATGAAAAAATAGTTGCGTTTATCGCTAAAAATATTCTACGTTGATTGTGCAATGAAATATATTATTCCGGTTTCAGGTCCACCCGTAGCGCAATTTTGAAGGCATTCAGCGTTTGGGAACGGCCTGTGGTGCGATTGGCACATATTTAGGTGGCGCCCCGTTGCTTTCGGTATTTGTAAAGTTCGGAAGAGAGTAACATCAGGGAGTCGGCGTTGGGACAATTGGTATCGCGGCTGGCCCGTACTAGAGGTGGGACTATTCGCATAACTTAATATTCGAATATTTTACAAGTATTCGAATGCTACGAATAAACTTCGAATATTTGAGTATTCGAATGCTATTATTCGAATATTTGAGTATTCGAATGCTATTATTCGAATATATAAAAATGCGAATACTATTCGAATACTGATGTATTGAATTATGAATCACGCGTTTATTTTTAGTCATATGAGGGAATTCTTCTCAGGCAATCATCCGGGCCGGTATCAAAATTATTGGTTCCCTTTTAGTAAATTTTAATAAAAGCTTGTTTTTAAAAACAATTCAGTATGAAGTATTTCATGCTTTTTAGTGAAAACATTGTATTGTTATCGGAACTATGTATGTGTGCAAAGTTTCAAGTCGATCGGATATGGTGAAGTGGGTCAAAATTTACTTACAAGATTTCACCTTGACAAACTAACGAACTCACAACTGAAACTAAATAAAATCTTGTTAAAAAATGAACCTAAAGAACTTGATTTATAATTAAATATTCGAATAGTATTTGGATACTTGGATATTCGAATTATATTCGCCAAATAACTGAGCAACTGAAGTAGGTATTCGAATACCGAAAAATTCGGCAAATAGTCCCAGCCCTGGCCAGTACGCAGAAGACTCGCAGATGTTGGGTCCGAGGCTCCATCACCCGAGGCTCAAGCACATAGAATTTTCCGAAGCCAAGCGTCTGCGAGAAGGAAGATAATATTACTGTCCTGCTATACGTTACTGCTACCAACGGCAAAGGCACAACGCCCATTGCCACGCCAAGCGCCGAGTCCCGTACGACTGAAGCGCTCAGATATTCCTCAGGATCGACTTTTTCAATGACAATCAGTCGGTTCACATCGGAGCGCCCGCAAAGAGATCGGAACAAATTGCTTGGCCGACCGTGAGGATCGGCGGGTTCCAACAAGGTAGGTATCCCCGAAGCAGAGGACAGCTGAAAGTGGATGAACTTGGAGGATGGAGAATGAACGTGGAATGGAGGGGAGAGGAAGCGGCAGAGAAGCAGAGGAACGAGACGGCGGTGAAAATTAAGGGAAGAAAAGTTCCGTGTCCGCCGGTTCCCACGGGGAAGACGCGGTCAAAAAGCGAAGTGGCGTGAAGCAAAGCAGGCCGACAAAGCTGCCTGGTACGACGAAGAAACCGAGCGAGCGGCAAAGACCGTCGGTTTCCTCGGCGGAGCGGATGAAGATGAAGAACGGCGGTGCGTGAACATCTCCTGCTGTCAGTCGGTGGTCAACCGTCCCCGTGGAAGGACGTGGTGCCGCGTGCTTTCTGCCATCGCCTCGCTCCTCGCCGACTCGCAGCTCGCTTCCTTCCAGCGGAACGGCAGAAAAACCTCCCGACCAGCTCGGCATCCCCGCGAATATTTGTCGCGCGCGTAGCCGGCCGCTAATTGAGGAAAAAACCGCCTCCGACGTTTCCACTTTTCTCGACCCGCGCGGAACTTTTCGTCTCTGGCCGTGGGAACGGCAGGGGTCTCGGCGAGGCGGAAGGATGAAATTGGTGTGCGTTATCGAAGGACTCGGCGAGGACGTTGACCGCGCGCGATAAGGAAGGGGAGCAGTCGCCGAAAGCAGTGGTCGGTGGACAGCGAGCACCGAGGAAAGCGAGCTGTCTGGTGCCGTCCTCGATGGGGAGGAACGAGATCAACAAGCTTCGGGACCATTTAAAACTGGTTTCGAAAAATGAACTGGTTTTTTACGGGTCGCGCCACTAAGAGAGTATGAAAAAAGGAACGCTCGCCGCGTATGAATATATCGGCAACTGTGCTTAACGGGACCGTTTCTGGGCGACGGAAAAAATTGGTGGCCTTGAATCGCGTCGCGGGGACATGAAGGTATCGAGCGTCCGACGCGCGTGCACGCGCGAATCCGGCATTCAAATGGCGGAGTAGCGATCTCGTTTCGTGCGGATAAGCTACCCGTTCGGTTTTCCCGGCGATCGGCCAGCGCGCGACCGCTTAGCGAGGACTCCGAGAGAGGCGAAGGGACCGTAAAGTGCAACAATGAACGGGTTTCCAGTTCTTTGAGACGCGGTGACATCGACCAGCCCCACCATTGTCTTCGGAGCTCCCCCGTGAGATAGAGCAAGGAAAGAGGAACTGCTGGTCGGAGGGAAGAAAGGATCGATGAAAGATGGCTTCTATGTGCGGCAGTACCAAAAGTTATCCGGCGCTGAACACTGGCAGCTACTACAGGCCAGGCGCCTACCCCTATCAGGTGAGTGGAGGAAACCGAAAGTTCAAAGTTCCCGTGTAAATAGGCAACGGCCTAACGTTATCGCGCTCGTTAGCTCGCCCCCAGCCGGATATTCGGATGCTTACGCGCCGACTCCGTTATGATCTTGTGGCGGAAATCGTTTTGACGTGCTCGCCAGGCGAACGCATTAGGCTTACGAACGAGGAACGTGCCTGAATATATTGAAGGGAAACCCGCCTTTATGGTCGGTATCCACGGCACCGGTGAGACGTCATGAATAATGGAGGGCTCGGTCGTCTAGCCCGCCACTTTCGATGCTCGATGATTAGGGGAAGACAGTTCGGGAGGCTGAAGGATAAGCAGTTTGCGTTTAGGATGATTAAGCGTTTGTAGATACATGCTGGGGATAAATTTGCTCAAGTATAGTAATTGACATTATGTAAGTGTGAAGAGGCTGCATAAATACATTATAATGAATTTAAAAGCGGTGTAATAGTGGAGATGGAAATGAACGGTATTGCGATCCTTGGAACGAAGATTTTGCTGGACAGTTATTACTTCGTCATTGAAACGACTGCATCGATTACAAATGTAATTGCATAAAGACGTTGAATTATTTTGCTTTTTTCACGCAATCGTGGTGTGTTGTTATATCACTATGCTTGTTTTTATATGCCTACTTAGTGGGTAAGTATTGGCAGAATCGTGTGAATAATGTGTGCATGTAAAATCGGTATTTTCGTGGAATTATTTAACACTTTGGCTGTCGCACAAATTCTTGAACTATTCATTGGTTCTTGGAAACCTTAATACTGTCTCTTGTACTAGTAGCTATGTATAAAATAATAAAAGAATAAAATAGTTTCCTTTGGAAGGAATTATATCCTAAAATGTTATGGCATAAATTGGAGGGTTGATAGTATAGAAAATAATACTTGAACTTTTTCTCTGTATTTTCATTTTCTTTTCTTTTTCTTTAATATTATTCCAGCATTGAAGCTGAACGTAATTGTAAGCAATTATAATGATTTCATGTTACCTAACTCTTTTGTATAATAATAATAATAATAATAATAATAATATGGAGACGTGGTGAAATATAAGTTTCAAACTTTCTTCTGATCGCTGCTATAAATATACCAGAGATCTTTCTACGGAACAATTCTACGAGTGATAAATAGGAAATGAAATCGAATTTTTGGAAATGAAAATTTTTCAACCACGGTCAATATTTTTACGTAAACGCTACTTGTTTTCGAAATAACCGGGGGACTCGATAAGATTGACCTGCTCATTGACAACGAGAGTGACGAATAACGGCAACAGGTTGTTCTCGCTCACCATTTCAGCAGCACTCGTTAAAAGTTTCCTCGACTCCCACTAATGTTTCCCGTTATTAGGGAACGAAACCGAACAATGGCGCTCCCAACGAAGGGGGGCAACGAAAGTGAGAAAACAGAGGAAAAACTTCTGGAAAGATAAGCCGCGATTTAACCCCGATAACACCCTTAACCAGTGGGAATGCTTTCAGTGTCAATCGTGGGCCAAGCGGTAGATAAGTTCAAGAAACAAAGAACAATGTTCATGTAACAGTAACGGTTTTCATCTGCGAAATCTGAAAGCAAAGTGAGTTCACAGTATAATGCCACACTGGAAATTATGTACTGCTTCAGGATGTCGATGAAGAACTTTTTAACATTCTTGTGGCTCACGAGTGGTATTTGGTATTGTTCGTGGAAGAGGTTGTGTTGGTTGGGAAAAAAGGAAAATATGAGTGAAATAGAAGTCTTAACCCTTCGTTGACACACCTCTTTTTTCGATCAACTTTGACATACCTGGGTGGCTCACACCCAGAGCAATTTTTGAACGATTGCCGTTCTCATCTAAAGAACCCAATCGTTATGAAAAAAATCATTGGTCATTTTCAAGGTCTCTAGAATGTATTCCAATAATTGTTTTTTTTTTTAAATTTTATCACAGTTTTTGTGGAAAATTTCTAGATTACCATATGTCGAGAAAAAACGTAGAAAATCATCTAAAAATTGTAACTTTTATAAATTTCAATATTAGAAATTATAAATCTACAGAGTTGTTGAGATATAATATTTTGAGAAAAAAATAGTTTATAAGTCGGCTTTGGAGAAAAGGTATTTATTTTGCATATAGATGGTACAGAGCGTCAAAATCAGCTTATGGGTGGCTCACACCCAGAGTGTGAACGAACGATTAAGACAGAGAATGCCTCGCGGCAAAGGGGCTCAATTGTCCAGCAGCAGCATTGAGGGAATATTATAGACGAAAAACTTATTATTATAGAAGGTCATGCACAATTTCCATTATAAAGGTGGAATCAGACAGAACGTAGCTCGGCGAACTTTGCGCGTGAATCGCCGATCCACGCGCCGTCTGATCGGTCATGGCTCGCCGAGTCGTGCTCGCCAAGCCGAATCGCCGAACCTAGGCGAGCCGAGCAAGCTCGCCGATCCACGCGCCCGCCGTCTGATCAGTCATGGCTCGCCGAGTCGTGCTCGCCAAGACGACTAGCCGGGCCTGGACGAGCCGAGCCACGTTCCGTCTGATTCCACCTTAACGTGAACGCACTCTGGTTTTAGATTTTGTGAATCGAAGACGGTAAAGGGAGGAATAATCTTGATGACAGGGGACCCTCTTACATGAGACCCTTTTCGCGTCCACGACAACTTAGTATTTCAAATATACTGCTTCTGTTAAGTGAATAAAGTAAATCCTCGTTATAGTCCTGTTTTTACTATGCGTAGTACCTTAGAGCATATATACATGGAGGTCTCATTGAAAGCTTGAAACTGTCGCCAACATGGTGCGAGAGAGAAAGACATGTGCGAGCGAGAGAAGTATGTGTCCTATTCGACCGTAATGCGCATGCGCCGATATCGTGCGAGAGAGAAAGACATGTGCGGGCGAAAGAAGTATAGATTCTCAATACTTCTCTCGCTCGCACCAGTTCGCACGATGTCTTTCTCTCTCGCACGATATCGGCGCATGCGCATTACGGTCGAATAGGACACATACTTCTCTCTCGCGCACCAGTTCGCACATGTCTTTCTCTCTCGCGTGATGTTGGCGACAGTTTCGAGGACAGGAAACATAGGGCAATGAGACTTCCATTAGTATATACTCTAAGCGTAGTACGCCCGGTAACTATCCCCACCATTTCTTGGAATCCTTCGGTCGAGAGTGAGAGAACGAAAGAGTCGACGGCAACTTCGTGTCAACTGTTTCGTTCCCTCGGCATCGGCCGCACGGAATAGACTTAGAGCATATACTACTCTAAGGGAATAGTGTCCGCATCGCGTCGTTCGCCCGCCGCCAGCCCCGTTCGTCGGGTTTATTACGAGGAATTACTGTACATCCGAAATACTATTTGTACGTCACAGAACATCCACTATATATATATACTTGGGACCCTATCACTCGAGACACCTCTGTGGCTCACCTTTGCTACTTTAATACTCACTTGACAGAAGTAGCAATAGTTTTATAATCACATAATAATATAGAAATTACATAAATGCATCCTAAGTACCAATTATGAGGCACAAAAATATCTCATATGAGGAGGCCTCAGAATGATGTGTTCTGTGGCTCGAGATTAATATTTCAGATACACACACACACACACACACACACACACACACACACACACACACACACATGTACAGTTACTCACAAAAGTATGCGTCCACCATATATGTAACATATTAAATCAACATCAAATTAAGAATTCCCAATTATAATTCATGTATGTGTATATATATATATATATATATATATATATATGTACAGTTACTCACAAAAGTATGCGTCCACCATATATGTAACATATTAAATCAACATCAAATTAAGAATTCGCAATTATAATTCACATTAATATAAACCTTGATTAATATACTTTTGTTTTGGGTGTATTCAATTGAAAAATTGTATACAGTTTCTTTAAAAAAATATTATCCGTGAAAGTAGCGCAGATCGTGCAAAAAAATGTTCGCCCAAACTTAAGATTTAATTTATACGAATGTAAATACAATTCCTGCTTTCATCTATTGGCTATGCATAGATTCAACTAATTGTCTGCGAAATTCGGGCTTATCGTTTTTCATTCTTCTAGCATAATTTCTTTGAGCACTTCTTTATGTATATTTCTCTCTATATATACATGGAGGTCTCATTGAAAGCTTTAACTAGCTTTATAAAAAAATTTTTTTATTTATTTTAAGAAGGGAACAGTCACATTCATCTGGATTAGCCAGGCATAATGAGCTGAAGCACATCTCGTGACCCCAGAGTCTACCATTCGGAAGTTTTTAGGCGACAGCCAAACACGCAAACACTTTCTGCTTTATATATTAAGATTAAGATCAAGGTTTTTACTAAAGCTGTAAATATTCGAATAGTTCGAATAATTTGGAACACAAATAATTTATTCGAATAGTACGGAGTATTCAAATGAATCAAATATTCGAATAATCTTGAATGTTCTTATAACCCGAATATTCAAATATTACGGAGTATTCGAATATTCATGGAATTCTGATTATTCGGATAATTCAAAGTGTTCGAATTTCGGATTGTACCGAATACGAATCTAAACGCTTGAAAAATAAATAATTGTGAAGGCCAATATGCAAAGAAATTCGCGATAAAGTGTGAAACAATATTTCATGTTCAGATTCCTATTCAGTACAATCCGAAATTTGATCACTCCGAATATTCAAATACTCCTAATTATACGAATAATATTCGAATATTTGAGTGTCAAATTCGAATTCTACTGTTATTCGAATATTCGAATGCTCAGATTACTGGAATATTCACAACAACCCTAATTTATACCAATGTAAATTATAGTATGTAATTCTGAATTTAACATTTCTTAAATAAGTAAAATATGCTATACACGTGGGAATGGGCGCATATTTTTGTGAGTACCTGTATTCACTTAGCAGAAACAACATTATTATAGTTCAAAAAGCATAGAATAAGATAAAAGTTACATGAGCACATTCCAAATACCAGTTGATCGATTGATCACCGTTAATTGAAACATTCGCCGAGCACTCAGTGGAATTATACAATCGAGCATCGATCCCTGTCGCGAGCTCGCGCACAAGCTGTCTTCCCGTCTCTGAATTCCGCCAACTCGGTGGTCCATGGAACAAGACCCACGGTGTTTCTTTCGATAGACGTATATAATTAAATGCGTCGCCTGACATGCAGCATAAAACAATATGAAACGAAGGGACCACACATACCGGGCCTCTGCATGGAAACCTTGGCCTTGTCTTACATGAAAGCGTTACATAAGTTCGCCTCGCTCGGCATCGCGTGAAGATGATGATTCGCCGCCATTCCTCGGCTTTCTTCTGTCTCCCTCTTTATTCCGCCGACTGTCTCGACCTACCTCTCCTTGCCACTTGGGCCCCGGTGCTCTATCCTACGTCTTTACCGCGGTATTCCATGGGACCCTGGAACAAAAATACGTCCACGGTTAGGGGGACGTAAACGGTGGAGATGGCTGTACCCCTCGGGAGCAGAAGATATATATGTATATCTCTCGTTTATGGTATTTTATGGCTGATCCTTTTATTCTGGCAGCGAGCAATATGCCCGATCCTGGATGTCATACATTCAAGTTTAATACAGTAGGTACATACTGGGATGGGTAAAAAGTTCTCAGTATGTTCGGGAGAAGTTCGAAGACAAATTTTGTACATAAAAGCGCGAAGCCTATGGGTTTTTAGGTATTGAATGTGTTTCTGATTTTATTTGCGCGTATGAAGCTGCAGGAAACGTTATTATGTTATTATAAAATAAAGAAGTAGGCATTTGAAGTACTCTGCGTCCTAATTATTCAAGATTTTAGAAAGTACTCTGTACTTCACATAGCTAGGGGAGACCGGGGCAAAGTGAACCTCGGGGTAAAATGAGCTTTCTTAATTTATTCTTTAACAATAGAATATATTTACAAATTTTGGTGACGTAATAAATGTGTGTAACACCACAATGATAATTATGCACATTCAGATATGGAAAAATGGAAATTCATTTAAAAAATTAAAAATGAAGTTTTAGAGACGTCCAATTGCTTTTCTTTTCGATTTAGCTTTTTGGATAAATGAGTCTTCAATGTGTTATTTTAACTCCAATTTTTTCTGCGTGTTTATAACAAGCTTATAAACATACATGTACGCGCGTTTGAGAAAACATTAATCCTAACATTATTAAATAATTAATTTTCCATTGAGTAAACTTTCGGGGCAAAGTGACCGGGGTAAACTGAGCTGCACGCGCGAAAAGATGCGCGAGCGATGTGCGCAATAACCTAACCTGTCAGCTAAGTGGGAAAGCACGCGGCGCCATGGAACAGAATCTAACCTCAAAAAAATGAGAAATCTGCCACAGTTTTTGATAACCACGGTGCAAAAAAAACAGAAGCTGACGTGCTACACACGTCATCCCAGCGCAAGGGGTTAATAATTACCTATATCCTTAATTAAAACTCGTATTTTATTTCAGCTCACTTTACCCCAGGTAGTAGCTCACTTTACCCCATATATGGGGTAAATTTCATTCCAACCTAATTCTGACATTTATACATTAATATCTCATCACGCCTGCAATATTTTGTAAATTTAAAGACATTTTTCTTATGTAAACCGCATACCGGCTTTCGAACAAGACCAATTTCAATAAAATCGGTCCACACATGACAGAGATATCATAATATCGTCTCATGGATCAGTCGGATTATTAAGATTTTTCTGTCTCCTGATTCTCCTTCTCCAAGAAATTTTTCGTCAACATAATACGTATACGCGTTACACGCACACCTTCAGCCAACAGAAACTAACACATGTTTCGTTCGTCAAACGCTATCTTCACTGTGCAATCTACTCAAAATTTTGACAGCTTACAGTCAGATTATAACCTGGCGAGTGTTAAATAAGGTAAGTTTTCAAAATTTGAGATGCCACGTGTTTTTACAAATATGTATCGTTGTACCGTTGAATTGCAACCAAAATGCAGTCTCAAATACAAGGTAAGTTGCCGAAATTTGAATTGCGACATGTTTGTATATCATCAAACTGTTTTTTATTTGTAACTAAACTCAGGATTTTATTTATGTATATATAGATAATCGAAGCGTAAAATGATGCTGTGATTGAATTTATCCTTAATTCTGTCCCGTGATAATTTGTAAATATAATATTAAAAATTATCTGATGTCATTCCCTATTCACAAAAATCAAGGACTAAGCTTGCAGAATGTTGTCATAGAAGCAGGTAATTCAATATTTACTTGCGGTAACTGCCCGAGATGTTAAAAAAAAATCATTTGAATTTCAAAATATAATGAAATACAATTTCACAGGATGGAAAAATCTGAAAGATCCTTGTAATAATTGTGATAATTCAAATTCAAACACAATGAAGAAAATCGATATAACTGCTTCCAAATAAATTCTTATTGCAAAATTACGTTTGTTCGATCACGATAGTAGTGGAATAACGAAAGTGGAAAATTTTTACATCGAAGCAATACCTACTACTAAAATACAATTGGTAGATCACTGTTATAAACTTAAGGTAGCGATTTTCCACCACGGTAAAAGTATTGCCGATGGTCATTACACGAGTATGGTAAGGGGTACGGGCACAACGTGGGTATCCGTTGATGATTTACGAGTAGAAAAACAAGCTTGGCCACGAAATGCTAAAAATGCATACATATTTTTCTTCGAAAGATGTTAATTGTGGTTGTTATTACACTTCGATGTTAAATACGTTCAGCGCCATAAGCTGCATCGCGCACTATGTACTGTACACAAAGTACTATACATATAATACATATAGATCTACAATACGGTGCACATGGTTTCTTTTCGTAGTTGTTAAACTTACGTAGAATTTATCCTTAATTCTGTACCGTGATAATTTGTAATTTATAATTAAAAATTATCTGAAGTCATTCCCTATGCAAATTATCTTTGTAAAAAGAAGTGAGATCCCCATAAAAAACTTCAAAAAAGTAAAAAAATTACGCCAAGTACATGAAATCAAATAAATCATAAAAAAAAATAGAAGATAATATATAATAATAATTACAAAATAAAAAAAAGATGTGAAATCAAAATGAGCTGCAAGTACATAAAAGTGTTTTGTAATAATCACGGACATTTTAATAATGTGAAGATAAAATTTAACATCTAGACATTTGCCTAGATGTCCGCGGCCTGGAAGTCAAATACTTGGCGTGGCCAGGCAAGGTATTCTCAAATCATCAATACCCATACCTTCCCCCTCGCAGGCTTTCAGATAATTTGCCAATTTAAAGCTCTGACAATATGAGTACATTTTCATTATATTGCGTTTTAAAATAATTCTAAGATCATTCATCGACACCGATACCTTTCCTCTCACAAGCTTTCAGATAATTTGTCAATTTAAAACTCTGACAAATATCAGTACACTCATCATTTTGCATTTTTAAATAATTCTTATTTATCGACACCTTGACCTTGCCTGGCCACGCCAAGTATTTGACTTCCAGGCCGCGGACATCTAGGCAAATGTCTAGATTTATGATTTATTTGATTTCATGTACTTGGCGTAATTTTTTTACTTTTTTGAAGTTTTTAAAACTTTCCTGACTTTAAATTATTTACTAAATTTGATTTGTTTTGATTGCTAAATATGCTTATGTATACAATTACCCAAATGAATCACAAAATTTTCTATTTTTTGCACTAATATACTCCAAATTTATGAAAAAAGAATTGTATTTGTAGAAAACCCTGTATGTTTTCCTCCATCTCTTAGTTGTAGAGGAAACTGAATGTGCCATTTATTTGAATTTGCAAGCACAGCAAGTCTCAATCCTGTTTGGTGGCGTTGGTCGTACCAGCGCAGAGATGGGCAAAATTTTTATTTAAATAAAATTTCGAATAACGAATAAAAGTTACAAAAAAATTCACCATTTGTTCGTTAACCCGAGTTAAGGGGACCTTCCGGTCTAAAGCCCCCCAAAATCGGTGATATTTAGGAATTAATTAAAGGAAAACTACTATATATAATTTAATAGGACTTTTTGCATTGTATTAAGGATGTCTTAGATTATAGAAATATATTTTTTGTTTTATAATTATTCATTGCAGACGGCACTGGGGAATCGTTAAAGTCCAGGCGTCAAAAAATTGATCCAAATCGGTGGGAACTGTATCTTCAAAAGTTATTATCCGATTCGACTGAAACGTCTTTTATTTTGAAGAATATACTTCTGGCTAGGGGGGAAATCAGAAAAAAAGTACAAAAATGACATTTTTTTTAGAAAATAACTACACTTGAAGTTTGAAATCACTTTTTCCCTATATTTCTCGTCCTTTTAACGCCTTTGAAAATTATAAATTTTCAATTTTTTGTACTTTTTTCTGCTCCCCCCCCCCCCCCTAGCCAGAAGTATATTCTTCATAATAAAAAATGTTTCAGTCGAATCGGATAATAACTTTTGGAGATACAGATCCTACCGTTTTGAGAACACTGTTTCGAAAAAACCGCGTTGAAAGTTTTACGTGGGCGCCGAGTGGCCGGTTGTTGCCCATGCATTTGCCGCTACTCAAATGCCTATAACTTCGGGAATTTTACGAATTTCAACAAATCCTTTTAAACACGTATTCCTAGATGGTTGAACATTCGAAAAATGAAATAAAAAGAAATCGGCTTTTAGACCGGAAGATCCCCTTAACTTCATTCGACACATGACGAAGAATTTTTTTAACTTCCATTCGCTATTTGAAATTTTATTTAAATAAAAATTTTGCCCATCTCTAAACAACCAGCAGTACCAACTTATAGCACTATTAGTAGTTAGCATTATTGGTGGAATTAATTTACAAAGGGAAATTACATTAAAATTCTAATTATAATATTACCTTTGGCACGTAGAACATTTTCCGATAAAATTATTTTTTTTTTCAATTTTGACAAGTGTCAAAATTGTACAGTGTTCTCTACAAGAACTCTTCAAATATACATTTAAAAGACAACTTTGTCGCTCTAAATCAGCTTCTCTTTCTTCTCTGTTGATTGACTCAATCTATTCAATTACGGAAAGACGAACGCAAGCTGAACGCAAGAAATTAAAAACTGCTGGAAAATGTAACACTTCATAGTAACACGTAATTATATAAAATGGATATAAAGCAGAAGTTAAAATTGTTATTCCTTTCACAAAGTGAAACAATATTACAATATAGCATGTCTCTAATGTCATTCAAAATTAGCTATTCAATTTTCCATTCGCTCAAGTTCCTCCAACGTTCCTACAAATCACTTAATTTCCATAACATTCCCAATATCACGCAGCACAAGATGTTCCACTCCCATTACAGTACCGTTGGTCGATCATCCAGCATCGATAAACGTCGGAATAACAGCGCGCTTATTCTCCGTAAATCACGGAAAGCGCGATAAAGATCCAGAATCCCGTAAACACACGCGGCTCTCTTAACGGAGACATTAACTCGGCACGAACCGGGCAGGAATTAACGAACGACACCCTCGGCAACAACCTGAGAAACAGTTGTTACCACGAAACGAGCCTCCTTCTCTCTCCCCGTCAATTTGGACGCACGCATTACGCCCCGTTCGGCTGCTTATTTCCACGATGCTCCGTTAAAATCACAGGCCTGCCTGCAGCTCGGCAGCGCGCAATTAAAATCCGTGATGCAATTAAGGCTTTTCCTCTCATCAAGATGAGGCATGTTATTTCTGCGTGTCATTCCGGTCAAAGACATGCGTACTTTACCTTGCGATGTCCGTTGACCCTCGCGGTGAACACACTCGCCATTGTTCCTTAGCTCGCTGCGCATCCTTCTGCCACTGTTGATAATTCCAATATGTATCCTTAACCCTTTCCCCCACTAAGGGAGACTACGGTCACCCACTGTTAAGCACTCGTTGTATATTAACAAATTTTGCAAGTGTTTCTTACAAGGAAACGCTCGCAACAGCAAAATTCTAATTTTAATAAAACTTCGCGCAAATGTAGAGCACATTGGAGCATGCAAGGAACATTTTTTTCTGTGGAAATTCACTCTGAAGTTATTCTGAAGTCACATTAAAGTTATCACGTTTTTTCGTTTTCTTAATATAACTTTGTTGTTTTTTTTTCACAGTGTGGTAGAGTATAACAAAACTGAAAATTCTTATATTTCAAGTTTTATTCTACCTAGCACCGTTGCAAAGCTATACGACGCCCACTGGGGTTGCGAAAAGGTTAAAGGAATATCGTCCGTTTCCCTTTTGTCTACATTGATCGTTTCATATTCATCTTACGAGGCGATCGTATACTCCTAAGCAACGCGTGTCTTGAGCAACGGGCGTGCAAAATCGCGGCCTCCTCTGCGTGGATGTTATCCTCGATCCTCGCGAGACTGCAATCTGCATCCATCTGGAGACGCGTCGATGTCTGATTCACGGGCGACAATGTCACCAACCTTGAAGGGGAAGTACGATCGACCTCAAGGTGTCACGATGTGGCAGCTTATTGAAGTAGTAGGTATGTAATATTTGTCTGGTGGGCAGGCCAGCGATTGTAAGTCAGAGTTCTTACAAAGGAACATCCCAAACCCGGAAATTCAAAAAATTCTGACGGTTTGTGAATATGTAGGGTATTTCCTCCTGATTATAACACAACTTTTGTTTGCTGCACAAATTCACACTAAGGGGATGCAATTGAGCCCTGAAAATTCGGTTATTTTCCGATTTGGGGTTATAACTCGTGAACTGTAAAATAAGTTTTTTACCAAATGAGAGATCTAATTAAAAGAAGTAACTTTTGTCTTGAAACTTTCTTCCATCTCTTACAGTTCGCGAGTTATAACACAAAATAAAATAATAACCGAATTTTTAGGGGTTAGTTTTACCTCCTTTGAGTGAATTTGGGCAGCAAACGAAAATTGCGTTGTAATCAGGAGGAAATCCTCTACATATTCACAAAGTCTCAGAATTTTTTGAATTTCCGGATATCGGGATTTTCCCTTGTTAGTTTTGCAGGAAGACACTTAGAATATTTAAAGTGCTATGTAAGATCAGGTGTTAAATTTTCGACGTGAAGGTTGGTAATATATATGTTAAAACAAACTTTTGTTTTTAACTTCAATTCACAAAAAAGAACAAAAAAGAAACTGAGCTTGAAGTAAAATTTGACTTATACCCATTTGCCCGCCCACCAGAGATTTATTTAGAGGGGAATACTTTTTAGTTACAACGAAGCGTATAAGACGCAGTCTATGAAAATAATATATGAAAACGAAGAATCGTATCGAAGAAGGTATCTATTCGATATGGGGTTTGTAGCAGGGATCTGAACAAAACAAGTTAGCATCGCTATACTTTCTGTTTCGAGGTTTAATATTCATAGATACAGTCGCGCCGAAAAGTAAGTTGACGCTCTTTAAAATCGCATAACTTTTTTATAATTGGTCCAAACGACTTGAGTTTTTTTTTAGAAGCTAGCGGAATTAATTTTCAGGGTGACGTGTTTCGTCGTTTTGAAAAAAAATGCACTTGGTCGGAATAGCAAAAAAAAGTAAAGGTCGTTTTTTAACCCTTCGTTGACACACCTCTTTTTTCGATCAACTTTAACACACCTGGGTGGCTCACACCCAGAACAATATTTGAACGACTGTCATTCTCATCTGAAGAATCCAATCGTTATGAAAAAAATCATGAGTCAACTTCATGGTCTGCAGACTGTATTCCAATAGTTCTTTGATTGAAATTTCAGCACAGTTCTTGTAAAAAATCTAAATTACCATATGTCGAGAAAACACGAAGAAAATCTTCAAAAAACTGTAACTTTTACAAATTTAAATATCAGAAGCTAAAAATCTACAGACTTATTGCTCAGATATAATATTTTGAGAGAAAAAATAGTTTTTAAGTTGGCTTTGGAAAAAGGCATTTATTTTGCATATAAAAAGTACAGAGCGTCAAAATCAGCTTATGGGTGGCTCACACCCAGATTGTCAACGAAGGATTAAACTTTTTTTTGTGAGCCTGTAATGAAAATTCAAAAAACCCGAAGTAAGTTGTATACATGCTGAAAATTTCATCTAAATCGGTTAACGTTGCTCTGAGCTGCACACGTTTAAAGATCGCAGAATAAGGTCGAGAATCGCAGAAATTCCCGAAATCAGCGATTTTCGATCTTATTCTGCGATCTTTAAGCGTTTATAGCGCAGAGCAACGTTAACCGATTTAGATGAAATTTTCAGCATGTATACAACTTGCTTCAATCCACAGACGGCTTTTTTGAATTTTCATTACAGGCTCACAAAAAAAGTTTAAAAAACGACCTTTACTATTTTTTTTTTTTGCTATTCCGACCAAGTGCATTTTTTCAAAACGACGAAACATGTCACCTAGAAAACTAATTCCGCTGGCTTCTAAAAAAAAACTCAAATCGTTTGGACCAATTTTAAAAAAGTTATGCGATTTGAAAGAGCGTCAACTTACTTTCCGGCACGACTGTAGTTCGAGATACTAATTGTAAGCCTAAAGGTTACTAAACCTTGAAAAGTGGTCATTGAGAAAGGATTTCGAGTGCTTTCAAATCGATACTCCTCTTCTCCAGTTGTATTTACTTAGAAGGGCAGTATAGAAGGTTCGAGTCACCAATTTGACTAGAACCTTGAATACAATTGCTCCACGTTATCTACAGTAATATGTTAAGTACACGCGATATACTACTGAAAATTTTGTAAAAAAAATCAGGTTCAGAATTTCACCTTTCCCGTATATTCTATATGCATATGTATACATACTACAATATGTATTACAGTTAACCTGCCACTGTCCATATTATGTAAAAAAATTGGAATTTTCAATTTTGGATGATCCTGCACCGAGGTACGGTTGTCACCGCAAAGCGCCTAAGAAAAAGGACGCCTCGGGCATCACCTGTAACTCACAAACCTTTCAATACTTTTTACCACAAAAAATACTAATGTATTCGTAAGATGTACTCTTTGCAATAGACTTATGTTTAATAATAAAAGTTTATCGATTTTTCTAAAAAAAATTCCCAAAGAAGCATGTTGTTTTGACCGTTCTAGGTAGGCCTCTCTCCTTAATTACCATTTCGTGTTCACGTACGTGCGTATGTATATCAAGGGTGTGGAAATGGTGGAGCATTGAATTCGATTTCCTTGTAAACTTTCAAGCATTACACACTACGCATTTAACAGAATATTATACATAAATGCTGTGCAATAACTACGCCCACAATTTAAACCAAATCGGTGATCCCAACCTCCTGCACAAGCTTTTGCCTAATTCTTCCAGAGGCAAACAGATTCAGCCCCATAAAACGTCACAAACAATGCTCTCCATAGAAAACGTTACCTAAGTATACATATATTAGTGTGGTCCTTATAAGTATGATAAAAAATCAAGGTTTTTACAAATTTCTTCTGACCCTCTCAGAAGCTTCCAAATAGTTTAAAAGAATTTCGTCTAAAATTTTGTTAAAATATATTAAGGATTATAGGTCGCTCAGTGGCAATAAAATATTACTATTTTGGTATAAATTAAATAATAAAATAATTTTATTAACTTTTAAGTGAGAGTATAACATTAAAATTCGGGCACACATCGCATAGACGAAACGGGTTTATAACGAGTGTGTACTGTATTGTGTTGTGGCATAAGGCTTTATATGCACATTTAAATTTCTCTCATCAGCTCTCGAATCAGATGCAGACGCAAACTTTGACGTACATTCTATTCAGGTTGTTAAACGCATAGATAAAAGCATGACTTCGGATTCTGACATATAAATATGGGCCACGTTTCATTAAAATTGACAAGTGACAATTATGGAAAGTCGCAGTTGCCAAACTTGTGGTACATGCGAAATATAAAGTCCTTGAACGACCTTTATATATTAAAATATACAAATAAAAAACAAGAAGATTTTGTTTGTCGAATAGAAGATTTTAAGAGGGTCAGACAATACAAATTTTAAAGTTGAAAAATAAGGACCACCCTAACATATATTGTATTATTAAAATATAATCAGTCTACCACGTTTCCCGCCTGGAATTCCAATAGATTCTTAAGGACAACAAGTTATGAATCGATAATGGCATACGCGAGAGGGCTTGGCTATGATTTAAGGACACCATCGACACGCGGCGCTCGGCAACGATGACCGTGTTCCCGATGATAATTTATAAAGGTCCCGCGACGCAGGATTCCCCTGTATAGAAGGCACCAGAGGAGAATACAGAAGGGAGGCAGTGATTCTCGTCCTTTTGTCGATGCCAGGTGGCCACGGGAATAAGCGTCCCAAACAAATCGCTATCAGCCCCGGCATTGCGCGAGAGTAATGACTATAATCCCCAGGCTGATTTTTCATCTTTGTCACAATGTAAACGGGGGATATTGTTCCAAAGCATGTCGTGGACAAGTTCCGCGTTGGGAGATAAAAGTGCACGCTGCGCGCATCAATAACGCTGTTGCGATGCAACATTCTTGCACTTCGTGAAAGGGTTTTTTTTTTAATGAAATATCGTCTTTTGTTGCACTACTACAGCGTGAATAGTACCTCTACATATATTCTAGATGTGAAAATACTGCTTTTATTTCAAAACACTTCGTCAAATTTTTTAATGCACTTCAAGCTTCGTTTCTGCTCGTATGAATAAGGAATGGTACCTTGCCACTGCTCATCGTATACTCTATTTAAAATTTCAATGGACGTCCAGAAAAGAGCATTCAACTTTAATCTCATATGAAATTCACGAAGCATTATCGTGTTTCTTATGTTTCCTCTGATTACCTGACAAATGACATAAGGTTTGTAATTTTTTAAATATAATACAGTAGACAACGAATGCCACTCTTCCTCCAAAAACGTCTACACGAATCCCCGGTCATTTATCAAGGATTCTCAAAAGAACTCCTGAAGAGAACGTCCCAACGAGGACCACGATTAAAATATTAAAATGATGATAACAATGCTGTCGTTCATCTCCTTCCTATTCCCCCTTCTTGCCCACCCGTTACGTCGACAATATTTCAGCCTTACGTTGTTTGCCTCAGCCCCAACTGGTCCCTGCGTCATCGTCGACGCTTCTTCCCCGTGGCCACTTCTCCCAGTCATTATTCCCTTTTTTTTCTGCTCCTCGGCAATTAGGAAACTGGAGTGACACCAACGTTAAGCATCTCCTAAGCTATTAACCAACTACCCGCCAAGAAGTACATCACTTGCTTCAGTATCTCAGTTTTATCGCAGCGCAAAGGCTCGTGAAAAAGTCAGCGTCGCAACTGGACACCACTCGTTGTAAATCGAAGGTGGCACTGACCTAGCTGGCAGCTAGGACCCACCAGAGGTGGACCGTTTCACGACTCTCCTGCTCGCTGGCAGGTACTGTTATTTCACTGGCATACTTCGGCTGGAATACTAAATGAATCCAGCCAGAGAGAGAGAGAGATGCTAGGTGGCGGCGAGGAGGAACACGATGATGCATCACGAATTCCATCTAGAACTAGATACCATGGTTCCACTCAAGGCTGAGCGTCTCGTAACGTCGTTAGAATTCTTCCTCGAGGCAACTTATCAAATTTCGAACGGGTGTTGTGTGAATTTTACAAACTGTCGAGAGACGTGCACGAGGTTTAAATTTGATTAATAACGTACTGAACATAGGGGACCACTGATTACAATTTTGGGAAATTATAAAATTCAATGTTTGCTTTCTAGATCTACTTGCAAAAACAAATATAGTGGTAACCTAGTGTCAATGGAAAATTAGAAAAAAATATGGATTACAATTAAGCTACCACTGTAATTTAAATACAATTTCGTTCTTTCGTAATGCTTTGAACACCACTTCAACGCGAAATTTTGAATAGTACGTCCTGTGCATTTACCACATTGTTATTAAACTGGTGCAAAAATTCGTTTGCTTTATTGAGCCAAAGTCTTTATTAAAAGTAAAAATATGTTACAAGCTTTTTTAGTCCAAGTAGTTTCCATGGTGATCTATGACCTTCGTCCACATTTTGTAGGTGTCGTAAGAAGATACATTTCCGTACACCTAATATCACCTAACACTGAGCGAACGAACTTTTGCACCGATCTAATAAAATTCCAAATCAAAGCAACTAAAGGAAAAACAGAGAGCTTACAATAAAACAGAAGACACACTATATCCCTCCATAACAAAGACACAAAAATCACGTGCATCACGATGTGCGCTATCTATATACAAAATTTGAGCCAAATTCGTTAATCCTGCCTAATGCACTCCTTTATAAGCTCATTTGTGGCAGCCCGAAAAATTAGGTAATCTTCTGATGCAAATTGTAGACAAACTAATCAGCCGATTAAATGGCTGTTTAGCACTTGATTTTGGCATATTGTAAAGCATTAAAAACCATTATAAAAATTAAGAAAATATATATAGATATGTCACGAGGTGGCTCCAAACTGACGGTCTTTTTTAAACAGTGTACCTCCTAACTCAAATTTGGATTGTCTAAAGCAAAAAGACAAAAGTTGTCTATTAAGTATAACGTTATGCCTAAGCATTAACGGACCCATCCGTCCCAAATTTTTAATATTTTGAAAATTCATTGAATAACAGCGTGTTGAAGAAAAGGATGCCGATTTTCGCGACGATTCGTTTTGTAACTCGCGTAAAAAAGGGAATTTTCAAAAAATTGTCCGTTAATCCTTAGAGAATATAGTAACAAAGATGCCTGCAATATTTGGTCACAAATGCATCAATACAGATTGAAAAATCATGTATACCGTTTTGAAAAGTATCGTTCGGCGCGCAGACATTCGAGTGTGCGTTCGGCTCTGTATCTCCAAAACTAAGCTATATTTATATTTCAAACCTTTTGCATGCCATTCTAGAGATTTCAAACTAATATTTAAGCGGAAAAAAAAATACGATTTTTTCGACCATTTTACAGTAGTCTAATCCCTTAAAACGTGTCAGGAATGTTTTATGAGGGCCAGGAAATGATCGCACAATTAATGGAGTACTGTTACACGTTATCTGTAATAGAGCTATCTTGCGTGCTCTCCCGCATAGAAACTTCTAGGTCCCATGGTTGGTACCTTACAAAATTGCGATAAATGGAACTGTTGCGTCACTGAATCCTGTTGTGCCTGTAACTGTGCTTGTACACTAAGGATCAAAAGTCTGAGCGCATTCACACTATCTGCATTTTCTGCGTAAATTTGAAATGAAGCATACGGTCACTTGGCGAGGTTTTAATTCTGGAGTGTACCTATGAGGAAGAAAAACCGTGGAAGTCGGAAAATTATGGGACAGATTATTTGGAACGTTATAGAGATTCAAAACTCTACTTAGGTAGTTACTTTTAACAGTGAAATATACTGCAAAAATTCCTTTCTGACGTTTTGCTTCGAGAAACCAGAAAACCTTATACTAAAATAACTTTGTATTTTTATAATGGAAATGTTACGTGAAAACAAAAATGTCAAAGACACAGAAAATAAATAATAGAAAATGTGTTCTGTTTTTGCGTGCAACCTTCAGTACTTTTGCCTCAATTTTACCACACGAAAGCAAAGCCTATACTTTCTCTCTGATTAACACATACGCCCAAAGGGTCTAGTAGGGTAAGCATGGGCAAACGGCCCCCACGCCGATTCCTGGAGTTGTTATTTTTAAAACAATGCTCCTAACCTGAAACACCATTATGTAAAGTTTAAAATCACTACCGCCCCCTCCCCGTTCAAGGGTAATAAGGGGGTAAACGCCCTTAACGTTATTATTTTTTATCTCGGTTACTACTTAAAATATTTGAATGAAAAAAAAACGAAAAAATAGCTACATACTAACTGTACTTCATATATTTTTCTCTAAATTGTAAATCAATTATTAAGGGTAGAAAACAAATAATACATTTTTTGGGGGTAGTTTTTCGAAACAACCCTTTGAGTGACAACCTCCAAAAAAATCAAGAATAATGCTCTATTATCGAGCTATTATATATAAAAATCTGAAGGTGGTCGAGATGGTGGAACATAGTTAAATAATTTAAAGAAGACCATTATATTATAAATATGTGGGGTTTTGTGACGAGAAAGAGTATTTGTTGCGAGCCTGAGTACGCGTCATTTAAATGCGAATGGAAGAAACGATTGCGGTTCGTTTGGGAGATCGAAGTGTGAAGGTGAAGGTAGCTGCGGAACAACGCGCATGCGCTAAATACGAATATTTCCCAGATATTAATAGGGTCTAGCAGGGTAAGCATGGGCAAAGGTCCCTCACGCCGATTCTTGAAGTTGTTATTTTTTAAACAATGCTCCTAGCCTGAAACACTATTATGTAAAGTTTCAGATCGCTACCCTCCGTTTACGGGGAATACGGGGGTAAACGCCCTTATCGGTATTATTTTTTTTTCTCGGTTACTACTTAAGATATTTAAATGAAACAAAAGCGACAAAATAGCTACATATTAGCTGTAATTCATATATTTTTTCCGAATTGTAAATCAATTATTACGGGTAGAAAAAAATAATTTATTTTTTGGGGGTGGTTTTTGCAAACAACACCCTCTCTGAAGTCTCACAGAGTGTATTCCTCTTTTTGTATTCTTCATCGCGAGTTCTTTCTTTAAGTAAGTAGGATTTATTATTCGAATTCTGTACACGTGTAGTTTCGATTATTTATCCAATTATTTATACGCGCGCAAAAAGGAGGAACGATCACGAAGGCATCTACAAGATGGTATTCGAGGGTGTGCACGGAATATTTGCCAATTTTCCACGCGAATCGCCACGGAATCAGCGTGAGTGACCTCGAACACTGAAATTGGCACTGATCGTTACGCAGGTATGCGGTCACGATCTTGATCTTGCTGCACACGCGATGCCTGATCGTCCATTCACGCTGGATCGTAGGCGAGTGTGTACCGTGCCGGCTTACAGTATACCGCTGGCGAGCTATTTTCGTTTGTAGTAGGCGTGCATGTGTGCCAAACGCGAGAAGAAAGTAAAAAAGAGACAGAGGCAGAAAAAGGAAGAAGAATAACGCAATTAGCGTGGGTAACAACTGAACCTAACAGAATAAAAACATAAACAGTATTTATAATGTTGTACAATGATATTTTATGTAAATGTAAATTCAAAATTTTCTTCCCATGAAATAAGTGTAAAAAATTAAATTCATTATTCTACTTAAAAATATTCAAAAATTAAATCCTTCGAATAACATCCGGATGAAAAAGGAACACCACACAAACAAAAGAAAGAAATAATTATAACCAATCTCTTTAAACGATAAATATAAAATATACCACCATAATTTCGAATATCTTGATTATTATTTATACAATGAATAAACTCACCTACACATGAAAATATTAAAGACTTAAGTAATACATGAAAAATTAAATGAAAAAAGCTAAATTATATAAACCAAAATATATAATTCTTATTATGCATGCTAATTATCTTAATGTTGACAAAGCAATAATCTTTTGTAAATCAAATTCACAATTAGTAATTAAACCAGATATTATTATTGTAAAAACAGATACAAAAATGAATAAATTTAAATCAAAAAAATTCAATACGTCATTGTAATGAATTATTAAATAAACTCCCGCAGTCACAAACGTTGATGAATGAACTAAAGAAGGTACAGGAGTAGGAGCCGTTATATTTTCAGGTCAATCTATATTAAATATATAAATTTAATAAATTTTATATTATATCTATTAAATAAATCTATAAATTTTATAGATTTCACACTCATGAACCTCGATGAATATAGTTTCAAAAAAATACAAGAATTTTAAATTATGCTATTTTTACTTTCCAAAAGAAGAGAAATCGACGTTTGTGGGATATTATCTAGTTAGTCGGTACTCTAAAGAAGCTAAAATTGTTATATTATATTTAATAATAAAAATTGCGGTAAAGGTGACACTTCAAAGGTATTAACCGCCTTCAATTAACCACTCTTTGGGTCTCTATCGATAGACTCCGACCCGACCGTAATGAGATTCCATCGTTAATGAGGTAAGAAGCGCATCGAATGAGAAATATAAAGCCAACGGGCGACCTTCCTTTTTGTCTAGCCAGCGACCACTATAATGGCAGACAGTTAGGTTCAACGGACCCGGATTATGAGTCTGTGACTCTGCATATGTATCTGGACGCTGTACAGTCTTCGCAGACTCACCTCCAACGGACATTAACCACCGAGACTCAATTATATTCGATGAATCGATGTCAGTTTATGTTGATTGGAACATCGGAGATTGTACCAACAATGATCTAGGATCCGTGATCACGCGACTACAGTACCAGCCATAATTAATTGAACGGCTCAGCCTATTAAGAGAAACTAGGATTATACAGACTGTGCAATATATGGTGGGCAACATCGACTGGGAGGTGATCCTTCATGGGACAGAGAATACAAAATGTGGGACACATCTTTTTGATCGGTGGCATGGGAATACGAGAGGTTGGAACATAGTATCGTGTAATTATACAGAGCACTGTATTTTCGAGTAACTAGTCCGTGCGTACACGTATTCAGCATTCTCTAACGGATGCATACCAAACCGCTGAAAAGTTCTCAGCGATACGTCGAGCAACGTGATACGTATGATTACACCGTTTTCCTCTCTATTACCCTTGTTTATCTTCTGTCTAACAAGCGCGATTAAAATGGCTCACTGCCAGATAAAGTGTGTAGTACAGAACTCGGGAACGCACCCGCGTGTGAACGTGGTTATAAATGTCACTAACGAATCATGGCTACTTTTCGTGGAAGACTGTAACGACGGGTGGTGGGAAATTAAGGAAGCAATGATGCGATTTGTAGAAAGGCAGGAAGGTGAGTATGGGAGGATCTTGAGTGCCAGTAACTTGGCAGTAATGCCTCGATACTAGATCCCCTGTAAAACCTCGAAACTAGTCTTTACCCACTCTTCCATCTTCTGACTTTGGCGATGTCAGAATTGCTTGGTATGTGCACCTATAGGTATGGCAAGTAGTAGTGCGCTGTCCAAATGTGCATGCCCAAAAGGAAGAGTGCTCCGCAACGCGCATTCTGTGGCGCTGGTAAGGACTAAATTCGAGGTTTGACAGGGGATCTCGTATCGAAGCATTACTGTTAAGTGGCCCGCAATCAAACCCTTTTATTTTCTTCCCTCCCCACCAATTCTTTTATATTCCACCCTCCAAGTTCTTTATATCCCACCCCCTTTCACCAGTGGCGGATTTAAGGAAAATGGGCCAAGTGGCAAACGTTCCGAGGGGCCCATTTTTTTTTAAGAAAATGAAGAGGTAGTTTACTAAAAGTGGGCTAGGGTGGTAGTACTGAAAGAAAAATATAGTTTGGATAAAATCAAATTTTTTTAAGGATGACTCTTCCTATAAACCTCACTATTCCCTGGCACACGTACCACGTATCTTAAGGTAGGTGTCCACTTGAGAGTAAAACTCGCGCGAGAAGCTCCCGAAAGTATTTCTCGCAAGTGGACACTACGTCCGAGAGTGACTGTCGGAGAACGACGTTCAACTCGCAGACAGCAGACGCGTTGCAACTTGCTCTCGATTGGATACATAGTAATATTACTATCCGACAGTTGCTTCCGAAATACGAACCAGGTTCGTATTCTGCGAGTGCTGTTGCGAGAGTAGGTCTTTTGGGTTATCGCGTCGCGGCAGACACGGCGTTGCCAGATAGGCGTTTCGAGGCACGGCGTTGCCAGAGAAGTGTTGCTAGGCGGTTAACCGGAAGAACTGCGCGTCGCATTCATGCGTACAAAGTTTCGAAACTGCTGCGCATCTTCAATATGCAGTTCCCTCGTAAGAGTTGAACATGCTCCTAATTCTTGTCTACGCTGAATCCATGGCCTGACCCAGCAATTTCTCTTTCTACGTTTTGCTTCTTTGTCTTTTTTAAAATATTATAAGCAATAATCAAAGCACTAAGTTTTTGCACATCCATAATCACGGTTTCACTTCATTCGTAGCTTAAAAGAAACTGAGAGAAACTACAGAGAGTAGGCGCAGACCAATTTCTAGTGGACACGGTTCTGAGAGTTCTGTCGGATAGTAAGCTCTTGACGAGTTTTCTATCGCCTACCTGAGAGTAAAATTTTTCGAAATTGCTCTCAAGTGGACACACAATTCGAGAGTAACTATCGAGAGTAACTTGCGCGAGTTCTCTCAAGTGGGCACGTACCTTTAGGGTGTTTCATATTATAGGGTTAAAATTAAAATATTATATTTTTATTTTAGTTTGCGCATACCCTGATTCCTATTAATATAAAAAAAATATCTGACAAATTTTAGGAAGATTGGGTAATATTTAGAGGTTGCACACTTTGCACACTAAATAATATGTAGTAGGCTAAAGAAACATGATTGCCAATGATAATTATTTTTATTCTTAAGTCCTTAAAACAGAAACTAAACTTCAAAGGAGACTTACATTTAGATAAATTTACATTTTATTATTACTATTATTGTTCACACCTATAAAAATTCTGTAACTTATTATTTTACCCACATTTTTAAAACCTGAAAAAGCGAACATATGTAGGGTAGACCGGGGGCGGTAGTAACAGGGTGGCGAATGTAACACATATAAATTGTGTTGAATCTCAAAACATATAATGAATATTAACACCAATTTTTAATATACATATGATAAACAATGACATTTGGAATACACGCATCCATGTTCTAGCAGTATAGATACGCAATAGACATGGATAGTGAACAAAATAACTTTTCGATAACCTAAAGTAACTTTTTCTTACTGACTTATGAATCTAATGTAAACACTCCCTTTGCAAGTATGTGCATTTTTTAATCTGTAATTTGACCTTTTTTAAAGTAATACTGATCGTTACCTAGCACTTTTAAGCGTCTCGTTAGTCACAATTTATAATTGAAGTTCAAAAGCATAGTCGGGGGCGATTGTAACAGCGGCAGTCGGGGTCGGTTGTACCGCAACAGAACCGAATAGTGTCAAAGAAAGCGAATAATATTGTCTTGTTTGCATAGAATCCATGTAGTGTTACAACCGACCCGAGATCAGATACGGTTGCAACACTTTATACTGTATCGTTAGGGCTATAACATTCCGCTTCTCATTTTTTTTATTAATAACTTGGATATTACTTGACATACAGTGAAACTGTTGTGACTCAATAATGTCAGATAAGTAAGTAACATTTCCGTATAAGGATTTTTGTTGTAAATGTAATAGTTCCTGCGTAATCGTATTCCCAATTCAAAATGTTACTACCGCCCCAAGCCTACCCTAGTGATAAAACTGTGCAACCCCTAAATATTATTAAATGTGTCTAAAATTTGGAATACAGATCACTTAGATGAATAGAACCAAGGGGGCGAGCAAAGTTATATGAAAATAGCACCTTTGGAAAATTGAAACACCCTAACGTATCTTTCTCGAGAATTCTTTTGTTCCTCTACACATGGTTCGGCGCACCTATAACTGTAGCCAGGATACTGGCGGTGCCCGCCGTGTAACTTTCCAGTGCCGCTCGGAAATCCTGGACCCAAGCAGCGGGGTCCTGGGAGTCCCAGAAGGTCAATCCGGCGTGGTTCATCACGACCCTGCGCTGCCTTCCGCCTCGTGGTAAATCAAGAAGAGGCGGAGATCCCATGCCACCTCTCTGCTTTACTTAGAGACACCACTAACTCAAAGCAAAACGGTTATAAGCCACCCTGGACAGTCGTGGCACGGTTGGCGAGATTGTATTGTACGCTGAAGCGCACTCTACATTCACCCTCGCCTCCCATTAGACTCGATGCACCGGGGTCAAGAGGAACTTACGTAACCGACGTCTTATTACTGGACGTGGACCTTGTTACGTGATCGTTACCTTCGACGCGCGTTGACCTCTTAAGCGGGCAGAGGGTTTCTGCTAGCCCTTGGGTGATTGGAGATACTTGACACTACACGCATAAAAAAAATCCTTTAAGGAGATAAATTTACTTAACAAAAACTATTGGTTTATACTATCTAGCGTTTTGCCTGCATACTGAGGTATGTTTGAAGTAATATTCAGAATGTTTTTTATCTTTTTTACCAACTATATCTATGTATATGCGCGATAAAAAAGCTGAAAAAAATTCTAAGGATTACTTCAAATATACCTTAATATGCAGGCAAAACGCCAGATATTATAAGCTTATAATTTTTGTTAAATATATTCCCGAAGATGGCGTTAATAAAACGGGCAGTTACGCTAGAGTACTCGCTCGAAGTGTGTGAAAAATAGGCAGTTTTTATGAATCTTTTCCGCCCAAAATAAACGATCTACATAGTTCTGGTTTTTTACATTTGTTTACTAATGTTTTACACGAATTTCACGCCGTTATATTAAAAAGTGACAAATATTTATTATGTTAGAGGTATTTATGTGCGATCACTTTAAAAAATTCCTCCTTCACGGTTAACATGATTGTGCCCGAAATGTCCACTTCATATGTACACCCCTATAGGACACAATCATTTTATTTTTATCATTTTAGAACCACTTTGATGGCGAGCGTGACTTCCGTAGTATTCCCACTGACAAGGAAAGATCCCGAACCCGGAAATTCCAAAAAATCTGAAACTTTGTGAATATGTAGAGGATTTCCTCCTGATTACAACGCAATTTTTGTTGGCTGCCCAAATTCACTTTAAGAGGGTGAAATTAACCCCTGAAAAATCGGCTATTTCCCTATTTTATTTTGTAACTCGCAATCTGTAAGAGATAGAAAAAAAGTTTCAAGACAAAAGTTACTTCTTTTAATTAGGACTATCATTTGGTAACTTACAGTTCGTACAGTTCGCGAATTATAGCACAAAATCGGAAAATAACCGAAATTCAAGGGGTCAATTTCACACCCTTAGAGTGCATTTGGGCAGCAAACAAAAATTGCGTGTAATCAGGAGGAAATCCCCTACATATTCACGAAGTTTCAGAATTTTTTGAATTCCCAGGTTCGGGATCTTTCCTTGTGAGGCACAAACATTGCGACTTAAATCCACACATTTGTAATTATATTTTGGAAATATGAAAAATACAATTCTATACAGCAAGGAATAACAAATATTTAACGACAAAAAAATATTAAAATCCGTACAATAGTTCCTGAAAAAAATTCATGAAAATAGCCCTCTTGTTCGACTGGCAAATTAGAATGCACCCTTAATTTTCTTGAGTTTTAAATCATTTTCGTATAGTTTCAATTCGATAGTGGAATATGGCAATGAGTAGCTCCCCGAAATTGCTAGTAAAAAGGTTGAGGACCAAAGAGTCACAAACCTGAGACCACCATAGAAAAATCTTTAGGAAAAATGCTGTAAAATCTCCTGTGTTAATAGTTTTGCAGAAAGACACTTGGATTATTTAAAGTGTAATGCAAGATCAGGTTGTTACATTTTACATGTGAAAGTTGATAACATGTGCCAGTGATTATGAAAATGGTGTAGGTAAGTCAAAGATTTAAAAAACTTGAATTTGTCACTTATTTTGTAATGTAAAATGATGTAACACAAAGTAAATGATGAATTCAATTTTTTAACCGACTTCAAAAAGGAGCAGGTTATAGATTCGCCCCGTATGTATTTTTTTATGTTTGTCTCCGCATAACTCCTCAGCATATGGACCGATTTTGATGATCTTTTTTATATTTGAAAGAGGGCGATCCAATGCCGTACTCAGGGCCACCTTTACCAATGGGCTAAATGGGCTATAGCCCAGAGGCGCCCGTGATCCAAGGGCGCTTAAGAATCAAATATGTTGAAATGCTTTTTTCTCTTCAATTTTGGAGACAAAAATTTCTATCTGGAGCATCCTTGCGTCATGATCCGCGCGGACCGAACCGCAGGTGACAGTGAGAAAAAGTATCATGTTCTGTCTTTCCCTCAATACATGATGTCGCGGGCGTTTTCGTCTGTTCTTGCCGTGTCCACACCGCCGCAAACGGAACAAGACGTTCACATACGATTCGTTCGCTGAGTATTGTTCACGTTTGCGGCGGTGTGGACGCGGCGAGGGCGTTCGCGGGCATTGTTTTTGTTCGTGTTTGCCTTGATGGAGACCCGGGATTGCGAAGAAATTACACCGTTGGGGGCTAGAGCGCCAAAATTTTTTAGCCCAAGGCGTTCAAATTTCTTAAGACGGCCCAGCCCGTACTGCATCAATATTAGCCCAATATTTTGCCAGTTGTATTTAATAAAGACTATTGTCACCTAATTATTATTATTTTATGTACGTAGGCGCATATCTCCTCAGCATATTGTGTCAACCCATACAGCACACTTCGTGGCGGCAACGTTGCAGGATCGTTGCAGTAACCTTGCAGTGTTGCATGGTTGCAGTGTAATGTCGATGTTACGTTGCTGCGACTTTGCCGTGCAACATTACACGGGGCGGACATAGAATTATTGCTGCATAGTTGTGTCAATATTGCGTTGCAATATTGCACGGTAACGTTCCTGCAATATTTCTGCAACGTTACGGCAACGTTTGACAACGTTTCCACAATGTGGATGCAACGTTGCGCCAGTATTGCGGCAACGTTCCTGCAATGTTGCCGCAACTTTCCTGTAATGTTGCTGCAATGATCCCGCAATGTTGCGCAACGTTGCTTAATCTAAAATATTTAAACCTAAAATATTTCCGTTGTTTTTAATGATACGAGAAAGTGTCTGAGAGCAAAAATGTTTGCTTCAGGGAGACAATTATTCTGACGGAGACGATTTGTTTCTCAAGGTTATATTTCCCGAAATTTCAAGATTATCAATGGTTTTTTTAATAGGATGACGTATTTTCATTACTGTAACCTTATAGCCAATAAAAATACAAATTCAACCATGTATAATATGTTGTCCTTTTTGTCTAGCAATCATTTTTTTCCTGAGACATTTTCTCGTATCATTAAAAACAACGGAGATATTTTAAGCTTAAATGTTAGGTGACTCACCCTGCATATTTTAATGTGTAGAATGACACAGGGTGGAAGTTGTAGCACATACCTATAGTGTTACAAAACCCTAATGGAGTTTGTCAAAGTGAGCCTTCGTTTTTGACTAATTTGAGTTTAAAGTTTTGCACGGTAGGAGTATAAATTCGAATACGTTAGCAGTGTTATCAATTGTGGTTGTAGCTGCGGTGGTAAAGTGTTCGCCTACGACGCTACAGGTCGCCGGTTCGAAATCCCCTTGGGGGAAAAAAATTTTCTGTGAGAAAAAGAAATACGGGCTTTGTACTTCTATGAATTCCGCTGCACACATTCAATATCGTCGCGTCCGTCACGGACGACATTATTCATATTTTTGGCCCCACTGCGCGAAACGTTGCAGGAGGCGGACATAGCAATATTGCTGCAACGTTGCGACAACGTTGCAGTGCAACATTTCAATCTTGCACTGCAACGATCTTGCAACTTTGCTGTAACGAGATGGTGCTGTATGGGAATATACATATATAAAAAAACATCAAATAAAAAAATTTAAAAAAAATTAAAACCGACTTCAAAAAAATAAAAATGCACTAAAAAGGAAAATATTATTTTTTCCCTTATTTAATCTACGACTCTCAATTTTTTATGTCGACGCCTCTTCATTTGCACTATCTAAATCTGGCGCCGACTTAAAAAATTAAGAATCGTAGATTAAATAAGGGAAAAAATTATTTTTTACGTTTTAGTGCATTTTTATTTTTTTGAAGACGGTTTTAATTTTTTTATATTTTTTACTTACGCCACTTTTGAAACTATTATTTTTAACTTCGATACGCAAAATAAAACTGTTCAAGCTTGAGGTAAAATTCGGCTTATACTCGTTTGCCCGCCCACCAGAGATGTATTCCCTGAATGTCCATGAAATCGGAAGGAAAGCGTCAGCGCGTGCCGCGCGCCTGCGCAGTAGCACGAAAATTTCAGCGGTCACCTTGGGACTGTTAACAAAACGGAGCAGCTCGACTGAAATAACCCGTCCGTAAGAGTTCACTTTCCTCCTCAATGAAATCAGGACTCACGACATTCTGAGAGGCGAGGCAGAATGAGACGCGTGCAAAAAGAAGTAGCGCGTGTGCCGTTCCCGTGGGCCCCCGATGACAATACACGTTCCCCGCCCAATCGTGAAAAACGTGTACACCTTTCTCGATTTACATTCGTTTGAAAGAAACGGGGATCGCGCCCAGATACAAAGCTACCACCTCGAGGAAGGTCCTGCGCGTAAACGCTGAAATGTCCTACGTGATCCTCGACGGAGGCACGTAGATGCAAATTCCGAATCGTTCCCAGCATTCGAGGATCACATGCGTACTTCCGGCCTCCACTTTCGGTGGAGCTGTATCCGGTCGGGCAACCTTACTGGCTGACAATCGTAGGTACTCCCCAGGATGTTTCTTAGACTTCCGCGAGGACGCAGACAAATATGTAGCATTGGAAGTAGGGGAGAGGTGCTATAAAAGGGACAGGTTTCAAAGGGGACAAATCGAATTGCCAAAATTCTAAACGCATTGCACATGCAAGTTATTTTCCTGTTTATGTCAATACTAGGGCCCAGTCATTTGACGTAAAATTCACTGCGGTGTCACTTGCACCACAGTAGTAATTCGCCGTTGATGTTTTTCGGCAGTAAAAGAAAAAATTTCGTTGGTTGTCTGTGTCGTTTTTTGAGATCAAGACAGATACAAAGTGTTAAAGTGTTATATCATTAAAATAGCCTGTATTAAACTGAAACGAAAAAACTTAACAGGGAAGCTTAATTGATTATTTTCTTTGTTTTGAGGTTATTTTATATTAAACTCACAGTCTTAAATGGGACAGCATAACATGTCTTAAATGGGACGACTGTTTCATGGCTGTCCATCTTATACACATGAACTGCTGGTCACTATATGTATTTTACTTTCCTGTAAAGCTATTAGTGTATCATCTGATACATAGATGGCATTGTTTTAAATTATCAATTATTAGTTGATGGCGTATTGTTTCAAATTTAAGGATTAATAAAGTGACTATTCAAAGCGACAAACTTTATCGTCAAAACTTAATAATAAAATCTTTAATCTGCAATATGAAAACGTACCTGCCTATTTTAGTACAATTGATCTCATTTGTGTTCTAGTAGAATTTAATTCTAAACTAGTTTATTATTTAAGTGATTTATAGATTTTTTATATACGTACTTATATTTATCACTCGTGGGTATTACTATGTTGAACTTAGTTTGTAAGACATCAATTTTATAAAAAATATTACTTTATAACTAAAAAAAGCTGTTAAAGCATTAACGATAAGTCACACTCTATGAAGATAGTCAAAAATATTGATGATTGTACAGAGTTAATTTTTTCATAGATTCCATTGTCTTGAATCATTAAGATTTACAATTATAATTGCAATACTTAATAAGTTTATTTTTATTATTGTGCCCCTTTCATGACTTATAATGTTCCATTTAAAACCACCTAGTCGTAAAAGGGACATTTCCCACTTATTTGAAAATCGAAGATTTTGTTAGTTTCTATTATAATGTATGAGTTTGTAATATACTTTTATTGAAGGGAATTAAACACGCTTTCTATTGGTGTACTTGTTTTTTAAATACCTATAATGACATTGTCAGAAATGGACGCTAAACAAAAGTGTCCCTTTTATAGCACCTCTTCCCTATTCGTTGACACTTTGACTAAGTAATGTGTAGCATTCATAAAATTACGTGGAATATCAACTTACAAGGGAAGATCCCCAACGCGGAAATTCAAAAAATTATTAAACTTGGGGGATATGTAGAGGATGTCCTCCTGAGCACGTCGTAATTTTGTTTGCTACCCAAATTCACTCTGAGGGGGTGAAATTAATTTACCCCTGAAAATCCAGCTATTTTCCGATTTTGTGTTATAACTCGCCTATCACTTTTACAAACTGATAGTCTCAATTAAAAGAAATAACTTTTGTCTAAAAACTTTTTTCTATCTCTTACAGTTCGCAAGTTATAACACAAAATCGGAAAATAGCCGGATTTTGAGGGGTTAATTAGAGTGAATTTAGGTAGCAAAAAAAAAGCGTAATACATACTTATTTATCCTAATTTTTTGAACTTGCGGATTGCGGTAGGGATGTGCGGGTAATCGAATGTGTCGGGTACCCGAGCGGTCGGATCGGGTCGGATAACGTCGAGCGGGCTCGATCGGAGGCCCGGGACAGACGGGCCTACGAGTAGCCCGATTGTGTCGGGTAGCTCGATTAATTCGGATAGCCCGATTGTGTCGGGTAGCTCGATTAATTCGGGTAATGCGGTGCTTGATAAGTTGATATACGTATTCAGCTTTTTTTAAACAACCGAGTACTCGGTAAGCATGTACAAAATCTTTACATAATAAACAATATGTAACTTTATAATAAGATAATTTTCACGTGGAAAAATAATGCTTCTAACGGATTTATTCAAAGTGACCTTCATTCGATACCTACCACCTGTATATTAACTTTGTATATAAGGTGCATAAGTTGAATTTTTACTTAAGTGGAATTCTCGCGTAACAGCCCCCAAAAGTAAGTAATAGGTATGAATTTTTTTTTTAAACTATTGTTAATAATACATTAAACTTCCTTCTCTTAATATCGCAGTACTAAATACATGTTTAAAAACGCATATTATCTGGATGTTTCATAGTATTTAAGAAAACTATACAAGCATATGAATATGCTTTTTAACGTATTTATTTTAAATTAGCATGTAAAAGACGAAGCTGTTGCACATTTTTCGGTAATATCTTTGTCCGTGTACTTGTTCCATTGCATGCCTATTTCCTGTATCAACTGTAAGATCATTGTTTATTTGTATTCATAAATGTTTATAAAAAATGTTTCAAGTGAAAATTATCTTATTCTAGAGTTTCATATAGATAAAGATTTTGTACATGCCGAGTACTCGGTTGTTTAAAAAAGCTAAATATGTATATTAACTTATCATGCACCGCGTTACCCGAATTAATCGAGCTACCCGACATAATCGGGCTACCCGAAGTAATCGGGCTATACGCGACATAATCGGGCTACACGACACAGTCGGACTACCCGTAGGCCCGTCTGTCCCGGGCCCCCGCCCGAGCCCGCCCGACTTTACCCGACCCGACCCGAGCCCGAAAAGTCGGGTACCCGCACACCCCTAGATTGCGGATCTTCCCCTATCCAGTTAGCCTGTTAACTGGAGCAGAGATGTCTTCAGTCTACTAAAAATTGTATCTTTAATAACTGTTACAGTCGAAGCAACTCCTTTCGTCCACTGTAAATGCGACATAAGCTTGAGACATTGTTTACTTCTTTTGTATGCGGGAAGTTTCGAAACTTTCGTGACGAGTCGACTCATCGTATCGAATGCGGAGGGATTTTTGAACGACGAATTAACGGGTTCTCCACAGATAGCAGTGTAATATTGATAAGAATTTGCATTGAAGACTGTTAGAAGGAACGGAGTACGGAGAAATGCAGGGGAGCATTGGTTGAAAGGGGGTTTGTTTAAACGTGGAGTCATGTATAGTGCGACAGTGAACTTGTTATGGGGAGAAAACTGTATAAATCGAACGAAAAATAGAAATAAAATTTTTTCTATAAATCGCTTCTATGCCACAAATGAGGGCTCGGATGCAATAAGGGGACTTGCGCTCGAAAATGCGAAAAAGTATTGTCAAAACGCGAAGAAATATTGGAAAATTAAATGTTGTTAAACTGTATTTTAAAAAATATAGTGTTGTAAAGCTCGTCACGACACACATTTTTTCTATTTACAGTTTGTTTATCGATTCTTTACTATTCGAGCTAAAAATTATAAACCAAAAATTTTTCATCGTCCAAAATCATTATTTCTTTAAACATAAATTGCGATAACTTGAGTAAATATTAAGGGATCGTTATGAGACTTAAAACATAACTTGAGAAAACTCTAGCGAAGCCGTGAAATGTGTGCACAAAACCTTTATGTTAAAAAATTTAATAATATTTAATTAAAAAGAAATACTGGAATTCGCCGTTAAAAAGTATCGAGGCAATTTTGAGGTACATATAACTTACAGCGACAAAGTTTTTCCTTAATATACAAGGAAGTTTTTCACCATTTTCACACTGATTAATAAATAATTGTAGAAGATATGACGATATATATAAATGTCGCGCGCCAGCAACAGTCAGCAGCTGCGTACACTCGCGTTACACTGCAAAGACATGACGTTCTCACTATTGTATGATAATATATTACAAAAAAATATTGCGATATTATTTTCGAAATATTTAGTAACACTTTTATTATAGTATTTACACGCAATGGTAGATGCCACAAAAATTGAAATAAAAAATTACGAAAGTTTATTGACGCCTGACAAAGATTTACAGAAAATAAAAATAAGTCAAATCGTCCATATCATTTATTTTCCCAATAGGCAGGTAGATGTTTATTATAGTTATATTGGGGAACCAACTACTGTAAAAATTAAAACATCTATTGGAGTGGAAGATTTGCAAAAAGCGCCATTGGCATGCGGAGTAGGAGTGAATGCTGAAAAACGTAGACTTTGAAAATTGACTAGAGTATCGTACCTCCAGTGGACACGATCCCTTAATATTTACTCAAGTTATCGCAATTTATGTTTAAAGAAATAATGATTATGGACGATGAAAAATTTTTGGTTTATAATTTTTAGCTCAAATAGTAATGATTCGCTAAACAAACTGTAAATAGAAAAAATGTGTGTCGTGACGAGCTTTACGACACTATATTTTTTAAAATACAGTTTAACAACATTTAATTTTCCAATATTTCTTTGCGTTTGGACAATACTTTTTCGCATTTTCGAGCGCTAGTCCCCTTATTGCATCCGAGCCCTATGTATTTTCAAAGTTATAGGCCGAAATTCAACTCCGTATCGATACTATACCCTGGTGAGTCCCGCGCCTCCGGACGTCCAGCATACCTAAAACGCATTTTAAACGCATTTTTCTCGAAACCACGCTTTCAAAATTGGCGCCGGGGATGATCAAAAACTATTTAACCGACCAACTTCAAATTTTGCCCACTTTTAGTTTATAATATTCCTCAGAACATGAGCCTAAATATTTAACCAAATTATGAATTTTAACTACTTTTTTGTAACCAATAATACACAGATCTTTTGCGAAAGATACACACATAACTGTTTAAAGCGCCGCAATTTTTAAAATATACCATCTTTTTACACCATATTAGGTTCATATTCTTAAATTTTGTTAAATAAATTGAAAAAAAAATTGTATTGGTCTGTTTCACATAACTACCAGAGACACTACAACCGGCGCCGTTTTGCACCTCGAGAAAAAAACCTATTTTAGATACTGCTCTATTACTTTTGTATTTATAATAATTTTACTGTCATAAAAAAATTTTTTACTTGTTATAATGTTAAATAAAGTACCTTTAAAGATCCAAAAGGATTATCGCATTAGTATCTTTGCAAAAATTCCTAAAAATTGTTAAAAAATAAGCCGTTGATACGGACTTCTCCTCTTAAGGGGATACGGGGTGCAAAAGAACCTGGATACTTGTAGGTGAAACTCGCCTGTGGGATTCCGTCAAGAAGTAGTATTAACCCTCCATGGTCACACTGGGTCCAATAAACCCGCTTTTCAACTTTGGAGCTTGATACCGGGTAAGTTCCTGGCTTTCCTTTCCGATATTTTTGGTACATGTTGTCATTTCATTTCTTACTAAAACGCGACTATTCCATATTCTACAATTTTCAAAGTGTGTATTATAATTTTTGGGAATCGATTGGACTGATACAGTTCGTAAGGTAATTGTTTAAAAATCGGCTGGGTCCATTGAACCCAGTGTGACCACCGCGGAACTTTACAGAAGTGTGACCACGAAGGGTTAATAGTATTCAGAAACAGCAGATGTGCTTACTTAACAACGAAAATAAATCATGTACCTAAGTAGTGGGAGAGATAGTAAAAGAGGAAGATCAGATATGGAGCCTCGACACTTGTACGCCTTTTCGACCTGTTACACAATTATTGAGGTCCTACTGTATTCCCACCTGGCCGGTCAATAAAATTGATTTTTGCACATTACACTATCTTAAACCTCGCTTCGAAAGTGTGTTGCTAAAAGTTCATTTCAGAATTCGATGAAGTAAAAAAGCTACAGAAATTTGAAGTTTCGATAAAGCAAGATTTAATACTAATAATAAAATTAAATTTAATGATAAAGTGCTCGAGGTTTCATAGAACCAAACAGTATTATAAACGACAAAAATATCGAAGCAGGAGAGAAAGTTCAAATTTCCTCAGTATTCTAACTTATTTTGCATTGCTTCCGAAAAATCACCCTAAAAAGTATACCTACGCCAAATGGCAAGATCTAAGTAGTTAATTGCACGTGATCACTGAACATTTAAGGAGAGAATAATTCGAAGGGAAAATTCGTCGTATTAAATTTCGAAATGATAAAATATTTATAATGATATACGGTTCGTTAAGGGTAATGTTCCCGTGAAAATGTACACTCGCTGATACTGAAAGTTACGACAAGCCAGACATAATGGCGGAGCGGTTGTGATCGAACGGCAGAAAAATGAGGAGGCTCTCGAGGGTGTCTTCCTCGAGAAGTCTCCTGGCGCGGATATTATCGGCTCGGCCGTTCCCAGTCCTTCGTGGCTAGAATGGTGATGATTACATGGTTGTGGGCCTGGGGATGAGGTTACAAGGGAAATCGTTGCTGGACAGAAGGGCTAACAACGAGCACAGCAATTACAAGCGCGTCGAAGTGATCGCAATCTTTTGAGGAAGAACATTCTATAAATGTTCTGAAACTTTAGACATGAAACTTGAAGCGTCTGACGGTGAATAAAAGTGAGATTAACATAGAAAATTGCTGTATTTTAATTCAGTACTTTTTCTGAGACATTAAGTACAGTGGCGGACGAAAGAAACTTGACAACTTTTAAAATCGCATAACTATTTTAGAGTTGGTCCAAACGACATGAGTTTTTTTAGAAGCTAGAAGGATTAGTTTGCTAAGGGATGTGATTCGTCGTTTTGAAAAAAATGCACTTGGTCAGAACAGCAAAAAAAAAATAGTAAAGATCTTTTTTTAAGTTTTTTTTTTATGAGCCTGTAATGAAAATTCAAAAAACTGGTTTGTAGATTGAAGTAAGTTATATGCGTGCCTACAATTTCATCAAAATCGGTTAACATTGCTCTGAGCTATAAACGCTTAAAGATCGCAGAATAAGGTCGAAAATCGCGAAATTCCCGAAATCAGTGATTTCCGACCTTATTCTGCGATCTTTAAGCGTTTATAGCTCAGAGCAACGTTAACCGATATTAATGAAATTTTATGCATGTATACTACTTACTTCAATCTACAAACGGGTTTTTTGAATTTTAATTACAGGCTCAAAAAAAAGTTTAAAAAACAACCTTCACTGTTTTTTTTTTGCTATTCCGACCAATTGCATTTTTTTCAAAACGACGAAACATGTCACTTAGCAAACTAATCTTTCTAGCTTCTCAGAAAAATCTCATGTCATTGGACCAACTCGAAAAAAGTTATGCGATTTTAAAAGTTGAAAACTTTCTTTCGTCCGCCACTGTATGTACAGCGTACCTCCTCGATGATTGCTTTGAAAATTCAAAATTTGTTCTACAATTTAGTTGAAATAGTAAGGAGAGATAAAAGTTACTAAAATATGTCAATACTGTTTCTAACTTCGTGGCTGGTATTAATTTAATTAAAATTAATTATAAATATATATCAACCACTCAGTACTATATATTTGTTACGTTGACTAATCATTAAATATTTTTTTAATATAACATTATTAAATTAACATTAATTTGTAATCAGATATGTGGCAGAAACGATTCACGCCTCCTCCCATGCATTCTAAACTCAAAAAGGAAGATGCTAGATTGCATACTAAGTTCCTTCAACCACCTACAATGGAGTCGGGTTTCCTAATGAGGCTAAAATTATTTAACCCTGGCCCGTGACTAGCGATCATAATTAATTCTTGCCCCTCCAGCGAAATTTGCTAACTGGCATGAATTCTCAACATAACAATCCGAATTAGTCACAACTTGCACCACTGTATATACAATTTTGAAGGTAAAAGAGTAAAGATTGTAAGGTGTCAAGATGTAAAGTAGTAATGTAAGTCTAAAGATGTAAAGAAAATCTAAAAGTGTAAAGGAACTCTGGGGATGTAAGCAAAATCTGAAGATGCAAAGAAAGCGTGAAGATGCAAGCAAGCAATTCCACAAAGCGCGGAATATAAAGACATAAATCTTTGTCAGAAAAGTATGGATTCGCTACTTCAAACGACTATTTGCAACTCACCGAGTCTATATTTATACCGAGTTCGTAATGGGTCTTCGAACGAGTATGTTAACGGAAAAATGCCAAGTCTCGGTCGGTCTGCTTTTTGCTGTCGGTTTGCTTTTCCTCTTTGCAGAAGATCCGCCCAGCTGCAGATAAAGGGAGAACGCGAGCGCAGACGCGAAACATTTAATGGAGCAGGCGCCACGTAATATATATTGCAATCAGATGGAACAATAATGCGCGAAATAACGCAGCAAATTGTCCTTATCTAAAGTGTAAATCAAAGAGAAAATTGAACCAAGCATCCTAAATTCCTTTCCTCAATTTTATCATCAAAACCACACCCTTCTCCCTAAAAGCCCACTATTTTCGAAGCGGATTAGAAACTCATAGTGCAAACTTTGCAGAGGTCTGGCATTTATCAAAGCCAACAACAACAAAAATATTAGTGAACGCTGGTTCGAAGATAAAACACGTTTGTAATTTTGTATTATAAAATAAGAGTACTTTTATTCAGTTGCTTAAGTATGTACTTACTTTTAGTCGTCATAGGAGGTCCTCAGAGTGTCTTCCGCCCATCCAGATGCATAACTCAACGCGCCTCCGTGTGGAGCATTCACGAAGGCTTAAAAGCACCAGGTTTTTTCTTTCTTCCTCGTCAACAGTTCCAACTTGTCCTCTTAATTCGTTGGAAACGCGAATCAGGACTGCTGATTGTCACTAATGCTCTCAGCCCAAGCCAGACTATCCCAGCTATCAGAAGCTCAAACTATCATTATAATTCCCAACTATCAGAAACTCAAGGAGGTTGATAATTAAAACACCATTTATAGTACCTACCTATTCATACATCCTAGAAATAAAAATCAGATTCCAAATATGCAGCCTCTCTACCTTAATTCACCTCCACAAAAATACTCTTCAATCCCCATAACTATTGCCACTTGCTGTTCACATTTCTATATTCTACCTCCGCCCACGCCAGATTCTTCACCTCCTTGCCAAATTATTCTACAGAAAATTCGAAATAGGCTTCACGACCAGTACCTACAATACTCGATACACAAATGTGGCATGCAAAATGGAGAAAAATGCTGCACCGAATCTCTCGAGCTGGTTCGCACAATTTCGAAATAATTAGCGTCCGCGCTGACGTTAACTGCCACGCGGCTGCAGGCTACCTGCAATTGTCGATGCTCCCTGGTATCTTAACGCGGCTTATCCTGAATCGCTTATTCCACGGCGAGACGGGCCTGTTCCAAGAATAAAAGGGGACGTGAGGGTCCGCCGACCGATTCCTCTCCCAGCGGATCCCTTTCTCGAGGGGGCGTCGAACGACCTAACGAGGGTGCCGAGTAAAGTGTTACCAGATTTTAACGAATCCTCTTCGAAGAATATTTGATTCCTGCTTAACCGTTTGCCTAGACACTCAATGGTTCACGAAATATTTAGCGAGACAGATGGCGTACTAAAAGTAATTAGAACAAAGCAACGCGAGAAAATAATGTAAGAATATCCAAACCAGAGATGGGCAAAATTTTTATTTAAATAAAATTTCAAATAGCGAATGAAAATTAAAAAAGTTATTCGTAAAGTGTCGAATAAAGTTAACTCGGGTTAGCAAACAAACGATGAAATTTTTTTTAACTTTTATTCGTAATTCGAAATTTTAATTAAATAAAAATTTTGCCCATCTCTGATCGAAACCCAACATGCGCTCTGTATTTTCAGCTTGGAAGAAGCTTAAAGGAACGAGCGCTCCATAGAGTAGCCAGTGGAGCACCGTATTTATTGTTAAATATCTCGTAAACTATCGAATATCTACGCGAAAGGCCAAGCGTAGATGAAATATTTTTTGTTTCTCTATTCGCTTGCGAAGTTGCGGTGAAATCGATGCGCAACGATCCATGTGGTCCCCTTTTTAAGCTCGGTACTGGGCACCCGTCGCAGCCTGTATCTGCCTGGCGAGCGTACGTGTATATACGTATGTACACGCTTCTAAGGAGTCTCATTAAGCGAGACAAGGACGAAAGGCGCGGCGGCGTCCTTGAGGGATCTTTGCACTCGTGGTCGCATCTTCGCCGCGCGTTTTCTTCGTGCCGACCCATCGAAGGCCGCGAAATGGCTCCGCCCAGGTCATGGTCCGTGCACCTGAGTGCAGATTGCACCTGTGCTCATGCACACTTTTTTCCTCCTTTCCATCGATGGCCCAACTTCGCGAGCACGCAAAAAAAGGAGTGAAACCGTTTCGAGTCTTTGTAGCGAACCCGGCAGCAATGAAGTGGCTGCGCGTGGAGAGATCTAATTAGATTGGAGGTTAGGTGAGCTAGTATCGCGACTAAGGTTGCCAACTTTTTTATGGAAAATATAGTACTATAGGCCGAATGTGATACAAAATATAGTACATTGTGGAAAAACATAGTACTTTTCAGAGGAAAGTGGTATAAAATCAAACAACATTAAAACGACATCTTATTTTCTAAATGTATATTTTTTGTGCATTTTCATTAGTAATTAATTTATTGTCTTTAACAAATATGTCAAAGGTTTACTTGCACTGAAACTCCAAATTAACATATATAAGGAGCTCATTTTTTTTAGAGGTAGACTAGCTCTGTTTCTCCCTTCCAGTCACTTCATATTCAATATATAAAAAACCCTCTTTGTTAAAGTTTAAATTCGCAAACTAAGTTTTTGATGTAGCCATAGAATAAAAAATAAGTAAAATTGTAGAATTTTATCAATGTATCAGAAATATAGTATTTTTACGTAGTATATCTTTTTCTAACAGTATATTATACACTAGACACAAATATAGTATAACACTATATATTATAGTACGGTTGGCAACCCTAATCGCGACACTGTTGGGTGGCTGGTAGCGGAAGATTTTATATAGATTCTGTTGTTTTTGGATAGTCTTTCTAACAAGGGAACTTAGGCAACCCGAAAATTCAGAAAATCATCCAACTTGTGTGCAAGAAATCACCCCTTAAAAAATACAGAATTTTGTTTTTCGAGGAATATCTCGAGAACGGTGAGAGATATTAAATTGAAGTTTAAACAAAAGTTGCATATTTTTTTATATCTACAAAACTGCGTAACCGTAATTATGAAATTAATGATTGGTGTGGGGGTGACTTGAAAAGTATGGATTTTTCGATAATTATTTTTTCGCAGTTTTGTGGAAATAAAAAAAAGGTACACCTTTTGTTGATACTTCTTTTCGATATCTGTCACCGTTCTCGGGATATCCCAGGAAAAAGAAAACTCTGCATTTATTCAAGGGTTGATTTCACCCCCAAAGTCAACAAAAAATAGGTTTGTCTTGTGCATCAACTACTCTACTTGCACACAAAGTTGCATAATTTTCTGAATTTTCGGGTTACCTAACTTCCCTTGTAAGTTGCTGCTGTATGCTGTGTTTAACACTTTGACGACCCTACCTATTGGAATAAACTTATGCCCACTGTCAATCTTTTTCAAATTTTCTAACCGTTCATTGACTTTTTAACACCATCAGAAGCAGCATACTGTAAATAGAACAGAAATCTGTGAATGATATAGTTTTATTGGTGACAAATATGAAATAAAGTTGAATTTCTATCACGCATACGTGACAGCGGCCATCAAAGTGTGAAGATGAGGTTCTTTTTTTGGGTGCAATATGCTTGGGATCAAATGACACATGTAATTTTGTGGAATAAGTGAACATATCTTTGAAAATGCTTCCTTAGCGTTATAAAACAAACTTCTATGTCCTGCAATTCACTTTGTTTCAACTCAGCTTAAAATAATCCCAAGAGTAGTTGGGGTCTTCAAGCCTTTTAAAAAATCAATCCTTTCCCTGTCCATTCCCCTAAATTCTACGCGTTAAATACAGCTTACTAGGCTGACAATGGAAACACCGAAGTACTTTCTCAGAACGTCGATGCAAAAGTGCCTCAACTAATGCTACCTATTTTGGGACACCCTGTAGAAAGGCCGCGGAGACGCCGTTCGATTTATCGACTATCATCGGTCCGATGATTTATGGGATTCTAGCGGCGGTGATTTAAAGGTGCCGCGATGATTCGATGATAACCAAGAGAACTTATAGGATGGAAGCTTCGCTGGTCTTCCTGATCCCATTCCTCAACCGCTGTAATTAAAGCGATAATTGCAGATGGAGTGCTCGGCACGAAGAAATCATGCTCAGCACCTCGAAACGAATTTTTGATCCAACGAATTCGAGCAGACCCACGCGGTTCTCACGAGCCCCGCGCCACGAACGCCATTAATCACCCTGTGGGATTATTTTGAATGGACGTTAACAGAGATAGATGTTACACTTGCGCCCGGAGATACCGCGAGCCTTGATCCAGGAAATTCATGAGCCACGTCGAGCGTGAAAGGACCCTGGCCCGTTGATGCGTCGTTCCGATCTACAGCGGACGCATCGGACGGAACGTCCTTTTAAAAAATGTCGTTATCTATATTCGATGATAGAATGGAGTGGATGTCTCGCTTCCGTGTTAGCCCGATTTAGTTGCAATAACGAGCTTTCGTGGCAGTGGAGCTAATGGCCTTTTCAAGAATCGCGTAGCTGTTACCACGCTTTGTGATCCATATAGTTGGACATGCTCGGTAACGTCACTTAAGTGCACGCCACTAATTCCTCTTACAGCTTGCATACCTCGAGAAATGTAGCGAGTGTAATAAAGGGGCGAGTAAAAAGCACCTGACGTTCCATTAACGAGCGCACTGGTCTGCAACAACGCAATAGGACTCTAATTTTCAATTCTTTGCTCCTAAGTAAGCTGTCTTCATCTGTTTACTGTCACATCAAAGATTACTTTCTGGGAATTAGAATCGAATTTTCGCACTACTTAATAATAATAATGAACCATTCGAATAATTGAAAAAATGCAACATTTGAGAGGAACAAATGTTTACGTTGATTTAGGTAAATATATAGGTACTCATAAAGGTGTGAACTTTTTTTTTTAAATATCTACAGACCCCAGTACCTACCTCTCGAATTCTCTAGAATACGTGTTTCGAAATTTTCAAAGAGCTTTTTAGATTCCACTGACATTCGTTCTCCACTTAGCGTCAAGGAAATTTCGCAGAAGGAGCAAGGCTGTGGAAGATGGTCACGTATCTCTTGTAATATAGCAAACATTCAGGTTTCTCTTTGCTAAGGCCTTTTCAGGGTTACGCCAAACGAACGTCGATACTGTCGGCGATAATGGTGATTCTAACGGCGGGCTCTACATCTTCGAGCCGCCGACAAACCCTCGTCCTTCGACGGAAATCGTATAGCTGGGACGGCTCTTTTGTCGTTCTAACAGGTAAGGACCTGTGATCGGCCAGCAGGTCCCACGAGGAACTCCCGTGCTCCGTTTCATTTCGAATGTAGACCTCTGAACGCTTTGAGACATTAAATGTTTATTTGCTTTCTTTACAGTTGAAGATAATATGATAGAATGCAGTCAGCTTTCTTTTTAGAATAATCCAGGTCAATGACATATACTCTCATGAAAACCGATTTTTTCTTCTGCATTTAATTTAACCATTTGAGTAGGATGAACGCAGTCCGTGCGGGTAACGCTCATCGGCGTTCTGGGAATACTGTGAAGCAATGGGAGTGGGGGATTCCCGCACACGATATACGACGAACGTTTTAATTTTCGTATTCAAACGGTTGAACGAAATAAATGGATAGTGGAAGTTGTCAACTTGAACATTTCTATTTTCTAATCTTGTGAAGGAAAAGTGTGGTTCCACTTGCCACTTGGGAATATTGACCAATTTGATCACTTGGAAGCAAGTAAAATAATTGAGGCACTTGATGGAAAAAGGGCACATACGCCAAAATGCCATTTCAAGAAAATCGATTTCAATGTTTTCATTATTGTATAACTTAATAAAAAGTAATGCAATTAAATCCATTTTTTAAGGATGTAGTAGTACCGTGTCCTTCAAACGTTCTGAAAACAGAAGTCATGATTTGATTATGATATGTGTCTTTATTTATAAGTTTCAAGCAAGTGGTTTATGTGCCCCTTTTTCCGTAAATGTGGAAAATTCGTAAAAAGTTGCTTCCTTGTTTATTTATTTAAATATAATTTTGTTTACTTACTTAGTTGCACATTTTTTTATACATTGCTTAAATAAAAATACAAAATGAAGCACAAAAGTGAACAAAAAATGTAATGTTTTAAGTATTTTTATTTTTTACTTGATGATCTCTGTCAAATTTCTTGTGGCAATCATTTCTAAAGCACATTGTAACAAAATAAAATGCATTTTCCTTTCACCTATTTTCCCGAATGAGATATATAACTGTGTGCCGCAAGACATTTTAGTTTCTTCGATTCTTCATACCAAGTTGTCTTACAAATAAATTTTTTCTTCCCTAAATTAGCTTCTTTCCTTACGGATTCAATGCTCGCCTCACTTTTCATATTTCCTCGCTTACACAAAATCCTCTATGAAACAAAAGTATGCAGGATAGCACGGCAGCGCGACCGCTCAGTGACTATGTAGTAAGGTAAAAGTACCAATAACTGGACACGTCCCAATACCTGGACACCAATGACATTCATATTTTACAAAGCTTCATAGAATGTTTAGAACAATATTGTTGGGAATATATGTTATTTTGCAACTTGATATCTTATATAAAAAATTGAGAAAGCCCTAGATGTAAAGTTTAATATATAAAACAGTCTTTAAATATCGGAGGTACATGCACTTGAATTCTGCGTAGATTTCTTAAGTAATTCTTAAGAAAAATACAGTTAGTTGTTAAGGTGATAATAATCTTTATATAACATTTTTCTGAGAAAAAAACGTGTGTACAGAATCTTAAGAAGTTTCTTGTTACATACAAAACAAAACATTGATCGGTTAATGTTGATTTTAATTAAAAATATACGTGTTCATGTATACCGGTACATAATAATCTTGTCCTCTGCACGCTGTCCCAATAACTGACCAGCCGTCCAGTTGGTCAGCCTGTCAGCATTTTGAACGCTTAAGGCAGGGTCCCACTAGTGCAACCGCGCGCCGCGCACGTTTTTTTTCGACGCGCAAGGCCGATTTGTTGCAGAAAGACGTTCGAGGAGTTTGGAGCACTTGAAAGGGTCGACTTTTACGACGACCCGTGCGTCGAAAGCGTTCGTGTACGCGCTATGCCGGGATTTCTCTGCCAGGCGCGCACGCGAATGCACGCCGCGCATTGTCGAAAAGACAAAAAATGTGTGTTTTTCAACGAAAATGTACTCTTTACTCCTACATATCACTTGCATACGTGTGTTTATGGTCTACTATTTAGTTTATATATTAAAGCAAGCAATGACATGAAAATTATTACTGTAAATAGCAACAATTATACTGCTGCGATAGGTATACTTGTTTCTAGATACATCATAATTGTAATACACTATATATGCAGATATGTGACACTGAATTATAGTTGTCCATCTATTTCTCAAAAACAATTAAGTTATTGCTTTGATTCATCCTGCAAGAAAATGCTACTTAGGTGTAAAAATATCATTTTACCGTGACTTCTATGTTCATTCGTTCACGCCAGAGGCTATTCATACGCCTAAAAATGTAAACTATTTAATAGTACAATGGTGCATTTACTATTTCAGATTACTCGTAATGACATTATGTATCTACTTACTGTCAAAGCGTTCACCGCCGGTGACCGCCTCAGCAGTAAATGTGTTAACTGTAATTCCGTTTCCTATCGCATTGCATCTCGACATTTGTGGATGTACGGAAGTCAAATTTTAATCATTTTCTAAGTCATAAACCATTGTTAGTACCTTCGGGTAAACTAAATGTAGGTACCTAATTACTTAAAAACAAATGTTTCAGTATGCAATAAAGTAACAGCATTTATGACATCCTCTATAAGCCAGATATTTCGGGACTTTAAGTACACACACCAGGATATACTTGCCTACCCATTTCAGAAATGCGAATTAATCAGAGGAAATGATACACGTGTATTTCCTGTGCAGGGGTAGAAAGTTCGCGTCTGGAAGGAATGCTGATCCAATTGGTTATGATATAATCTCCCCTCTACCCTCAATCTCATATCGTGTGAGAATAAAAACAAACAGGACGCGGGGAATACAGAATACCATAATTTTATTTGAAACACACTTTCCAGCAATCTGTGACCGAGACGTAGTAAACCCCTTCAAACATTTCAAGTAGTATGAAGTGTGAAGGCGTTGTTTCGGCTACTGGCATAACCGCCGTCGTTAGCTTTATTTAGATAAAGAAACCAAGATGTAGAAAAGGAGGCTAGTATTTCCACTGTCTTCAACGTGCGCGCCTGGCAGAGCGTCGGCCCATTTCGTGCGCGCGCTCTCATAAATTAGACCCTTTCAAGTGGACGAAAACGTCGTGCGCGGCGCGCAGTTGCACTAGTGGGACCTTGCCTTTAGGTGAAGTCCCAATACCTGACCGCATTGTCGAACCGGTAAAATGTCTGTGTTTTCTCAAATTTTTGTATATCAAAAGTGTAAGTACAAGTATACTGTACATAAATTAACAGTTTTTTATTTTCAAGTTTTTAGTCAATTACATGCTACATTTTCAACATAACCTAAAATTGAAAAATGAAAAGTTCGCCCGCAAACCATTCACACAAACACTAGTGGCGCCCTCTGCGCCGAGCTTTGCGTCATCTTCCCCATTGACCAGGTATTGGGACACCAAAAATGGGACGCTGGGACAAATCAGAATTCTATTGTCCATGTACTGGTACACATAACTACTTGTGTTTTTACTCAATATTAATTAAAATAACGCACTGAAAACAAAGTTTTAGTAGCTCATTTGATAGAAAGAAGTAACATTTATCTGAATATTGGCACTTTTGTTAAAAAGGATATTTATTCTTAATCCATTTTTAAGATATACAACTTTGATATCCTTAAGTGTCCAGTTATTGGTACTTTTACCTTAGCTGCGTGCCGATCACTCCGCGTAACAAAACAGCATCTAGCTAATCTAAACGCGAGCCTATGTGCCCTTTTTCCATCAAATGCCTCGACTGCAGAAATTATGATCATATCTCATTCCTCCTCTGAAGTTAATTAACTTATGTTTTAAACGCGAGTATTTCTGTTTCTTTGCTATCAAAATGGACCATTTATTGGGCACCGTCAATTCCATCGTCAACTACTTACCCGTTTACAGAAAAATTAGAGGGAAAGAATTCACAGAGACACAAATTACTTGTACAAACAGAAACGTGTAGCCTGCTTTATCTACCGTAATTCTATCGCCGCGACCAAACACAGTCTCGAGGACAAAGAAACCTTCAGAGATCCCGAGTTGACATGGTCTAACATTTTCTAACTACATTGCTAAACATACTCCAGGGAACACACGCGAGTGTCCTTCGACAGAAATCCTGGGCCACCAAGTTTCTGTCACGGCAATGAAGCGTGCAAAAAGAGTAGCAATCTTGTGAAATTACTACGAAGCATAATCAACAAACTAGGCGACTGGGCTGCAGCTGATGCAGCTCTATGCAAACAAGATGAAAATCGTCGCTTCGTTCCCAAGGGGCTGACCCAAATGCAGATCGCCATCATCTGGGGCATACTGACGAGGCTCTGACTCACTGTCAATGAGAATCGCATAAATCACCATGGCTGATCGGTGCAGCTCGCTCTCAGACTGGGAACACTGTGCTGGATCGAACTAAACGAATTAGTAGCTCAAGATAATTGAAGGTTCAGCCAGTCGAATAGCTTTATGATTCTGGATGACCATGTCAAGCCATTTTGAACTTATAGAGGGACTGAGAGTAGGAAGGAACCTAAGGACACTTGATGTTTAGTCAGAATTCTTGATAGGTACAGAACATTAAGAGGCTATACCTAGTCAGGAAGCCGAAAAGAGGCGAATAATTGTGATTTTATCTTTTTACTTTTCTTTTTTAAAGCGGAAGCATATGATTTTACAGAACTTTTTGCACTTAAAAGAGCAACATTTAAAGAACACTTGGTAATTTTTTTGTAGAAAAATATTTACGTCTATAATAAAAATATAACCACATCCAAGAAGCCTTTCTGATACCAGTGAGCAAGATATCTAAAAAAATTACTGCACCAATCTTTCTGAAATTTTGTGGGCTTATTGTAGATATAAAAATCTAGTGGTTGATCGAAGGATTTTTTTTTCAATATATACTTTCGATTTTATGAACGAAAAACGGCCGTTTTTTTTTTTTGCAAAAATCGGAACCTTAAATGTAAACAGCCGCCATTTTGCTTTAACTTAATATTTCGGAAATTCCATCAATTAATCAGAGGAAAAACTAATATACTAACATCTTTTTGGTTTTTTTTTAATTTTAGATAACCTGATTCCGAATGGCAGTGCTGACCGCAAAACTACTTTTCAAAAACTGCTTATCAGACATCGGTTGTAACTTTCCTATACAGTAATTCCTCGTAATAAACCCGACGAACGGGGCTGGCGGCGGACGTGCAACGCGATGCGGACACTATTCGGGCGAGCGAGAGGGAACGAAACAGTTGACACGAAGTTGCCGTCGACTCTTTCGTTCTCTCACTCTCGACCGAAGGATTCCAAGAAATGGTGGGAATAGTCACTGGGCGTACTATGCATGGTAAAAACGGGACAATAACGAGGAATTACTGTAAATGAATTCTTTTACACAAAAATATTACTGAATGTTCCTCAAATGTTACTCTTTTAAATAGAAAAAGTTCTGTACTAATATATGCTTATACTTTTTTAAAAAAATTCTCAAATATTCGCTTTATTTCGGCCTCCTGACTAGGTATAACCCTTTAAGGGGTCCCCCTATTTTGACGGCCTGAAAAGCAGCGCGATATTTGGAATTTTTTCAAGAGAAACCCTCAAATTATATTAATTGAAAACTTTATGCCTATATTTGTACATATTTAGGCAACATTTTACAAAAAATTTAATTGAAAAAAAGGTACCTAAAACTTTAAACGCGTTTTTCTCAAAACGATGTTTTTCGAATTGGTTAGCACGATATTTCAAAAACCAATCACCCGATTTACTTCACGCTTAGTATATATCTTCAGTAGATGTCCCAATCTTGTTGGTACTAAAACTAAGTCGGTTTTTGCAAAATTAGAATTTTGCGACTTAAAAAACCAGCGAATTTTTTGCCGAAATCGATGTCTATTTTAGATGCTACAATTTTTTTACTTTTCAGTATTTCTCATTTAATCTAGTTTAGGCGATTGCCACACTCATACAGATTACGCAAATTTTTAAATTTTCTATTTCAGACAACTACAACGGCTGAGTTTATGCTAACCATGCGCATATGATTTATGTAAGGCGCTCTATTTGAAGCACTATAACTCCGGATATAACCACCATTTTTGCATACAATTTTTTTCCATATTCTCTAAAGATTAACAAATAATGCCACAAAGCTGGAAGTAAATATATTTAATGGTTTTGTTTTAAAAAATTCCCAAAGTTCTCATCATTTTTCGTCCGTCAAGGTAGGGGGACCCCTTAAAATTGTAGATAGAAGGGATTGCAGGGGAAATTATTCGTATTAATTATTTATCAGTAGATTAAGCTCTCAAGGTGTCGTGTAACAAATCATAAACTCACAGATTCGAAACCTACAATCCCGAATGTACCTATTATTTTTTAAATATAGAGATACACTTGTATGCAATTAAGGAGGGGGGGGGGGGAGGAGTAATTACGATATAGAACGCTGAAAATAAGCGAATTTATTACAAAGAAAATATAAAATAAATTATTATAAAACTTTCAGTACCCTATATCTGCCTTTCAAAATTACACAAACAATTTATTTTCTGAAAAATGTCGGATGCAGCTTAAAATGAATTGGCGAGCACGATTGGAAAAAAATGTTTAACTTCATAACTTTATTTTGCATGGATAAATAAAAAAATTAGCTTAAAAATCGTACTTTTGTTTTACAAGCTCTACAAGCTTCTAAAATTTCTACTTTTTATTAGTATTTTTAGTTCATCGACGATATAATTTAATAAATAATAAGAAATATATTTGCTTTTTCATTTCCGGAAAATTTGGGGGAGCTAAGTAAAATGCTTGCCAATATAAAACCTCCGGTGGCGCGGTTGTGACGACATTCCTCAACAATGTCATTTGCAGCCGAGTTTTTTATAAAAAAATTTCTGTAACTTCGAAAGATAAAGTACCTACTGAAAATTTCATAATGATTTATTTTATAGTTTCTCTCTAATAAATTCGCAAAAATCAGTTTATTTTCAGCGTTCTATATGTAATTCCCCCTATTTTCCACCCCTATTTATGTAACATCGTATTTAACTACGATTCAGATATTTCTATCATCTCTGACGCTTTTCTCGCCATAATGAATTATTCAAAAACGCGAGGAAAGGAATGAAATGAATCGCATTGATCTACAAAACCACGCGGAAGCGATTTAATCCCCTGTCCTCGGAATTTTCTGCGCCACGCGTTTAATTGGAATTGCGATGAATGATGACGATGACGAGGCTACGTTGCTTTATTATTCGATTGTAAAATTCGGGCTTTTCGGCGCGTCGTTCGCGAATGGAAGGAATCAGCCGCCAGCGCAACGCGCAGGCCTCGTACAAAGGGCGAACACGATTCTTTGAGGGCTTTCATGCAAGCAACGTTTCAAAGGAACCGAATGCTTCGTTAACAATTCTCCACAAGCCCGTTTGCGACGCTGCTCTGAACACTACTGCCAAAAGACACATCAAGATTTAAAAAAAATGTCCTTTTGAGTTAATTTTTAACTCTAGATAACATTGAAAAAACACAATTAAAAGTGTATTTAAAAAATTGTTCCGTATACATTATAAGTAGCTTAATAAATGAAAAAAAAGTTTGACATTGTTATTCATTGTATTCACTAAGAAAAAAAAATTGAATGTTGCCGAATTTTGCGGCGTGATTACCAGAATGACCCCTTAAACTAACAAGGAAAGATCCCGAACCCGGAAATTCAAAAAAGTCTGAGACTTTGTGAATATGTAGGGGATTTCATCCTGATTACAACCCAATTTTTGCTTGCTGCCCAAATTGACTCTAAGGGGGTGAAATTAACCCCTGAAAATTCGGATATTTTCCTATTTTGTGTTATAACTCGCGAACTGTAAGAGATAGAAAAAAAGTTTCAAGGCAAAAGTTACTTCTTTTAATTAGATCTATCATTTGCTAAAAAAATTATTTTACAGTTCACGAATTATAATACAAAATTGGAAAATAACTAGATTTTCAGGGATCAATTTCACCCCCTTAGAGTGAGTTTGGACAGCAAACAAAAGTTGCGTTGTAATCAGGAGGAAATCCCCTACATAATCACAAAGTTTCAAATTTTTTTGAATTTCCCGGGTTTGGAATCTTCCCCCTTTTAAGTATAGTATGTAAATGTAAAACCAGTAAGTGAAGTATATAGTATATATAAGAATATGAAAAAAATATATAGTGCTATTTAAGAAACACAAAATAACACCAATTTTTTAATTCAAGAAAGATACTTTCAAAATTTTATTTACGTTAATAGATTCTTCATTTGATACCAATGAACTTCCGTTGGAATTTTTTATTTGTTATCAGAACCAATTCAAATATCGTGGCCACCAATTCGTAGACCACCCTGTATATATTAACATTTGTAATTTCAAATTATATTTTTATTTATGAAACCGCATTTAATCTCAAATTGACAAGAATGATTTGATTTATTATTAAGTAAACTTTCAAGTCGAACAACTTCTATGCAAATGATTTTTTTGCAACCCTGATCCTTTGAAATAAAAAGTATCAAAATCCACGCTGACTATAAAAGAATGATGTTGCATTAACGCAAACCAAATAGAAAGAATCATGCGCGAAATAAACTAGAAAAACCTGACAACGAGGGAAGTATGCACAAAACGTAAAAAATAGAAACAGTACAAGCAAGCATGAAATTTGTTAAACAGGCACAATAAATCTATTCCTTCGCTCAAATTTTTCTCATCTCCACCTCCTTCCCAGATGCTAATGAGAAAAGATGGCGGGGTGATAAATCAAGGGGCGCTGCAAAGAATGGCCCTTTATGAGCTTGCAGAGCTCCAAGTGATTCTGACACTTCTTTCCTGCCGACTCATTGTCTTGCAAATATCTGTCACGTTTATCACATAATGGGAGCACCATCCACACTTAAAATATATGTACACTGCCGTTCATAAATATTAATAGGACACCTACACTGTGTGGAATAATTGTGAAAAACCTTGTACAATTGAAGAACTCGAATTTTACGTTATTTGTATTTTAAATGAAAAGCAGTGAAAAGTATTCAACTTGTCCCAAATGTCTATCACATTTTGTGCAAATTCAGCGGATGTCCTAATACTAGTGAACGGCAGTGTATGTACTTAACAAAATAATATTGGAACTAAAAACTGTGAAAAATTGAAAGATCTCCAACGAGCTTTTCTGATACATCAAAAAAGAAAGAAATATTGTACACACTGGCGGCTTTAACGAGCAGCCGATGAGCAGTTGCCACCTGGGCCCCTGTCCAGAAGGTCTCCGCAGTGCCCCATCTTCCACAAGAAAATTATGATTTTATCCAAACACTATATTGTTTTTTGTTTCTCATAATTTTCATACCACACACGCGTAAATTTATTTGTAATTCTGTTACGTATACAGGGTGCCTCAAACCATTTGCCATCTGGGCCTTTTTCCTTAAATCCGCCACTGATTGTAGATCAATATAATAAATCGTGCAAATTAATGCCCATTGCATGTTTGGAACGCGACTATCTCGATGATCACAAATAACAACCAAGCACATGCGCGATTTTTCTCGCCGAATCGCGACAACGATAAACCCTTTAACGGTGCATGGTCGTGGAATTCCTGGCGCGCGAGTGGATCTTCGATTCGATTTGCTCGACAACGGGTAATCGAATCATCTGCACTGCTTAGCATTCAATCGTGTGTTCGATCAGTTCGATCCACGATTGTACGCAACGCGATATTTCCCATGATTTGCATGATAACGCCATTCGTTGCTAAATCGCTGAGTTGCTGTCGCTGCTGGTTCGCCTTACTATTTAGAGTAAGTTAGAAATAAGTTCTGTTCAATGTAGCGTAACGTACTTGCTTACTTTATACCGAATGCTTTTTCTGAACCAGACGTTTCTAAATAAACTTTATTATGTAACGTGTAAAAGTGATTTAAGGGTGGGACCAACTCGTGAATCCGATTTTCTCGAAAACAAAGCCTCATTCGAAAGATGTTAAGTGCACCACATTTATTGGTATTTATGCTGATTTTTAGTCAACGACTTTTGAATATTGTTTTTCTCCAGAAGGAAGCCTTCTGTGAACAAATTTTATTCCACATTTTCTGCTTATATTTTCATACAGAATTAGGGAAAAGGTGTCTAAAACGATCCCTCGGGCAGAAATGATTCCTGGGTGTCCTGCAGCAATTACTGCTGCTATTTCTTAATATCGATGTACAAAAGTTCAGCCCGTACGTCGTCAAGTGTCGCACGAAGTGCCATGTAAATATCAGAGGAGTGTGTGTTATAAACAAGAAAATATGAAAATTACTGCCTTTTATCTAAGGTAAGGCCTTTTTCAATGTTGTGTAACTTTTGTCATAAACGGCTTACTGTGACAGCTGTTTTTTTTCGCGAATTTAATGGCAATTCAACAATAATTTAATGTAGGTATGTTTCGTTACCGAACGTAATAATTTGACGTTATATTCAACCACTGAATGTGAGCAGGATGTTTGGAGTCATATGATCCCTCTCTAGTAGGGTGAAATAATCACAGGAATCCCACGGGGTGCGCGAAAAAATTTGAGTCTGTGAAGCTGATTTTATTTTCTTAGGTTTGTTAGTTGATTTTAAGTATTTCTATTCATTGATTAAATTGTTTTAATTTGTTATGTTCGCATATTTTGTGATTGAGTTTAAATTCTGTTTTTATTTAAATAATTCAATGCTTTTTAATGTTCGTCTTATTTAGTATCAGCAGTTATAAAATGATCCTAGGAGTCATTTTTATAGGGATCCCTCGTCAGGATCATTTTATACACATAGGTGTACAAAATGATTCTTTAGTATGCTTTCACAAAAATGCGAATAAAAAATATAATTGATCAGGTAGCTAAATTTGATCTAACAAGGGAAAATCCCAAACCCGGAAATTCAAAAAATTCGGAAACTTTGTAAATATGTAAGGAATTTCCTCCTGATTACAACGCAATTTTTGCTTGCTGCCCAAATTCACTCGAAAACGATGAAATTAATCCCTGAAAATTCGGCTATTTTCCGATTTTGTGTTATAACTCGCGAACTGTAAGAGATACAAAAAAAAGTTTCAAGACATAAGTTACTCCTTTTAATGAGATCCAGCATTTAGAAAAGAAATTATTTTACAGTTCACGAGTTAGAACAGAAAACCGGAAAATAACTGAATTTTCAGGGGTCAATTGAAGGCTCGGATGCAATAAGGGGACTAGCGCTCGAAAATGGGAAAAATTATTGTCCAAACGCTAAGAAAGATTGGAAAATTAAATGTTGTTGAACTGTATTTTAAAAAACATAGTGTTGTAAAGCTCGCCACGACACACATTTTTTCTATTTATAGTTTGTTTATCCAATCATTACTGTGTTCGAGCTAAATATTATAAATTAAAAAATTTTCATCGTCCAAAATCATTATTTCTTTAAACATAAATTGCGATAACTTGAGTAAATATTAACGGATCGTTATGAGACTTGAAACATAAATCTCAGAAAACTCTAGCGAAGCCGTTATATGTATGCACAAAACCCTCATGTTAAAAAATATAGTAATATTTAATTAAAAAATAACACTTGACATAACCCATGTTTTTCAACGTTCGCCGTTAAAAAGTATCGAGCCAATTTTGAGGTACATATAACTTGCAGCGACAAAGTTTTTCCTTAATACACAAGGAAGTTTTTCACCAATTTTCACACTGATTAATAAATAATTGTAGGAGATGTGACGATATATATAATTCTCGCGCGGCGCCACCTGTCAACGCGAGTGCTAAAGCTACTAAATAGCGCATTATACGCGGCTGTTGACTGTTGGTGGGGCGCGAGATTTATATATATCGTTATATCTTCTACAATTATTTGTTAATCAGTGTGAGAATTGGTGAAAATCTTGCTTGTATATTAAGGAAAAACTTTGTCGCTGCAAGTTATATGTACCTCAAAATTGCCTCGATACGTTTTAACGGCGAACGTTGAAAAACATGGGTTATGTCCAGTATTATTTTTTAATTAAATATTATTTCATTTTTTACCATGAGGGTTTTATGCATACATTTTACGGCTTCGCTAGAGTTTTCTGAGTTTTATGTTTCAAGTCTCATAACGATCCGTTAATATTTACTCAAGGTATCACAATTTATGTTTAAAGACATAATGATTTTGGACGATGAAAAATTTTTAGTTTATAATTTTTAGCTCGAATAGTAATGATTCGATAAACAAACTGTAAATAGAAAAAATGTGTGTCGGGACGAGCTTTACAACACTATATTTTTTAAAATACAGTTTAACAACATTTAATTTTCCAATCGTTCTTAGTGTTTGGACAATAATCTAGAGACGCGGTAGCGTCATCGACGCCAAGTACATGAAAAACACCCTGTATATGTCGACTGTCGCTACCGTGTACCTTTACTCGTCGCGGAGCCATTCCAACCTAATTCTGTCATTTATACATTAATATCTCATCACGCCTGCAATATTTTGTAAATTTAAAGACATTTTTCTTATGTAAACCGCATACCGGCTTTCGAACAAGACCAATTTCAATAAAATCGGTCCACACATGACAGAGATATCATAATATCGTCTCATGGATCAGTCGGATTATTAAGATTTTTCTGTCTCCTGATTCTCCTTCTCCAAGAAATTTTTCGTCAACATAATACGTATACGCGTTACACGCACACCTTCAGCCAACAGAAACTAACACATGTTTCGTTCATCAAACGCTATCTTCACTGTGCAATCTACTCAAAATTTTGACAGCTTACAGTCAGATTATAACCTGGCGAGTGTTAAATAAGGTAAGTTTTCAAAATTTGAGATGCCACGTGTTTTTACAAATATGTATCGTTGTACCGTTGAATTGCAACCAAAATGCAGTCTCAAATACAAGGTAAGTTGCCGAAATTTGAATTGCGACATGTTTGTATATCATCAAACTGTTTTTTATTTGTAACTAAACTCAGGATTTTATTTATGTATATATAGATAATCGAAGCGTAAAATGATGCTGTGATTGAATTTATCCTTAATTCTGTCCCGTGATAATTTGTAAATATAATATTAAAAATTATCTGATGTCATTCCCTATTCACAAAAATCAAGGACTAAGCTTGCAGAATGTTGTCATAGAAGCAGGTAATTCAATATTTACTTGCGGTAACTGCCCGAGATGTTAAAAAAAAATCATTTGAATTTCAAAATATAATGAAATACAATTTCACAGGATGGAAAAATCTGAAAGATCCTTGTAATAATTGTGATAATTCAAATTCAAACACAATGAAGAAAATCGATATAACTGCTTCCAAATAAATTCTTATTGCAAAATTACATTTGTTCGATCACGATAGTAGTGGAATAACGAAAGTGGAAAATTTTTACATCAAAGCAATACCTACTACTAAAATACAATTGGTAGATCACTGTTATAAACTTAAGGCAGCGATTTTCCACCACGGTAAAAGTATTGCCGATGGTCATTACACGAGTATGGTACGGGGTACGGGCACAACGTGGGTATCCGTTGATGATTTACGAGTAGAAAAACAAGCTTGGCCACGAAATGCTAAAAATGCATACATATTTTTCTTCGAAAGATGTTAATTGTGGTTGTTATTACACTTCAATGTGAAATACGTTCAGCGCCATAAGCTGCATCGCGCACTATCTACTGTACACAAAGTACTATACATATAATACATATAGATCGACAATACGGTGCACATGGTTTCTTTTCGTAGTTGTTAAACTTACGTAGAATTTATCCTTAATTCTGTACCGTGATAATTTGTAATTTATAATTAAAAATTATCTGAAGTCATTCCCTATGCAAATTATCTTTGTAAAAAGAAGTGAGATCCCCATAAAAAACTTCAAAAAAGTAAAAAAATTACGCCAAGTACATGAAATCAAATAAATCATAAAAAAATAGAAGATAATATATAATAATAATTACAATATAAAAAAAGATGTGAAATCAAAATGAGCTGCAAGTACATAAAAGTGTTTTGTAATAATCACGGACATTTTAATAATGTGAAGATAAAATTTAACATCTAGACATTTGCCTAGATGTCCGCGGCCTGGAAGTCAAATACTTGGCGTGGCCAGGCAAGGTATTCTCAAATCATCAATACCCATACCTTCCCCCTCGCAGGCTTTCAGATAATTTGCCAATTTAAAGCTCTGACAATATGAGTACATTTTCATTATATTGCGTTTTAAAATAATTCTAAGATCATTCATCGACACCGATACCTTTCCTCTCACAAGCTTTCAGATAATTTGTCAATTTAAAACTCTGACAAATATCAGTACACTCATCATTTTGCATTTTTAAATAATTCTTATTTATCGACACCTTGACCTTGCCTGGCCACGCCAAGTATTTGACTTCCAGGCCGCGGACATCTAGGCAAATGTCTAGATGTTAAATTTTATCTTCACATTATTAAAATGTCCGTGATTATTACAAAACACTTTTATGTACTTGCAGCTCATTTTGATTTCACATCTTTTTTTTATATTGTAATTATTATTATATATTATCTTCTATTTTTTTTTATGATTTATTTGATTTCATGTACTTGGCGTAATTTTTTTACTTTTTTGAAGTTTTTTATGGGGTTCCCATTTTCGAGCACTAGTCTCCTTATTGCATCCGAGCCTTCAATTACACCCTCTTAGAGTGAATTTGAGCAGCAAACAAAAATTTCCTTATAATCAGGGGGAAATTCCCTACACATTCACAGAGTTTCGGAATTTTTTGAATTTCCGGATTCGGGATGTTCCCTTGTAAGCCAATAACAAGGTAGATAAACCAACTTACAAAAACTACTTTACTTTTACTTAAATAATGTGCATTTGTATTTTTTATATGAATTACGCCTTAAGGGGGTCGTTTTTGACACCTTTCCCCTACTACCCTTTCAATTACACCACCTATTACGAAACACTTTGTATAATAGAAAAGGACGCATAAATATTGCCGAAGATTTTAACCTTCGCTCGAGTCTTGAGTCAACAATCTGCCTCTACTTCTTTTAAACTCCCTTTCATTTTTTCAAATCACTAAGCATCCCAAATACTACCTCTCAAAGCTTCTAAATCTTTATTTCCCCGTCTCCAGATTTGCAGTACAAAATTTCTGCGGAATTGGAAATCACTCCCAATCTTTCACATGTGTTGTGCCCATTATCACGCGTGACGCCCATCGCGTCAGAAACGTATTACATCGTGCTCACGGCGATAATGATATTCAACTTGCGTCACAGCGTGCCCCTCGACGATTGGGTTCCCTCATTTCGGAGCCAACGACCTCCAGGTACACACCGACTTCCGATTGCGCGACCGCGAAGTTTCGATCGTTCGTATTATTTAACCGTGAAATCATTTTTCACCCTTCACCAAGTCGTTGACTTCTACTCGACGCCTCGCGTCCAATGTCGCTCAGCCGCACGAGATCATGACCAACCACGCCAGGCGGTCACCGGATCGATTTTGACCCAGTATAAATCGACTGTATGTATTTACGAGAGCTGTTCGGATCGGTTACCCCGAAAATTTTATAAGTATACAGGTTTTTTCCGACTGCATCACTTACGAGATAAAGTCGGAATGGAAGACTGATTGTCGCTAGGTACACGAGCTAAAATAAGTCGTAAAAGAGAAATCATTTACTTACTTGAGAGTGTGTAGAAGCCTTAAATGCAAATTGAAAGGTTTTTTTTCGATTGAGAGCAATTTCCTAGGAAAATAAGGAGGAATGTTTTTTCTTTGAATTAAAATTAAGTGAAGATTTTTAAAAAGGCAAATTTAGCAGACCAAGACAAATCCTGCAAAAAGGAATTTAATTTTTTTCTGGATTGAAAATTCTAGACTAGATCTAGATTTTTTTCTAGATGCAAGTCTCGGATTTTTTTCTAAATTGAAACTTTTAGACTAGATATAGAATTTTGTTCTAGATGCAAGTCTCGGATTTTTTCTAAATTTTTTTCTAGATTGGAATTTCTAGACTAGATCTAGATTTTTTTCTAGATGCAAGTCTCGGATTTTTCTGATTTTTTTGCTAGATTGGAAATTCTAGACTATTGGATCTAAATTTTTTCTAGATGCAAGTCTCGGATTTTTCTAGAATTTTTTTCTAAATTGGAACTTCTAGACTTCTTAGATCTAGAATTTTTTTCTAGATGCAAGTCTCGAATTTTTTTCTGATTTTTTTCTAGATCGGAAATTCTAGACTAGATCTAGATTTTTTTCTAGATGCAAGGCTCGGATTTTCTCGAATTTTTGTCTAATTGGATAAAAATAGAATAATGTGTATAACGATAATAATGTTATCAAGAACTATCCTTTGTTACTTCCATTCTATAATATTACAAGAAGGATAGTCAAAATAATCGCACGTGTGACTGCGTCTGTGACAAATTATTTAAAGTAATAAAATAATTTATTGCTACATCGACCATCCAGCAAAGCTGGTCGAAACGATAGCTATAGTATAAGGTAAATGTCCTGATACCTGGACATTTAAGGTACGGCAGAAACACGTTTAACAATTTTTCAGTTATACAAATCGATTTATATAAAAACGATTTTGCAATTACATGGAGCATCGTGTGTAGCTTATCATTAAATAAAAAAAACATTGTAGCATTGAATAATTTTGTAAAATATTGAAAATTCATAGTCCTTACAATGGCCCAATACCTGAACAGCTTAACTAGTATGTCCCGGTGTCCCGATTTTACTGTCCCATTACCTGGACGCATGATGAAATTTGGATGTTTTCGAGGGAAATTAAATAAAAAAACACAAACAATAGTGTTTTCTTTTGGTGTATTTCTTCTGTATAAGTAATTTATTCAAACTAGTAAACAAACTTGAGTAAAAAGAATCTATTATTGAATGACTAATTTTAAGGTTATGTGTATCGTGTGTAACACACGAATTTTACACATGAATTAAATATTATTATTAAAACAAGACAACAAGAATACAAAGTAATAATTGTTAAGGTGTTAAGTAATTATTTTATTATTGTGTTAACAATAACGCGTACTTATTTCACAGTTTGCACACATGGTCAGGTTTAGGGTCGTTCCGGGATTCCACTGTACCAATAGATAGACACGCGAATAAAAAAACTAATACAAACTTTAATTTTAATCTTCCAATCAAAAAATAATGCTACAAGGTACTATTTTTTCTAAAAATGAACTGGTTGTACCAATATACTAAACATTATTAATAATATTCGCTTAAGAAAAAGTAGAGACTGTTTAGCAAATCAGATAAGAGCAATACTAACATGGTGTAAACTGGAGAGTTCAAGAAAATTTATTTTTATTACGAGTGTTATAAGTTTACTAAGAAAAGTATGTATATGAATATATTTTATTAAATATTTGAGTAATTGAATAAAATAGTTCTTTTATGGATAAAGTGAATATTAAATGTAATAATCAGTATTATTTGCACTAGTGTCCAAGTACTGGGACGTGTCCAGATATTGGGACATTTACCGTATGGCCTCCTGCATGTAGGGTTGCCACCCGTACTTTAAAATAAAGTATCTTACATTATTATACGTAAATGTACTCTATACTTTTGATTAACAATAAAGTATGTGAAAATTCTTTATTTCACGATTAATGATATTACGTGAAACGTAACGCAATATTATTGTACGTAGTTCCCAAACGTACACCAACCATGATCTCTAAGTAATTTTTTATCTTCTGTCTGTTCCTACCACCTCAGCATTTACTGAGAAAGTTTTCTCTGCCATGAATGCGAAGTGGTGGGATGAGAGAAACAAGGCCTCTATTAATTTAATAAAGAACGAATTATTTATATATTTTTAATATGAATGTTGAGTGCAATAATGCCATTGAATTATTTAAAAATGATAACAAGTTGCTGTGTAATGCTAAAAGCAACAAAAAATATGTTTGAAAGAAATAAAAACTAATACGATTAAAATGTACTTTCAGTTTTTTCGAACGTACTTTTTTCATATTCCACGAAAGCAAATTTACGTTATTTTCCTGTAAAAAAAGGTGGCAAGCCTACCTGCATGGCCCCACCTGCCGCGCTTGGCTTTGGAAATTCCCTTAATCTTTTTTTCCTCTTTTTTAAGCATTCCGTCTCTCGAAGCCAGTACCGTTACTGGTATTACCATACACCTGACTAAATTTAATGCGCGTTCGGATTATCGAATGGCCGAATAGCGGCGGTTAGTTGGTCAGTGAATGCGTGCTCGGTGTCGGAGAATACGATGGTATTCAAACGAGAAGCAAGCATTGGCTTCCCGTTGTGGCGTCTAACCCCGTTCAGACCTGAGTTTATTTAAGAATTGTAAAAATACAATTTCAGTAGAGAATTGGTCAATTTTCATCTTAATCGAGATGGGGATAAACATTATTGACTGTATCCAAGATCAATAAAATTGACGTTAATTTTAAATAATGTAAAGATTCTTCTAATACCTATCACAGTCACTATGGATTTAAAAAAAAAATATACAAATTTATATATCTAGAAAATCATTTCCACCAAAGTAAGTAGAGTCTGAAAGGGTCAGTCAATCTTGGGGGGAGGCGAATTAAACGGAGAAAAATATTTTTAACGCAAATTCAATAAAATTCAATAGATGATTATAAAAATTTATTTAAAGAATAAAATCCAGTTTTCTTTTCTTTTTTCCTTTTTCTTTGGGGGGTGCCAAATAATTTTATTTACACTACCAGAAATATTTAATGCCTCACTTAACATGAATATCCTGAAGATTGATTTTCTTACTTATATTATTACTAGCTTTGCTACTCGGCTTCGCCCGAAATTTAGATTCTGATTTTACAAAAACATTTTTTTTAAATTTTTTTGTGAAAATAGTCACATTCATCTGTGTTAGTCAGGCATAATGATCTGAGGCTCATTTCGTGATCCCAGAGTTTATCGTTCGAAAGTTTTTAGGCGACAGACAAACACACAAACATATACAAGCTTTCTGCTTTATATATTAAAGATTACGGGATTTTTAATTGGGTATTCAGTGCTCGACACTTTGATCCCAAATAAATCATTCACATAAATCTGTGGTTAATCCTCGCTGGACGGATTCTGGGTCAATTTTGACCCACGCGAAGTATTCAACTATACGTATTAGTTATTATTAGTATTACTCCTTGAGAGGAATACGGATATTAACTCACACCAACATCAGAGTCTAATATACGAACTTATTCCAAAGTATAAATGGCAATACAATTATAACACACAATGGACCCTGAATGGTCAATGCAATAAATATTTCCTGTAGTGCACAACTTCGTAGGATTACTGCTCTAAAAGAATCCTCGTCGTTGGAGTTCAAGATAAATAAATTCTTCCACGCAAATGAGAGTGTACGTTCTTTTTCAATTGCAGAACGATTATTACTTACCACCGCGATCAACATGGTCCAGGGTGTCCCCACAGCACACGAAGAAACAAAGAGGCAGCACCACGTGGAAGGTCGGCAGCGCGATGTTAATTATCTCTGCCATGCTGGTATTAATCGCTGTCTTCGCGATCGCGGGCCTGGCGTTATGGATGGGAGGTTCGTTCATGCTTTCTGACTCTCTTCCTGCATTACCTGCGAGACGTTTATACCGCGATATTAGATTAAGGGAACCGAGGGACGTATGTACTCATATGAAAACGCAACTTTTGTTTCAGCTCTTCGGACAGACTCGAAAAATGGTAGGTATCTCACTATTTAACAAGAGAACTAAATAGTTGCAGGAGAATTGGCGAGGATTAACGAAATCGTGTACATCGATGATTTCAGCAATCGTCGGGTTCACCTGCACTTTCAGGGTGGCTAAGGGCGAGAAATACAACCCCATGTTGAAACTGAACACTAGCATGGTGTTCCGGGAAAAGGAGCGGAAGTATAAGAATATAGTGAGTGCAGAAATCGCTTAATCACTAATTCAACACGTTGACTGCCACTTGAAATGCTTGTAATAAATAGGAGTATGTTCATTGTAGGGGTGTGCGGATACCCGACTTTTCGTGCTCGGGTCGGGTCGAGTAAAGTCGGGCGGGCTCGGAAGGGGGCCCGGGACAGACGGGCCTACGGGTAGTCCGACTGTGTCGTGTAGCCCGATTATTTCGGGTAGCACGGTTGTGTCGGGTAGCCCAATTGTGTCGGGTAGCACGATTGTGTCGGGTAGCTCGATTATTTCGGGTAATGCCTTGCTTGATAAGTTGATATACGTATTCAACTTATGCACCTTACATGCAAAATTAATATACAGATTGTAGGTATCGAATGAAGGTCATTTTGAATAAATCCGTTAGAAGCATTATTTTTTCACGTGAAAATTATCTCATTCTAAAGTTACATATAGGGAAAGATTTTTTACATGCTTGCCGAGTACTCGGTTGTTTAAAAAAGCTGAGTATGTACATCAACTTATCAAGCACCGCATTACCCGAAATAATCGATCTACCCGACACAATCGGGCTACCCGACACAATCGCGCTAACCGAAGTAATCGGGCTACCCGACACAATCGGGCTATACGACACACTCGGACTACCCGTAGGCCCGTCTGTCCCGGCCATCCGTCCGAGCCCGCCCGACTTTACCCGACCCGACCCGACCCGACCGCTCGGGTACCCGACACATTTGATTACCCGCACATCCCTAGTTCATTGTGTACTTCTGAATATAGGAGGAGTAACGCGTAATCTCGATTTGAACTTCAATCGAGGCGACATTCCTGTGTAAAACTCATTAATTAGCTGCGAATTTTTTTAAGATAACCCCAGTGACTATTTTGGTCACTTTCATGAGACTTCTTATTTTTAATACTCAAGAGCTTCCCCGGATATTTTGTCCCTCCGTTTCTATATTTCTATATAGTCTCTCAAAATATTACATGTACTCTTTTATTTATTAGGGAGAGTTCCCTTAACGCCGGACGGCACCTAATGCCGCACATTAGCTATATCTGTAATATTTGAAACGCTACCGAGCCGTTACTCGGTAGAGGGGATAGAATAAACAATTATTTAGGCTTCGGCATGTTCCAGTCGCGTGTGCACTGTGCACAGCTAAGGAGATTGATTTAATACTATTTCTTTCTTCTTACTTGAGAAAAACTTTAAGCGTCCGACACTAGGGGAACTCCCCCTAATAATAATTAGACTGTGGAAGTTTATCCCATAAGTAATGCGGGTTTTTTTCTTAAACTATCATTGACACTGGTTTGCAGTGTTCTTCACCACTACAGTTGCATTATTTTCTTTATTAAACATATATGCGGCACATAAAACCAAAGGGATGTAAGTGATATTTTTCTGATCGTATCTATTTTTCTGAGTGTTAAAAAAATTCTATGTAAAGCCTCTATGCAAATTAAATTATACTTAGTGCTTGACATATAGTAAGTGAGAACATTACATTTAACAATGTAACTAACCATTTCGGTTCTTAATACAAAAATTTAAAAATATCACTTGCATCCCTTTCGTTCTAAGTGCCTCATATAGGGTGACCTGTCTAGTGAGTGAACACTTAAGCTGCATATCTGTTAAAATTAGTATTCAAAAGTCGTTATTTAATCCGCTGAATGTTATTTCTGTCAGCGAGCTGTTTTATTACTAAAATCAGACATCCCGGAACACTAGCAATGTTTGATAGTTATAACTTTCATTAAAAGTCTGGCAGAAGATTAAATAAAAAATGGGCCAATGACCAATGAGTGAACATAAATTTTTAGTGAACGAACAGGGGTACCCCAGTGAATGAACGGGATAATAACAGAGGTTAAGTTTCCAATGTATTTAGACGATTTTTTGTGCAAATAGTTTTTTATTCTCCAATTGCAGTACCCCAGTGAATGAACACGATATTTTTTAAGAAAATGTGGTTCCCAATGTTTTTATTTACTGCCCTCGATTAGTTAGGACAACTATAATGAATTAAATGCATTTATCACAAATAAACTTTTCTTTCTTATCATAACAGGTACAATTCTCGTGCCACCATAAGGAGCACGAAGAACACTGAATCCAATCCTCTTTTGGAGGATCTTCAAATAGCTCTTCGCATTCAGGACATTTCCACTCACATTCTTTTGTTTCTTGAGTCTCTTTATTGCCTTCTCCTGTATTCTTCTCCTTCTTCTTTGGTTTTGCTTTTTTTATCGCTTCCGGTTCAGACTTTTCTTTTTCTTTCTCTTCCTTGATTTTCTGTTCTTCCTTTTGCTTTTCTTGTCTCTTTCTCATCCTTTGGAGTCTGATCACCTGTTTTTCTGCCTGTTCTTTTTCTTTTTTTTCTTCCGTGTCTCTCCATTCAGGTAGTGTAATGCAGAAGGGTTTACAGTTCTTCTCCGTTTTTTATTTGAGGTGTTCTCAGCAAGTTGTTGAGAGATATCTAGACATTTGTACCAGGCCTGCTTAATTTTGTCTTCATTTGCATTCAATGGCGTGATTGCCTTTCCTTGACTCGGATCATATTGCACACAGTTTTTGGTAATATCACAATATACAAGGTCGTTTATACTATCCTTTTGGATTGGATTGTCATCACCAGCGTTATAGTTAAGCTATATCTTTCCCTCCTTTATTTCTCCGACTGCTTCCAATAGACTTTCTTCAGAATATTTAAACCGTTTTTGCTCACAACAGTCTTCCGTATTAGTACTCTTTCTTTTGCCAGACATCTAAAACAAATATAGTGAAATTTTGGTAGATGATAATAGCTTATATTGCTTTCTTTGCCAATTAATATTAAGCTGACACAAGGTGATTGCATGTATATTACGAAAGTGTAAAGAGAGAGAAAAGACTGGGTAAGTTGTTCATTCATTGGTAAAGCATCTACAAAGAGCTTACCAATGAATGAACAAGCAGGTTTTCTTACCAAAACCCCCTGTTCATTTACTGGTAGGAGATGTTTTTAAGCTGTGCTGGAGCATAAAATGGGTAGCCAACATTTTTTAGGACAAAATAACCCGAAAATCTTTGTAAAATAAGAAATGTTCACACTTGCCAGTGAATGAACTCATTGGTATTCACTGGTATCTCCCATCCAATGCATGAACACCTAAGAAACTCGACAGATTCGTAGAAATCCGTTATTTCATACAGTATTTTTCGTTAAAGGAACATATAACAATGTAATTATAGCCTCAAATTTATCATAGGACCATTAAATGCACCTCAAAATACAAATTGTAGATATCACGTAACAAGACTTACCTTGAACTTCTTGGACACCATGAGGACAACTGCTGAATAAACGGGATGAATACCGTATCGATTCTAATTAATCAGAAAAACGCTTTTGTGAGATATTTGTGGGTCTCCGGTCTAGATGTCTGTGTCAGTTTCAACGTGAAATGAGCGCCATAGGCGTTAATTTTTCGTATTATATCAGCAACGTTCACTCGCTGGGGGGTGTTCACTCACTGAACAGGTCACCTTGACATAGATACCATGACGAATATGTTCTTTTGTCACGTCCATTTTAAACGTTTGCAATAACTGCAATATTCGATTTAAACTCGTGAACTTTTCATACAACATTTTCTGGAGGTTCTTATTTAAGGTAGTATGTATACCAAACCGACGAGAGTTTCATTGTTTAAAACTTAACTCTCAGAAAAACCTATGGGATCACCTAATATAACAATAATTACAACCTCGCTGTATTGTTGCCACTACTATACTCGAGCTAATTTGTAGGCAGGTTCAGTATATGCTAGAAATATGCAACGTATGCAAAACATATAGGATATTCAAAATGAAAAATATATTTTTAAAACCCTTTGATGGTGAAACATATTTCTATCAAAGACCCACTTGTTTAATCTTTTACTATAAAAATATATATTTGCATAAACTTCCACAGTCTAATAATAATACATGCGTTTATTACACATGTAAATTACAATTGCAGAGATGGATGCTTTATTTGTTTCGTAATTTACATGGATAAAGATAATTCACTGTTATTAGGCATAATATGTAATATTAACACTTTAATAGCCGCTGTCACGCACGCGCAATTTCGCGATTTCGATCTACCATTCTCCATAAGCCTAGGAAAATTCAAAAGAGAACTTCAAAAATGTTTAGCCTCATACTACGAAATTTATAAAGATTTGTCAAGAAAAAGCAAGCACATAAAAACAACAGATTTTTAAAAAAAACAGAACGTGGAAATGTAGATGCTGCAGAAGAAAGTTCCCTCGTCTAATTCTGCTTAGCAGAGATGAAGAAAAAAGTTAGCGTGCAATATTTAACATTAATTATACGTTTGATCGGTTATTGATATTTTTATTAAACATATTTCTGATTACTATGAAAATAAAATAGTGTATTATTATTAGTTTTTGGAACCTAACTCTGTTTTTGTACTAATTCTTATTTAATCCTTTGTATCACGATTTCGCATTTTTTTTAGAACAGTTTTTTTTAGAAATCCAGAAATTTCTTAGAAAAATGAATGGAGAATGTCGAAGAATCGTGTGGCAGGCAGCGTGTTGAGGATGTTTTTGCTATGAATTGGAAAGACGATGTCTGACGAATTATTGCTGCATTTCAGTTCGAGCTTCTGTTTAGAAGAAGCGTTTTAGGTACCGCCTACCAGAAAACTGTAATAGACAAGTTCGAGAGCGGTATCTTGAAAGTTTTCTTCAGGGTATACCTAGACAGAAGGAAGGTGCCACGTTCAATCACGAACGTCGAAGATACAATCGAGGACATCATCGCGAAGGAGACGTACTCAACGTCTTCCTTGTTCAAGGATATGGAACTGGATCTCACCAGCATATCAGTAAAAAGTAAGTATGAATTAGAAGCAATTCCTGACATCGCACAAGTCATACTAACACAATTACACGTCGATGAAATCTGTATTTACTAATTAGTTCGGAAATTATTGACCCGTTCATATTGGTTATTATGTGGCATTTTATTTTTTGCAATTAAAGATTGACGAGGACTATGAAAGTTGAACAAAACTAAAATAATATATGTTAATAATAAATCATTTTGGACTAAGAAAATATCGTCCTATTTCGTAAATTTCCCTAAGCTAAATGGACAACGGAAATATATAAAATAAAATAAAAACACTCACGGATTATCCAAGTGTTATAATTTTCTTTTTCTTAACATTACTTTCACCACAGTGCTTTCCAATAAATACATAAATTTTATAAAGGAAGAATCAAAGGATAACGTGATACTTTTCTATTTTTATATTTAACATTTGCTCATGTCTTTTGTAGATGGTGTAGGAAACTAGCAAATAACATACATATGAATTCAAATACAGTGAGTGCCAAAGCACACTTTAAACCCACTTTTTTATTCTAATCTTATAGCACGTGACTTTTTTTTTTACTCATAACTCAGGGCTAAATCAGGACGCAGCTGGAAACCAAAAGCAGACGCAGCAAAGGAACGCCATGATCACGAAGAACGGCCTTCTGCGACCAAGCAGGAACAACTCTTTAATCACGAGCCCGAAATCGAAAATGAAGCCCAGCAAGCCGGAGTCTAGCGAGCCGGATATCGACTTCAGCAACATACCAACCATCCAAGGCACATATAAAGCATCGAAAGTGAACAACACTTCTGCAAATAAAACCAAGTCCACTCAAGAGAGCACCAAGCCACAGCCTGACGCGAAACATACCAAAGGATCGTTACCCCAAGAGCAGACCACAATAAAATTCACGAGCACAGAGGGAACCACCCGACCAGTTAGCAGCGTTGCACAAACCACCCCCCTGAGGATCAAAGAAAAAATCAACCACACTGTTCACGATGAACGAGGCAACGAAGCCACCCAAGGGACGACCAAACGAGTAGCCTCCACGTCGACGATGTCCACGACGTCCACGACCCGAGCCAAAGTCGAAGACCTATTCAAAGACTTCCGCAAGCCAGACCTCGAGACGTCGCCGTGGAAGCCGATCATACCAGGCTACGTTAACACCGAATTGAAGCTACTACCAGGCAGCGCGGGAAAGACGAATCACAAAGTGAACTATAATAACACGAACCCTGGAGAAGCTGGCCTTGAGTCGACCATGAGGATCCCCCAGTACAGCGTGCAAGCCAGGATCCCCGAGTCCTCGACGCAACAGGAGAAACCTTTGGAGCCACCGGAACCAGTGAACTCGTACGTGGATGTTCCTGGCATGAGCACCTTTGACTCAGAAGACACAGATTTCCCACGCGACAGGATCGTGCCCCAGGAAATGGTGAATTTCAGGGTGAACGGCAAGTTCAAGAACAAGATTCCAGGCTTGATGGAGGATGGGCAGATCTTTACGGCGCCTCCAGTGAAACTGGAGGAAGGTACCAAGCCAGATATAGAAGTCTCAGGGCAACTGCCTTCGGAGACCTACGACGTCAAGCTTCGAACTTCCTCTGATACTGGAAAAACAGAGTCTCCCTTCACGAAACCTTATCGTTCGACCAATGAGAATGAAACTGGGTGGAGGGTCCCTGGGGCACAGGTTTCGTATAGAGTAACAGAGGGTGATTCGATGAAGATTAATAAGAAAGGGGATGAAAGTGCTACCGATACGAAGGACAAGGAGAGCTCGGACAATTTCTTGTTGTCGGTTAGTCCCAGCACCCAGAGGTGGCACGTGCAGAGGCCTAGTAATTCGAGTGCCAAGGAGGACTCGACGACAGAAGCGTCAAGGGCAGGAGTGGCAGAGGTTGTTTCAGACACGGACATAGAACTGGAGGCTAGGAATCGATACTCGGACATCCAAGCTGTTACCAAACACCACAACGACGCCCTGCAGGACAGGAAAGTTGATAAGAACGCACAGGAGCCTGTTTACACCAGCTACAAGACGCCTGACTTGAACGGGGCTGGCTTGAAGCACAGCCTGATCGAGAATTCTGGAACGCTGAAGCCTTTCAGGCACACGATACCCGTGGACAAGCTCACGTCCGTTCTGAATTATGATGGGAGTGGTAAAAGGAACTCATCGTTGACGCAGGAAGTAAATAGTGTGACGGATAGTGCGATAAGCGATGGAGGAAAGTTCAGCCAGGATGCTGAGGCGAGTGGAGAGGCGAAAGACGAAGGAAACAGCTTGAGAAGAAATCTAACTGAGCCAGAGGGGACCAAAGTGTTATCAGGAAGCTTGAAGGAAGTCGAAGTGGAAACCATCGTTGAAGATTCAAATAGTAGTTCGGAAGTAAGTGCCCCCATGAAACACGAAAAGATCGAGTTATCCGAACGTGGGAGGCCAACAGAATCGAGCACTCGGATTATTATAGACGACGAAAAGCTCCTGAAGCTGAGCACGACGGAGATCTACTCAGAGATGATACATCCACTGCACAATAACGTGGATAAATTGGTTATGCAGGGTGGAGGGAGTAAACAGACGCCACCAGGGAGATTTACACCAAGTATCTCAAGGAACTCCACGTTCATCGAGATTGACACGTTGAAGCACACCCCTGGACAAGCTGAGAACTCTAGTTCCTTTGAAAGTGAACCATCTTTTAATACAGAAGAGGAATTGGACTGGATATTTAATGGGACTGTGAATCGACCTTCCAGCCCGCTTGAAACCAAAAAGAAGGTGTACAATGATACATTGAAGGCGTACGTAGTAGAGAATTTGGTGACCCTAGCACCTGCTAAGAGTAACACTGGCATTGGGAGGCCTGTTCGACCAAGACCCAAGATCGACAGGGAGAAAGATGCAGAAGTGATCGAGAAATCCTCAAATCGAAGTTCCTCGGATGACACCACGCTGTTGGAGCAATTATTCGGTGTTCAGAGTCGAGACAGGAATGTAACGGAGGAAGGTTCCTCCGATGATAAAGAGCACTTGGTACATCCATCAGAGTCGAGCAGGCACCAGCCCAGGATCGAGCAGATCGTGGAAGTAGTGACGTCTATCAGTACCAAAGTGTCTTCCAACATCAAAGACGATCCCATCGTACTGAAACTCCTGGTTACCAATTCTACTTCCCTTCCGGTCATACACTGGGACTCGCGCGAGGAGGAACCATCGACCCCACAAGCATCAGTGCTCGAAGAATTGTCACTTGGCGTTGATCAAGAGGAGAACCGTTCCTTCGAAAATCGCCCAGTAGTGGTTCAGGGTCCCAGTGAAGTGGCACTAACAGAGAAACCGCCATCTTCGACATCCACAGGCGTTCTAACCATCCAGACCTCTGACAGAAAGATCTCCACGATCGAGGAGAATCGGTTTCTACTGGAGAAGCTCAAGCAGTTGGCTGAAGTCGGTAGCAACGACACGCCAGCGAAAAGCAGCAAGAACCATTCGAGACCTATAGGTGGGGCTATAAAAGCTCAGGCTGGAAATGTGAAACAAGAGGCTCGGCCATTGTTCGATTTCGAGAAGCTAAAGGAGATCGCGGATATAGCGACGGGGAACGAGACGTTGATGAATTCTAGCGCAGGGTTCACGATGACCCGCGATGGCGTCGAGATATTCACGAAGATCCTGAACAAAGTGGAGGATCGCGCGGACAAGATGATCTCCACCACCGAGAAGAGCAAGGGAACTGGTAATTGTTTCATTGAATCGGTTAGAAGTAGGCATTCCAGTTGCTACAATTGGGTTTTTATTTTATGCTTTCTGTGTTCGTAGACGAGTGTCTCGGCTTTCTATGTGGGGATGGGAAATGTCTGCCTTCCAGTGGCAGGTGCAATATGCTGGGCGAATGCACGAATTCTGAAGACGAGGCGAACTGCACATGCGCAGACTTTCTGAAGGCGCAACTATTGCACCAGAAGATCTGTGATGGCGTGGCAGATTGTTGGGACTATTCGGACGAAACTGACTGTGGTATGTGCTCAGGTTTTTATAGTATATTGTTGGTTACAAACGTGTGCCTGTTCTATATACAGAGTGCCTAAAAATTGAAGGACAATCCTAAACATGCAGTATCCTGATGCAAAACAACATCGAAAAGTCCTTTACCGTTTTGGGATCCGAGGCTTCGTTTTCGAAATATTACATAACAGTTGAATATTAGTGGTCCAGGTTCCGGGGCGCGCAGTTTAAAGCCGAGTTAGCTGAGCGCCGAGCAGTAAACGCTCGCACGCTGCCGCGCGCTCAGCTGACATGCCTTTAAGGATGTATCGGACGTATAATATTAGACAAAAGTATATGAAATTTGAAATACTTGAATATCTACGGCTTATGCATAGTAAATCTAGATGTAAGGGACTCGAACAACAGTTGGAGTCTTATTTTTACTCCTAGGAAGGTATTTTTCACCTTACAAATATTTTCTCAAGCATTATTTGCTAAACTTTTGGCAGTGAAAGTGCCCTGAATTCGCCATTTTCTCAAGTTATAATTTATTTCTTTAAAACGGTGTAGTGAAAACAATTGAAACTCGGCAAATATTTTCATCTACCCATATACTACATGAAAAAAATTGAAAACATTGGTACCATTTCTTCAATATTTTTTCAGCTGTTTTATCTGTCAAGATCGTTTCTTTCCATAAGAGTACGTGTAAAATCAGTGAAAATTAAAATCGTTCTAACTCAGCAACCGTTTAGTGTATTCGTTTAAAATTTTTGGAGCACATCAAGAAGATTAGAAAGAACAATCTCATAAATTTTCATCAACTTGGTACCATTTTGAAGATAGGTCCAATACATCCTTAAACTGCTATACATTTGTATGTATTTTAAGAATTTGAAAACTAAGTACTTATGTTGCATACTTTTGCATACCTTTGTCCTTTTGTATATTTATACTATTTTCTTTCGTGCTCTTATCTTTCCACCATTTTTCTCCTTTTTCTATACGCATGGTTCTCGACCGCTCATTGAAACGTGTGATGCCAAAAGACTACCTTAAACACATGTTTTCTAAATGATTATTAACCTTGTTTATCCACCGTAACTAGGTCCACCTAGTTGGCCCCAACAGTTCCTAGTGGACACTAGTCATTTCTAGTTGACCCCAGTAATTCCCAGCTGACCCTAGTAGTTCCCAATTGAAGCTGGTAGTTCGTAGTTGAACCTAGTAATCCCTAGTTGAGCCTATTTAGTAGCACCTACTAGGAGAATCCAAGTTATTATTTATTCCAAAATCCGCCAATGTTTGCTTCATTTTCTGACAGATTGGTGTGAAGAAGGCCAATTCGTATGCGGTAACAGTCAATACTGCGTGGATCAGGACAAGGTCTGCAATGGCTTCTCAGACTGTCCCAGGGGAGAGGACGAAAAGAAATGTGCTGCACTCATAGAAGATGATGTATTACTGAACTACGAAGAACCAAATGCATCAGATAACATGGAAAACCATTCCGAGGCCATCGCAGTGGGAGATGAATATCCATTGCCCGATGAACACTTTCCGGAGTCAGATTCCAGCACCGACAAAGACATATTCGATCAAGAAGCAGTCGAGTCCTCCATCTTGGAATCGACTACCATCCGTTCATTACGAACCAACGACCACTTGGAGAAAATTATCAGCAGCAAGAACCAGTCTAAAATCAAAGAAGGAACGATGATCAACCACCGAAATCACTCCGCCGTTAAGACCCTCGTCTCTGGAAGGGAAATATCAAACACGAAAGGCATTCTACCTCACGGGAATGTGATCCACGTGAACACAAATAAGAAGCATTCGACACCCACGATCGACCTTACGAAGGAGATTAACAATTATAACGAGAAGGGATATATAAATATACGAAAGAATGGGAAATGGGGGAAATTGTGTTTAAGCGGAATGGACAATGTGCTACAAGAAAGGCACGCTAGGTGGACCATCGAGGACCTTGGTAGAGCGGTTTGCAAGGCTATTACTTATCAGTAAGTAATCTACAAAAATTCAACCCCCCTATGTTAGACAGACAAATGATATTCCCACGAATGTTCACTTAACTCTCGGACCCCAGGAAAATTTCAGTGGGCAGGATATTTTTGCTGGCAGATTCTTAGGACCTGGGTACTCCTATAGCATCTTCATTTTAATCGAGAAGTAATACTTCGAAGATGGTCAGGAATATTCCAGTTTTAAAAAGGATAAGATGTATTTTTTCAATGTAGTTGACACTTTGCATAGTCCTTTTATGTAGGATGTTCTACATCACTTATATGGAACCATGAATCAGCTTGGCCCCACTGTTAGATTCATTTCACTTGCACATTTAGCCTAAGAGTTAAACACACACACAAATTTCTATGGAACAGTATCTACTTCTACGATTCTTAAGTGAGAGTATCAAGTATCAATTTTTCCGGAATTTTATTATTTTATTTTATTAATATGCTAGGCTATTATACTCCAGAAACCATTTTATTACATACAAAGCGAACTAGGCTAGATGATCATTTGGTAGAAAGAAATAGTAGCTCCTAGTAGAACCTAGTAGCTCCTAGTAGAACCTAGCAGCTCCTAGTAGAACCTAGTAGTTCCTAGTAGAACTGAGTACTTCCTAGTTGGCTCCATTAGTTCCTAGTTGATCCTTGTAGTCTCTAGTTGAACCTAATAGTTTCCAGTTGAGCTTAGTAGTTCCTAGTTGCACCTCATAGTTCCTAGTTGGACCCAATAGAACCTAGCAGTTCCTAGTTGAACCTAATAGAACCTAGTTTACCCTAGTAGTTACTACTTGAGCCTAGTAATTCCTAATTGAGCCTAGTAGTCTTTAGAAAAGGGCTTCAATTCGATGTATACTGTGTAAAACTCATCAGTGAAGCAGGGTTAATTGTAGAAAATGTTTCTTCAGGGATTACGAGACCGTGGAAAAAATGCTGGACGAAAATCCAGTGTCCAGCAGATCTTATTACACGTTGTCGTACAACGAGAAACCCCTGGATAAAACTATTCTGACTTTCAAACCATCCGTATGCCCGAGTGGCGAGATCCTCAGGGTCAAGTGCAAGAACCTTGAGTGCGGAATAAGAACGCAGACACCATCGCAGGCCAGGTATACTCACTGAACCAGTTTCTCATAATTATATACCGGCTGGATCGTTTATAAAACCATTTGTATACAAACTGCGCTCGAGGAGAATGTCCTCCTCCTCCTCCTCCCCCCACTCCCTCAGTATCGCCAGTAATAACGATATATTGGCGGTAAAAAGGACAACGAACGATCTGCATAAAATTAGAATTTCGCAGGATCTTTATTGCCCGAGATGAGTAACCGCGACGCGATGACGGTGGTATCGTGAATTTTTATCGAGCTTCGAACAAGTATTATTTATTAGATGCAATAGGAAGTCGATCGCCCTTTTTGTAATATTTTTCCAACGTTTGGGAGAACTAGATCTTGCTCGACCGAGTTGAAATATAAAATTGAAGCGTTGGTAAACGCGACAAAAGGAAAGGTATACTTTTATTTTTGATGAAGAGAATTAATTTTGAAAAAGTGATGCAACTATCGTGACCAAATATTTGTATGCTTTTTTACATCGTAGTTTGAATATTGAGAATTCGTATGCAATTTGGTGGTAGTTTGCTTAATTGAGGATAAAAAAAAAGACTTAAAATTCACGTTTGTCATGAATGAAGATAGTAAAAACAGGTGTATCTACTGATTTTTAAGGACCAGTGACTCACAAACTTGTTTGGAAATGACTCACATTCGTTCATCCAGATTATGCATACAGTTTCATTTTTATATTAAAATTAGGGAAATTAGAAGTCACTTAGATACGCAACTTGAATATGGTGCAGAAAGTATTAAGACTTTTTCACACGGAATACTTCTGTGGCTCGCAAATAGTATTTCGAATATATTCACATATTTAATATTTCTTTCCATCTGGATCAAACAAGCACTACCTCTTCCAAACGTATACATCTGAAATATTAATTGTGAGCCACACAAGTGTCTCGCGTGAAAAGGCCTTAAAAGTTGAAGGATCTAAATTAACATCTACATATCTTCCATAAACAGTGCTAGTTGAAACAATATAAACAAAGTCGATACGTGATCATATTTGAGATACTATTTGACAAGCATAAAAGTGTCCCGTGTGAAAAGGGCTTTAGTTACATATCTGAATTGACATATATAAGAAAATCTGTGCGGCTCTGTGTTTTAAAGAACCCAATCTGATCTGAAAGTGGTAGGATTGTCTGATAGGAATCAGAATTATTGTACAATGAATATTGAATATTATGGTGCATGCATTGAAGCAGGTCGAATGTTTCTCGTCGTTATAGGATAGTAGGAGGTGGTAGCTCCTCGGTTGGAAGTTGGCCATGGCAAGTGGCTTTGTATAAGGAAGGTGATTATCAATGCGGCGGAGCTCTTATCAACGATAGATGGATCCTCTCCGCGGCGCACTGTTTTTATCAGTAAGTGATAGAATTGTTCTATTAAAAAGTTCTATATTTAATATATCAAGGCACTCGAAGAGTTTTATGCACTGGAGAATGTAGACCAAGAGTTCAAATTTTAAAAAACTAAGTAGTCTTTTTAGTACTCTAAAGATACTTGAGCCTTTCAGTATGAGAGTAAATAAAAATGTGGAAGCTATATCAACCCTATATTCCTATTCTTTGCAAGTCACTCCAAACATACCCCCAATTCCCACAAGTTTATCTTCAAAAGTGTTTTAATCTTGAACCTTTTTTTTTTCTCAAACAATTCACATAATATGTACTGACCTTTTTTCCTTCAAATTAATTCTGAGTATTCGAATAATTCAAAGTGTTCTAATTTTGGATTGCACCTAATACGAATCTAGCATTTGAAAGTAAATAATTGTAACGGCCAATATGAAAAGAATTTCACGATAAAGGGTGAAAAAATATTTCATGTTCAGATTCCTATTCGGTATAGTCCGAAATTCGATCACTCCGAATATTCGAATACCCCTAATTATTCGGTCACTGCAAATATTCGAATACTCTTAATTATTCGATCACTCCGAATATTCGAATACTCCTAGTTATTCGATCACTCCGAATATTCGATCACTCCGAATATTCGATCACTCCGAATATTCGATCACTCCGAATAATCGAATACTCCGAATATTCGAATACTCCTAGTTATTCCATCACTCCGAATATTCGAATACTCCGAATAATCGAATACCCTTAATTATTCAATCACTCCGAATATTCGAATACTCCTAATTATTCGAGTAATGATCGAATATTCGAATCTCGAATTCGAATTCTACTGGTATTCAAATACTTAGAATATTCATAACAGCCCTGATTTTAACAGTGCCCAAGACGAATACTGGGTGGGAAGAATCGGTGTTACGCGTCGTGGAAGCTTCCCAAGCCCTTACGAGCAAATTCTACGTTTGGACTACATATCCTTGCATCCTGACTATATCGACAATGGTTTCATAAACGATATAGCGATGCTGAGGCTTGAGAAATCAGTAGCATTCAGCGATTACGTTAGGCCAGTGTGCCTTCCTCAGGCAGAGCCGAAAAGCGGCACTATGTGCACTGTCACAGGATGGGGGCAACTATTCGAGATTGAGAGGATATTTCGTACGTACACGTTGGCTGATCTTCTAATAAACCTTCACGGTGCGCACCGTTTAATGATAACCATTTGTTAAACAGCGGATACTTTGCAAGAAGTGCAGCTTCCTGTGATCTCCACAGAGGAGTGCCGCAGGAAGACTCTATTCCTTCCTTTGTACAGGATTACGGCGGGTATGCTTTGCGCGGGACTCAAGGACGGTGGAAGAGATGCTTGCTTAGGGGACAGTGGTGGACCTCTGGTTTGCTCGGGATCGGATAACAAATACACTCTTCATGGTGAGCACTCTTCAATCATACTGAAATAGAATGAAATTCCGCTGAATTGTAATGCTGCAAGTTGAAATAATATTGCAAACACTATGGTTTGATATTGTTGGAGATAAGTAGGGGAGACCGGGGCTAGTTGACTAACGAGGTTAGTTGACTAATTCCCTTTAATTGTTGTATTATGGAATAAATTATGCTGCGATTCGCGATATTAAAGCATATGAATGACCAGCTTGCCATTTAATGTGTCGCCGTGACAAAAACTTGCGTGTTCTATCAGTGAGAATGAAAAATCTAAAAAGGTTGACGGGAAGTAAATATTTTTGTTTCGACTATTTATGAATTTTTGTCCACTAAGTACTGCTTGATGTTTTTTCATGAATATTTTGTGGAAACGCGACACATTGACTATAATTTACGGTATTTTATTTTATCCGCTGCGTGGAGGTTTTGTACGTACGACCCTTAACATGTTCACAATGTCGGACGGGGTTACTTGACTAAGCATAGGAATACCACTAAAAATTGCATTTTTTATCCTTAAGATGCAATCGAGGCAAAGAGTTCAGCTGCTCAGGTCCACTTCCCGCACCACAAATCCTTCCAAACTCACCCCTACCAGTTTTGCACCCCATCCTCCCTTCAAACTCTCAGGCCTTCCAAATAGACCAAAACAAACAAGTACAAAATAATTACAGTATCTAACACCATGATAATTAATAAAAAAAAAAAATAAGACTGGAGGAGTGTAAAAAAAATAAAAAAATTATTGGTCGTAGTATACATATGTACGCGTTTCATATACTAATCCCATCAATAGATGGGATTGGCAGCGTAGGGTAAAGGCAGGTAATATGGAACATCTGATTTCAAAAGCTTGTCAAAAGTAGGGGAATTTGTTTTTTTTTTTAATAAAACTGATCTGAAGGGAAGAAGGAACTAATGCATAATCATATTTGTATAGCCAAATGTAAAAAAATCCAATTGTTTTGCAATGATAGTAAAAAAACTTAAAAGAGTGAAAATCAGCCGTTGGGTCCTAATATGGAACACCTAGGAAATTTGTAAAGAAAACTCAAAAATCTTTACTTTTTTTTACTAAAAATGAAGATTTATTAAGCAGAAGATACAAATAAATAAATATACATCATTTTTTGAATTTATTCCTGCTTTCTGCGTCTCCTATACGTTGGGCACGTGAATAATACGTCGGAAGCCCAACATTCTTCGTGTGCCCACTGAAAGCAGCGAATACATTGGGTCCACTTTTCATTGTCATTATTTTTATAATTACCATCGCAAAATAAGCATTCCGCATCATTGTCGTCATCGTCATTATCAACTTCATCTATGTTACTCGGTATGTTCCATATACGTACACACATGTTCCGACAAGAAATTAAGAATTATACTAAGAAAAAAATAACTTTATTGGTAAACTATTGTTGAATAATCAAGAACTCACACATTTAATGATAAATTATATCAAAATAATACTTTGTAACATACCTTCACTACAATATTTAACTGTTTGTTCCACTTTTCAGAAACTTTTACACCCCACGAAAAATATAAACATTTCTCTTTCAATGATGGATGCTCAACTGATGCTTAATTGTCAGTATCATCGTCTATTGTGTCTAGAGATCTAGTACACACGATTGCCTGAAGAGTTCGTTATTTCTTTATCGAAATATTACGAAGTTCCATATTACGTGCCGTTCCATATTACCTGTCTTTACCCTATATATACGCCTTTCGTATATATTGATGGAACTGTGGCAGTGTATATATACGCCTTTCACAGGCAAAGGGTTAAAACTGAAAAGTAAATGTCAAGTCAACTAACCCCATCTTATTTGTCAATTAACCCCGCAGCCGGGGTTTGCTCACTTATTCATCTCACTACTCTAAATAAAATAAAAACTACAACCTAGACTCAATTAAAACGATTTTCAAAATTAAGCCTGTATACCCAATGAAATTTGTAAATTTTTGGTATGCAGCAAGTCAACAAAATACCAATGATCTATTTATAAAAATTAGGAATGTTAAAAATTAGTCAACTAGCCCCGGTCTCCCCTACAGTAGAATCCCTGTTACACTATACACAATTGAGATTGTATTTTAAGAAGTACATATTTTTAACAGTTGTAAAATAAGTTCATAAATGAAAGAGGAGTGTCTATAAGGGTATGTTCTGCTCACAAAAAAAATACTGAATCTACAGATTGTAGAATGTAAGAGTATTAGAATAATGATAATTTGGATAATTGGATGGTTATAGTGTATTTTAATTGGCATTGCAATGTAGCACACAATTCCCTTTGAGTGGCAAACTGCTAAGTTCGAAATTTCTGAAAAATAAATATTCCACGATGTGTTTCCCAAATTTGTAAATTGTGGAAAGATTAAAAATTAAAGTGTCGAAAAAATTGAAATTCTGTGGCATATTCCTAAAGTTATAAATTTAAGAAAAATTTTAGATAAATATTCTATGGCCTTTTCCGCAGGTATCACTTCCAATGGCTACGGCTGCGCCAGACCTGGAAGGCCAGGAGTTTACACGAAGGTGCATCACTACCTCCCTTGGATCGAGCATACAATCTCAAGGGAAGATATACTCTCTTCGACAGTGGCCTGCAAGGGTCATCGATGCCCCCTTGGCGAGTGTCTCCCTAAATCTCGAGTATGCAATGGCTTCTTAGAATGTTCTGACGGTAGCGACGAACGTAATTGTCCTGTTAATTTTTAACGAGAAAAGACTGACCGCACTTGTACTTGAATCTCCGAGTAGTTATTTCTTCAGTCATACACGTCGAACGTACGAACAAATTAATCTTTACGTTAGTAGACACTCGCGATAAGAATTAGTCTGCTTAGCTCGAGGCAGACTAATTCTAAGGCAATGCTAGAAGAATAATCCTCGAGAGGTGAGATGAGTCTTTAAATTGATGAAAATAAATATTGAAAGGGACACGAGTGCTAGAGAAATGTTTCAGAACGGAAATCCAAGAATTCTCATTGTGGTGCACTTTTGTAAAATATTGGATGCTCGATAGTTTTCTATATGTGCAATATGTAGGTAGAAATCAAAAGTTAAAGATGAATGTTAGAGAGTGTACCGAAAGTCGGTGTAAGGTGCTGAAAAGCTTTGACTAATTAGTGATAATTGACGCTGATCCCTTATGCTCTTCTGTACAATTTATCTTTACGTTTTGATAGTTAAACAGTAGTCACGTTTTAGTTGTAGAATCGACTAATGACAACCGTTAGGAGATTATTTGCGGCATTATTCGTCCGGAGAGAATGCGAATAGTCGCAGAGTAGTGTCTCCGAGTCATTCGTACCGACTCAGGGACACTTGGCGTAGAAATATTTCGAGGAACCTGGCATTTTGATTCTTTGTCGTTAGAAAAACGAATCTCAAGGCCACGTATAACGCGCTCGTTGTTTTAGTGTCTTTGTAAGCTCGAAGATTTTTAAAGTAACATGTATATATCGTGCCTAATGTATTATGTATAAAAAACATCTTTTAATACCACTAAATAAATAATAAATTGAAAAACGAACGATGATCCTGCGACGATCCACTTTTTATTTAACCACCACCTGACAGATGCGGGGTCAATTTTGACCCACCCCGTGTTACTCATTATTACTACTACTAATTTAAGAGAATAAGACAAATTTAGGTCAAAATACTGATTAAAATCTAATACGTAATATTGTGGGTCAAAACAGACCCCGTGTTCGTTGTTTGAGAGTTAAAATATCGACGTCGAATATTTGCCTCTGTTCCTGAAAGAAATATTCAGTGTTACGATACAACAGCATTGAATTCAGATGGTATATCATTTCATTTTATTAGGACAATTAGAAGTAGCACTGAAAATCATAGTCTGAAATAAATATTAATTGTTCTCGATATAATACTCTATCCATATTAAAATGAAAGCTGTTAGAGGCTACTCTGCGTTCAAGGACAGTTATGATCCCTGCGATATATGTAACATCAGTCAAACGATCGTCGCTCCACAATCAAACGTGGTTAGTACCGTACAAACGATAGAAAATAATCCCGCCGTACTCCCCGTTAAAAAGGATCGACCTGCGCCCGGATTCAATTGTTACCACCCTAGAAACGATCTTGCCAACTCTAAACCGTGCTTCCTTTTAAGTAACTCTAATGTCAGATTACACCTACGATTAGCACAATATACCAAGTGGTAGAAATCACAATGTAATTTTACGTCACGTTCAAACAGCACGCTTCTGAAATTCAATATCAAGTTTCTTATCGTTCAAGGTATCGTCCTCTTCTAAACGGCTGGGTACCATCAAGACTTTTGCACCAACCCTTTGTTCTCCTTCATCGTTCTCCAACTCTCACGCGTACCACTCAACGAACGTACCGAGATTTTCTAAGATTCACGGAATTCACGCGCGACGAATCAAACGATATTCACAAAAAAAAAAAAACGAAAGAAAAATAATTCCGACAGTCGATTCTATTTACATATCACGAACGTTTGGTAATTCGGAAGACTCGTGAACTGAATGCTCGAGCTCTAAAATCGTCACGCGAATCAAGGATATGACGTGCGCTAATAATGGATTAATTTATCTCGAATCAATGGAGTTCGATTAATGAGAAACGGAAATATCTGTTGCAAAAGTCTGGTGGTGACATTGAACTATTGATATGACGTCCCTAACGCGCTTTTATTTAATGGCTCATGAACGATTCTCATGATTCTATTTTATCAGCAGTATGCGTACATGCGATACCAGCACTTTTCTCATTAGAAATGACGAATTAAGTAGCAATTCCTTGGCGAGTTTTACCATAATAATCTCGAAGCAGTCGGTTTGGGCAAAAGTTTGATCACGATAAAAAATGGTGTAAATGTATAAAAGTGCGATTCGAAGGTAGCAAAACTTTTGTCCATACCACTTCGTGATCCAACCTTGCAATCTCCTTATCTCAGCACCAACGTGCGAATTAATCTCCCATGGGGAGTATCGATTCCACTGTATCGATGTCGGCGCATGCCACGTGGATCGCAATTAATCAGATCCCTAATTATATTACAAGATATCGAGTCGCAGATCATTGAATACATATTTCGATAGTGAAATTTCACAAGATCCGTTTAATCAGGTAATTTCATTTAAATTTCAACGTAAACAGAATCGATGATCCCCACGAAATGCACAAATACCTTGAAAGAGATAGGGCTGCAACGTTGACACGATTTTGTTTTTGTAAATCGACTTATCTAAAACTCAATTCTACGATCGCAAAGAAGCACTGGTGCACAGAGCTCGAAGCTCTGTGCACGCCGGACAAAACTGTTATACTCTACTTCCTCGCCATTCTCCTGATTCTTAAATTAACCGAAGAAGCAATAAATAATAGATCGATGAATCCTCTGAAGATGACACCTCTAATGAGCCGTACTCTTAGACAGATGTTTAGTTTAGGCTATGGATAGTTAGACTGCTGAATGCTCTTTAACCCAATGAGTCGACAGCGATCGTGTTCAGGCCTTTCGGGCTGATGGTTGTTTTGAATTGCTCTGGTATGGGATACTCCGCCTGTGAACACGTCAAATACAAATGCATGAGTATTGCAAACCAATATTTCAGCGGTATGGACCCCTTCCTGGGCTCCCTTAATTCGTTTAGGTCGCTACTTTATAGGCTTCTTAATAAACAACACGGTGGTACTTGGTTTATCCTTTAGGTATAATTATTATGCTCACTTATCTATTAATTATTGCTAAGTTAGTGCTCAGACTCTGTATATTGCACTTGTCTTTCTTTTTGTATACCATGGGGATTCCTGTTGGGGATTAATTAATAATAATAATAATAATAATAATAATAATAAATGAGTATGCGCACGCTAAAACCATGTAATAATGAAGGCAAGGTTCCCTAATAGTATCAGTCGGTGTCAGATATATTGGCTGGTGAGTTTCGTGAGGGGTATTCTCCCACCATACCGCTTGCTGCCTCGGTGCTCCTTTTCTCAACGTTTTCTGAATCGCTCTCGTTCCATCTCGCTCTCGCCTTCGCAAAAAAAAAGTGAGTCAGAAGTGGTGGGGATAGCGCCAAGCTCCTGACGTGTAGGCCAAACCGAGTTCTTAGCGTAGAAATACATACATCAGAATAGGTGTGCGTTAGGTCCGAACAAATTCAGGAGTTTTATTGGTCAGAAGATTGATTCTTTCTCGATAGCTTCATCTCGTATTGTTTTACGCATAGCTTTGTAACGCACACAACTATTACGCTAAGAATAAATAACAGCCATACGGCTAGGTTCAGGCGAAACCGAGCAGCGTTCCCGTTACTCCGCCATACCCTTTGGGGACCACGCAACTCCAACTGACAAATCCACGATCATCAGATGGTGGTGGCTGATTTCTCCTCGATCGCTGCTCGCAAAAACGAACCCACTGGCCAATATATCTGATACCGACCTTAGTTTCTTAAGGCTCGATCCACACTATCGGTCCGGTCACTGTCCGGTCTCGATCAAAATCACATCCGTGAGCGTCCACACTCGTCCGGGTTGATATTGTGGACGCTCACGGATGTGATTTTGATCGAGACCGGACCGTGACCAGACCGATAGTGTGGATCTGGCCTAAGGGGTAATGACACTGTAGAGCTCGGAAAGGCAGCCTGATTTTGAGAATTTTTTTACGCGAGTATAGTAAATGTAATACCAAATCTGTTTGAAGAGCTTTATTGTACATACCTTGAAGTATGATCACAATTTTTTCTTAATTTTTTAATACAAAATGGCGGCGCCACAGCTCAACAAAAGAATCGTCTTCTGAAAAACAGTGTTTCGCGGCCGGAAAGATTTCTCTTTCAAGTTTTGAGCTAGAACAAAAAACCAAAAAAATTTGAATTCTATATAAGATTATCTGAGGAAGTACACGAGGAAATTAAAAAATACTGTTTTTTGTACGAATGGTGCGTGATTGAACAAAACCTTTCAACAATTTCGAGGTTGTGGCAGTTCTGTGTTTTGTTGAATCACGCACCATTTTTACAAAAATCAGTATTTTTAATTTCCTCGTGTACTTCCCGAGATAATCCTTATATAGAACTAAAAAAAATCGGTTTTATGTTCTAGGACAAAAATTGAGGGAGAAATCTTTCCGGCCGCGAGACACTGTTTTTCAGAAGAAGTTTCATTTGTTGAGCTGCGGCGCCACCATTTTGTATTAAAATTTTTTTTAAAAAATTGTGATCATACTTCACGGTATGTACAATAAAGCCCTTCAAACAGATTTTGTATTCCATTCACTATACTCGCATAAAAAATTCTCAAAATCAAGCTGCCTTTCCGAGCTTTACAATGTCATTTCCCCTTAAATGACTAATGTTTCACTGCTCTTGGTTTATTCTTCTCACAAATTCGTACAGTGTTACTTTCACTAAAAACCTTTACAAATCTTCTCAGAACACAAGAAGAACGTCCAAGCACTTGACATTTTGGCGCGCTCACCAGAACGCTACTATTCCGCATCACGTGACGCAACGAAGAGCGCGAAATTTGAATAAGCAACTCATTAAATTTACAAGATGACGTACCCTCTAACACCTACTTTATTCCCACCTATGTACTTTACTTCCGCATTTTACTCCTGAGATATCGAGGCTTCGAAAAGCAAAATATTGAATACAATTTTTCCGTAAAATTTCGAATATACCCTATGTGTTTAATACATTATTGTGCATATATGCACTAACTGTACACAAAATCTGATTGTGAGCTAAAAGGATGATTCAAATCTTGCACACTCCCTTATGAAAGTCTTAAGAAGACTTAAAAAAAAAGCTTCCACAGTTTATCCCCCTGTTAATGATTTTTGTAGATTACAATGATTTTAATCTACCATTTTGCTGAGTGTTTTAATGGAAAAGTCAATTGCATTGAAAAACAGATTAGAGATATGTGTACATTAAGGGGAGGTTCCGGTCTAAAAGTCGATTTTTTTTATTTCATTTTTCGAATGTTCAACCTTATAGGAATACGTGTTTAAAAGGATTTGTCGAAATCCGTAAAATTCCCGAAGTTATAGGCATTTGAGTAGCGGCAAATGCGTGGGTAACACCCCGCCACTCGGCGCTCACGTAAAACTTTAAACGCGTTTTTCTCGCAACAATATTCTCAAAACGGTGGGACATGTATCTCTAAAAGTTATTATCCGATTCGACTGAAACTTTTTTTATTTTAAAGAATATACTTCTGGCTAGGGGGGAAAGCAGAAAAAAGTACAAAAAATTGAAAATTTATAATTTTCAAAGGCGTTGAAAGGACGAGAAATATAGGGAAAAAGTGATTTCAAACTTCAAGTGTAGTTATTTTCTAAAAAATGTCATTTTTGTATTTTTTTTCTGATTTCCCCCCTAGCCAGAAGTATATTCTTCAAAATAAAAGACGTTTCAGTCGAATCGGATAATAACTTTTGGAAATACAGGTCCCACCGATTTGGATGAATTTTTTGACGCCTCGACTTTAACGACTCCCCAGTGCCGTTTGCAATGATTAATTATAAAAAATATATATATATATTTCTATAATTTAAGACATCCTTAATACAATGCAAAAAGTCCCATTAAATTATACATAGTAGTTTTCGTTTAATTAATTCCTAAAGATCACCTATTTTTTTGAGCTCTAGACCGGAACCTCCCCTTAACAGAACAGGCTATCCAGTTTAGCTTGATTATATTAAAAAATATGTAGCAGGGAACCTTGCTTATTGGTTTCTCTTAGTAAATGATCAATACTGTACGAAACTTACGTAGTCTCCACTTGGTTGTGGCACCATTACGTTCATTTCACTAGACTTGCTACTAATGAATTCTACAGCCAGTGACTGCGAGCTCAAATACATCTGGCAACCATCTGTCTTGTCGATAGAGATGGTAGGTACCTTCCCCAGTACCTGCGATAAAATAATAAGAGGAGGGAAACAAATATATTTCACTGGAAATGACTCTGGTCCACTGTTTCCCAGAAATATTATCACTGGTGAAATCAAGTCGAATAGTACATGCAAATCAAATCGAATTCATTAGAACACAGTAATACACATAAAGTCAAACGTTTCATTCCGTATAGTTACGAAGTATTTGCTATGATTCAACTAGGATCAAAATTAAAATTTCAAATTTATTAAGCATCCCATTCCTTGCAAATACTGTGAGAACTTTGTTAAATGCACACAATGATTTCTATACATTTTCTATATCCAAGGGCTTTAAAAAATTAGTTAAGTAGTTAATCAAAGTTTCTGACTTCATCTTGAAAATATCTCCAATCCCAATAAATTAATACCTCAAGTATCATTTAATTTTCAACCTGAAACTTCGCTCATATCCTCAACAAAAATGACGAATTAATGTTCCCTTCTAGCAAACCACTCTATATATATATATATAGCATCGATATTTTTTTTTAAATTGTATATCAAGAAAAAACAACTGCCAATCACAGTAATTCCTCTCAATTCCCCACACTTCACGCAGTACACATCCCGAATAATAGTAGGTACGAGTTAATGACTCGTTAAAACCTACAGTCCCAATTCCACCTAAATCTCGTCAAGATGCATTGGCAACTCGGTAAGATCTCGCACATTAATTCCACCAGGTTAAATTTACTTTCTCGAGCGAGCCCCTAAACGTATCCCAACAGTTCGTTGAGCATAAATCGTCGAGGAGACAATTGATTTCTGCTTTCTGTACAGGAGGAAACCTAGAACCTGTGCAAATGATCTGTGAACTCGACTGGAAGGAATGCCCCAGGGCAATCGGGAAATACATTTGGAGAGAGATTGTAACCGATGTCCTCGACTGCTTAGGAAACGATGCCTGGCTTGTGACAGTCCTGAGGGTACAGAGACTTATTATTTTTGAATTGAAATCAGTATCGAATTAGAGGCCTATGAACATAGCGGTCGGGTAAGTTCTCCATAAGACTGATTCGAATTCTTCTATCTGAACGCTATGTTCACGATTAGCCCCTCGTAAAAAGCAAACAAAGAGACACTTGTCACAATAATAACGTTCCATTAATAAGGTCGATAATATTTGAAGGTACTCGCCGGCATCCTTATTTGCACCCTATTGCTGCGTATAATATATTTCAAACCGAAACGTAAGAACTCCATCTGCGACAAAGAGATTCTGAACAAAGTCGGGTACAAAGTGGAAGATCTCGAGTTGAAAGTTAACATATTGACATACAAAATGCAGTACGGCTCGTGGCCACTGCCTCATCAGATTCACAAGTCGAACTTCAGGAGGAACCTGAGGAATCTTAGGCTGACACTGTCCAATCCCAGTGACCGCAACGACTGGATCAAACACGTGCTGCTGAGGTATTAAGCGGGAGATCGTAGAAAGTATAGGATCTAGCTTTCCACTGTTCCCATTTCGTCAGTATCTTGCATTGCTATTTTAGCCCCCGAGGAAATGAGTCCTACACAAAGTACAATTACCCTTCCAAGCATCTTCTCACAGAATTGTTCGATGCAAAGAAGAGAACTGTATACCCGTATCTTCGACGAGATACTTTGCCCTTAGAGCACAGCAGTAAATCTTCAAAGAGCAGCAGCGATAAGTCTCTTAAGTACGATGAAACGTGAATCCTCCATGAATATAATAATCGCGTTAACTTCTCAGCAGATTAAATGTTTTATAACGATCGAATTCCAGATCGAGCTGCATGTTCAGGAAGACGATCGGACGAAGGCAGCACAAAATATCGAAAAGCGAAAATTTCGAGATGCAAAATAGAAACGCGATATCCGTTCCGTTCTTCTCGAGAAGGAGGAACTGCAGATCCACCAGCAGGGTATGCAAGGACTCAAAGCTTCTCAGAGGCGAAACGGTGGCTGTGGGTTGCAGGAAATTCACGAGAACCATGGACGACTGCAAACGGTATTTAAAAGAGTTACACGATAGTAATAAATATCTGGGATTAGTCTGCAGTTCTTCTGAAACGAGCGACCTGACCTCGGTTAAAAATGTTTGCTCGGACACGCAGGTAAATGGGCACAGCGTGCTGTAAGGGAAACTGTTCAGAAGCACTTAACGATCCGTTCAATTCTATTGCAGCAGGATAGGAGTGGCGAACAAAAGTGTTCGGTTAATTTAAGTGAAAAATCTGAGGAGAATGAACCAGGCGCATCTAAAAAAGAAAAGTATATAGAGCAGAATACAGACGTTAAAGAAATACGTTCGAAGCAGCAAAGTAAGGAAAATTGTTTGGAGTTATCGAGCGCCATTTGCTCGATCTTGAAACTAATAAACAAACATTTGCTATCTTCAAAAATGGATATAACGTTCTGCACGGAAATGTTTCCCCCACGATCAGCCTCGAACATGCTAATCACACCGCCCTGCGAACGGAAGTCATTCATGAAGCCGTCTGAGGAGACTTTGTACCAAGTGAAGAAGAAGCTGGAAAGTTTGCACAATGTTTTAAGAACGTACGAGATACAAAATTCCGAAGCTGCGGTAATGGAAAGGCAGCGGGAAAGTAGCAATAGAATAAATAGCATTTGCCAAAATGTTGTGGACACTCTCGTGTCTGATACAACGGAGGCTGATAATTTCAATAAAAAGAGAAAGAGCAGAGTAAGCTTCGATACTGTCGCCATAAACAACTCCGCTGAAATGCAGCGAACAGTTTACAACAGCTCTGAACAATACGAAACTGATGACACGGGCAAAAGTTCTGAAGCATCTATCCAGGATTATTTTAACATGTTGAGTACGCACTGTCTGAATAATATAAATGATCTTCATTGTTCGTTCCCGCGAAGCTCTGAGAATAAAATATATTCCTCGAACGATCAGGATTTGGATGCAGTTAATGATAATGGAATTATATATTCTTCCACCATTACATACGACAAAGTTCCTGAGAGAGTGTATTACACTATTTCGTCTGACTTGTTCGAAGAAAAGGATATCAACAAGGAAACAAGCGTAACGGACAGTTATATATTACCGGATGTGTATATTGAGAGTAGTCGAGCGAAATCATTCATCGCTGGTCAAGAAATTGTTCCAATGGAAACCGACGAAGACGTGATAATAATGTCTCCAACCTCGACTCGTACGGAGGTATCAAGAGACAGCGAGCCTGACGATAAATCTACAACATTATTACTTCAAGAAGCATTGCAATTCAGGAAAGCACTACTAACACGCGTCGAGCTCGAAGGAATATGTTATGCAGACGACAAGAGCGAAGGGTCAAACAGTGAATCTTTGTCAGAGTATGGTAAATGTCCTTACGTTAACAATAATCTTCAATCGAAATTCTTGGATATCATATCAGAGGAACAATCCATTAGTAGCTCCACTGAAAAAACTAGTCGAACTTATATGTTTTTCAATATAAAGCAGGACAGGCAATTGGCACATACGTCGACGCTAAGCAATACGCAGCAGAATGACATCAAGGATCAGAATGTACATAAAGGATACTTTGATTCGAAACTAAACCTCGGATCGACTTCTGAATATTTCAGTTTCAGTAATGTAATTCAAGAAGGGAATGGAATTGACGGGGACCAGTTGCCTCTATCGAAGCCTAATTGTTTGCCAGAGAATGACTCCACAGAAGTGATATCCAGTAATTTACGAACGAAATATTTAAATCACACGGTGGACAAGTTTGATGAGAAATTTACAGAAATGGGACTTACAAACTGTTTGAAGGATATAGATGAGAATATGAATGAACGGAAAATATGCTACAATCGTGCGGATGAAAGAGAAAATTTTGAAAAGCGTTTTCTACGCGCAAGTAATACAAATATGCTTATCGATCACAATGCAGAGAGCGTGGAATTATTTTCACAAGATTTAGATGAAGAGAATCAAAATACGGTTGCAAATGAGATCTCTAACTTTCTGAACTCTAAATCTCTGAAGCAATGTACAAACGTATCGTATATCAAAGGTACAAAAAGTGCCTTACTAACGGAAAAATTGATCTCGTCGGATGATGAGAAATACTACATTGAAGATAATGAAAGTTTAATGTGCAGCCCAAATTTGACTTTGAAAAGGCATCCTGGCACATATTCGCTGATAGATCAAACGTTGGTAGTAACAAGTATTGAAAAAGCAGCAGAAATGCATGCAATAATTGAGAATGCAGATGTGATGTACGACTTATCACAGTCCGAGAGCAAAGAAAACTCAATTGAGACAAATTTAATAGAGGATTCTTTAACATCCAGTATAAATCACTCGAACGACTCTAACATCCCGGAGCCACCATCTGTAACAGTACTAATTAATAAATCAGCAGATGAAGAGGAGTTAAATTGGTCAAATGTCAAACACAATTTTAGTTACGATTTTGTTAACGAGAAAAACACACAGACATTTGCAACAGGCACAATAACTCTTCAAAAATATGGTCCTATAGATACAGCGAGTTACTGCAGGCAGGAAAGAGCTTGCAATGGAGATATGATTTTGCAAGAAGAATACGAGATAAGAGACACTTATCGTAACCAAGACAATAAACTCAAAGATGGAAAGAATGACTCGATCATAAAAAATTCATTTACAGATCTACGTAAGGAAGATCAAATTAATGAGGTCACCTACAAATCCTATTCCAATCTCATTTCCCCACACAGTAGTTTATATTTTACAGACGAAGCATCAAGTTCTACTGCAAAATTGAATAATATTCAATCAAAAAATCTTGAAGATTATTTACAATCAAATTTATACGCAGAAAAAGAGAATGAACAACCACACTGCCAAATTGGAGATTCAAACGACGCACAATTGCTACCTACTCCCGTTACAAATGAGGAGAAAGAAGTAATTATCACAAGCATAGTAAATACCCAAAAATCTTATGCGGAAGTTTTAAATAATGAATTCGATATTGAACAAAATTTACCAGTTGCTAACAAAAGCTCAGATAATAGAACTGATCTATCTTCCAAAAATTATGTAGAAAATACAGATATCTTAATAACTGATGAAGCAAAAGAAACATCGAGGAAAGAAGGCGACGCTTTAAATGATTTAACTCCATACGCTAATACTAACAGTAACAACTTGGTACTATTAAAAGATATAGATAAGAACGATAAAGCTCGATTCGCATCGTTGATAAATAAAATGGAGTCATTTAATATACATCAAAATACATCAAGCATGCTTTCTCGTGAACTTTCTCCGAGAGACACAAAAGAAAACACAATGAGAAGAATGAATACGACACTGAAGTCGAGGAACCAAGAAAACTACTCTCCAAAATCTGAAAAGCTAAAGAGACCCATTGCTGTGCAGAATACAAAAGGTTTAAAATCTGACTCGTTAAACGTAATTCAGGCGAAAACAGGAAGTATTTCAATTTCAAGCCATGGAAAAGTCAGAGATTTATCTGTCGAGCCTAGATGTAATACAGAACGTAGCATTAAGTTAGAAAAAAAGAGGTCTCGGTCACAAGTAAGTTTTCGAACAAACGAACCGTCGAAGCAGGTTACTTCGCAGTCACTTGAATTTCCAAGTAATATAAGCGATGAATCTTCAGAGGCTAAATTAAAATTACAAGGTCACGCGAAACCATTATTACCAACACCGAAAACATCCTCAAAATCTTGCATACCAATTCTAAGAAGGAGATTAGAAGCAGCTCGGCGATCGGAAAACGAGGGAAGACCTAAAAGCCCATTGAGAGGGCCGTTAACAATGACGATGTTCAGCAGAGATAACTTGTCTAGTGAAAGTCCTAGTGTGATGGAAGAGAGTATAAAAGTGGAAGGCAATTCGGAAAGCTACGATCAATGTATGGAAGAGATAAATGGCTGTGCAAAAAAGGCAGAAAATAGCCAGAAGCATACTGAGAAGTATGATTCCATGAAGTCGTCGTGTATCGTGCAAAGCCTGTGTAAAAACACTGACAGTATCGTTACTCCACAAGAACCCATGGTAATATACGTGAATATATTTACAAAGTATGACCACAACTCGTCGAAAATAGTAGATCCAAAGAAATTCTTGGAATATATACAAAATAGGAAATTAAGCGTACAAAAAGTAATTGCGGAGAATCAAGCGGGCAAAAGAGGTGACGAAGGTTCCACCGCCTCGATGGAAAAGGAAAAGAATACGATGCGCAAAATTGTTACTATCGTCTCTTCTGTTATAAATGGCAATGAGTTAGATCAAGCCAAGTCGACTGACATATCCGCCGCAAAGGCAAAAAGTGATATGGTAATCGATACTTTGTCGGACGACAAGCTGAAACATTTGTGTTTCCTTTCCGTTGAGCAGAAAGAAATTGATGTCACTGCAAAGCCATCCGTCATCGACACAAGTACATCGATCTCGGATTTAGAGAATATTACAGGAACATCGACAAGTGTATTAAACAAATTTCAAATATGCGGCACGCCGAAAGAGTTGAACGATGACGAATACATAGCGTTGCTCGAAATACTTCACCAAGAGCCAAATTTTGTACATCTACAAGAGTTGCAAAACGTTTGCAAGAAGCTTGTATCGGAGCATCAGAAATCTAAGTGATGCGAATACTCATCGCATGCATTTATAAAATTCGTAATCAACGATCGCTACTATATGTTTGTAATACTGTGCCTTTATTTTCTAACACAGGACATGTACTCCATGTAATTATATCGTGCATATGTGTACACATTTGGAAATAAATATACTTTTTATACGATATTTTATCAAACACGCAAGACGCAGACTGTTCTTTCGCTTGCTTTACGAATAAACGACATACCTGCATTTGTACACTTTGACAATTGACGAATTCGATACTCGAGACAAGGGAGTCGAACACGACGGATGATTTGCGGCAGGAGTCCATAACGACAGAGTTCACTTTGCCTTTGATGACTAAGGTACTATCTTGGCACCGGAACATGTAGATCACGTTGTTCATCTCTACATTGTCAATCAGCAGATCCTTATTACTTTTATGGTACTCCTGCAGCAAAATTAATGTACATTCGGTGAATAATACGGGCTTCTTGCAGGAATAAAATGGTGAAATGAAATCGGATAAAGCAGCGTAACAATTTACCACAAGCCACTTCTTTCCATCTCTGGTAAATACTGGTTGTTTGTCAATTGGTGCATTTGCAGGTGGTATTGTTTTCATTGGTATAGCATTCTCGACTACCGGTGCTTTAAATGGTGCTGGGCCAGTCCTCAATGAAGGATTTTTATGCGTCTGCATGTCGGAAGTGACTTTCTTTAAGTCTGTAATATAAAACGTTATCAATGAGTTACATACACGAATTATTAATGTTTTACAATTCTGCTATATTTACTCTTCGTAATGGCTTCCCCTTGATTAATTTCGGCGAAGAGAGCGCTTCTCTCATCGTTAATACTGGCCGGTGCCACATCTCCAATAGGCATGCATGGTGGTGGAGGTGGTGGAGGTGGCGGTATGCCTGCTGGTGGCGCAGCAGAGCCAGTTTTTGCCCATACCAATCCTGTTGTGTGATGCTGGCGCACATACTGTTGAAGATCACTTAGCGTCTGCACCCAAGCCTTGGCCCATTCAGCGTGTACTTTATTCCTGTAAATATGAAAGGCTGAATGAACTCCGCATTAATTTTTCAAAAATATAAATAATAGAGGAACGTTTGACTGATTAAAATTGTATAATAATATGTAACGCAGACTTACTTCTCCTTCCACTCCTTTAATACACGATTGGTATAAAATTGTCCAGCATCGTTCATCTCTTTCACGTAAGGTGCTGGTGTTGGCGATACAGCGACCCATCCTAGAGCTGGAATACTTTCACTAATTGCTGACAAATGATTGAAGAACTGGGACCCTCTGTTTTTCTCACGGAACTCTTGAATCTGTTGAATTTGTGTAGATGTAGGTGCGAGAAGAGTAACTTGCTCTGACTGACTCGCTGGAACTGGGCGACTCGCTGCTGTATGAATAAACTGAAGCTGAATTCTGTAAGAGGGATAAGAATACGTAGCAATTTACAGAAATATATGTAATACCTAAAATAAAGTAGCAGTAAAATGCTTACTGAAATGCCTTCTCTACGAGCTTGCTGTGGGTAGCAACATCGCCACCAATTTTCTCGCTCAGCTGCAAATACTCTCTTACAGGCCCAGCCAAAAGATCTTCGTAGCCTGCGACTGACATGCTGGTAGGTTTGCCTGATCCTACTTTATCCGGTGACTGAGCAGGCGAGGCAGACGGTATCGATACACTTTTATTGACTGGCTGAGACTTCTTTGGCGATGGTGTGTTCGTCTGAACAGCAGAGTCTTGAGTTTCAGTTACAGAATGGGCTCGTACTTTCTCCAGTCGTCTGGTAACGTTTTCTAATCGATTTACCAGTTCTTCTAAGTGCTCCTCCTTGTCACTAGCTTCACAGCCTTCAATACAACACAAATTTAATGTATTATCACAGTAAAGATAATACGATTACTGAGAAAAATTCAAAAAGCTAATTAATTCAAACAACTTATTCCTTATAAAGTAATAAGAAAAATATTTAAAAAAACAAACGAAAGGAGATTTTTGCTTTATTTAGCAAATCTTTAGTAATAATAGTAATGCGAGCTTTTGTTGAGCAATTGGAGGAAATATACTCCAGAAAGTTCGCATTTATGCAGAGTATATTAAATATAGAATGAGTGTATAAATAGTTGCGTCAACATCCACAGCCGTTAGATCATTATGTTGCAAGCAGCGTGTAATAGAAATAAATTTCTGTTCATTTTATAACATTAGAAATGCTTGCGAGGAATGATTTTATAGCAATTAAAATTGCACATTGTAGTTGCATTTAGATAAAATTTTACAAATGATGTTACTTTGTCCATTACTGGCTTACAAGTAACAAGAAGGCTGGTATTCGAATATTACAATTGAAACATTCATCTGTTCCACATTATACCCGAACTTTCAAGGTCGAAATCAGAATATTAAATTAGCATGCAAATGAATTGATTCGTTACCGCTTCGTTAATGCGAAACTATGGGTCCACCAATTTCATAATCACTCCATTTAATTATACGTTCACTTCGAAATTACAGAAAGAAAGCTTCGTACGCACGAGATCTTCTCGCCTTTGCGGAAACTGATGAAGAACTAAACCGCGGCCCTAATGATATCCGACGCGAGTGTACGCCGACCTATTCTTAGGAAATCTGCGAAAACTGAATCGCGAACGCGTGTCTTATAAACTCTGCATAGGTAGATAGTATTTCATACGATATACCTCACGCGTTAAATAATTAAAACTTCTTCGTATACATGTAATCAATCTATAAATACAATAAAAAATTCATTTATCTGTACAAAATTTGCAAAGTCTACATTTCATACGTACAACTCAAGGACAAGAATTTCGATTAATTTCGCGAAAAACGATAAGTTATCAAAGTCACTTTCAGTTGCTACTTTAAGTGCTCCAGAGTTCTGCGTTCCTATCGCAGAAAGTCTGTTAAATAATCCAGCAGGTTGAAAGGCAAATGGGTCAGAGTGTAAAAATAGAACGACTGTGGTCGGGACAATACATAAGCGAAAAGTTTTGATGCTGTCGAGTTCTTTGTCGCAACTTGAAAACAAATGATTCTGTCGGTAAATAATTCCCCCAAGATAACACGCTGTTTTACACGCATCTCGGCTATAGCGTGCACTGATACACTGCCCACGGTATTTCAATGATCCCTCCGACGGGAGAACAACGCTCGTGAAAATGTTAGTTGCAAGCTCATATCTTAAACTCGTTCGAGTTAACGTTTGAAAAAATAAAAAATATCGACACAACTATATCACCATATAATAAAAACATGGTACAGAGGATGGAAGAAATCTAGCGAAGTATTTAAGTGCGATCATTAAATAATAAAATTCCAGCCTTCTACTAATTCTGAATCTTCAAAAAACAGCTATCCTGAATTCTTCGCCACCTTCGTGCCCTACTGCAATTTATGACTTCGTTAAATTTCTCTCGTCCACCGCAACTCTACAGTGTAGTACTGTATTGTATAATCGACAAGTGAAAACCTTGCGGTTGCGGTGGAAACAATAAGGTGCGACGGAAATCATAGAAAGTAAGAAATGGATTTAGGATGAGCCCTAACCGGCGTGCACCATCGGTCCTAGGGGGTCGAACCTCACTCTGTGCTCCGTCGCGTTTTGCGCGGCGTGCAACAAATCGGAGAAGAATCGGTGACGCCTTAAAGCTAGTTCATCGCGTGCGACTGGGGTCGCCGGTGGTTCCTGCATTCCGCTACACTCCTCGGAGTCGCACTGCTCGCAGTCTTCTTCCTCCGACAACCAGCGGGGAACTGACGACACTGCGCATTATACATTGCCCCGATAGAAACGTCTCGTTTACATAAATATTCTCAATTAACCCTTTGCGATCCTGTTTCATCTGACGCAATACCACGCTTCGTTCCAGCCGATGCAGGGGATTGACAAACGAGCTGCTGATGATTACAAAAACATTTCTCATAATATTATGACCGTATGGATTTACTAAGCAACAGCGAAGACTCCAGTGTCCATGCCTGAACAGAAGATTGAAATGGGGGCGGAGCTCTTGATTCATTCAAATGTATCGTTACATCAATTGGATGTTGCGGTATTGAAATAAACGAAAATTATAGAATAACTAGATTTGCGTAAACTTGCTGAAAAGAAACGGTGAAAATAAATTGGATCGCAAAGGCTTAAATATAGTTAGTAATTGGAAGTGAAGTTAAATGTTGTTTTTTTTTTTATGTAAATCCTTGCATACTAACGGATTATATTTGTGTTCGTTTTTTGCTGTTCAAATAGTCTTAATATGGTTCTCATTTGTAGTTGAATTAAAAGGGTACGCGAGATATCTGCGTTAAACACTGGTGATAATGATCCGCATGAATATATGAATATTAATGCTTCTTCAGACAGTACTGATATGTGCAATTAGTATGCAAGGGGTAACGCTTCGAAAATGTAAAGTACAAACGTATAGCGACTACAATGACATAGAATCTCGTTATTTGGAACGCTGATAAATCAGAAATGGGCAATATTTTAATCTAAACGATCGATAGAAGATGAAAAACATTGTATCTTTTACTCGCCAAATGAAGATAACTCGAATTTACCTAGTCGACAAATAACCGGTAAATGGATTTATTCAAAATAAATAAAATAAAAATATGAAGATTCTCGATTCTCGTGAGATAATCCGCGGTATTCGTATGCCTTGAATAAAAGATAATGATAAGCGACTTTTCATTCATATTTTTAACTCGATAATGCCCAACTCTGTGACAACTACTCAACAGAATAATGCAGTTATCCTGAGAAGAGTAGTTTCCAATAGGTATGCATATATGTAATGAACTTAAACCCCACAAAAACGTTATTATGATCCACAAACAGAAATTTGATTATGATGAAACGCTTCGTGAAAATGGCACGCAGAAAAGAACAAGAGGGAAAGTTCTATTATTTAACCCTTTATTGCATGGTTTTATTTTTTTTTTTATCGAAATCCGAGCTTATCTTGGTCCGTTCTTTTAGCAAAATTTCTGTGAGCATTTCTTTGATAGATGTTACGAACTAAAAATATATTAATCAAGGTTTACACCCGTGTAAATTATAATAGATAATTCTGAATTTAACATTACTTAAAGAAGTAAAATATATTATACGTATGGGGTGGACGGATACTTTTGTGAGTAACAGTAAATACATTGAAACAGGGAACAAGTTTTCACTTCAATTTTTTAAGGGGGAATCCTATTCTTTGGGCTAAAAACATAGCGAAATTTTAGATATTTTTTTTAAGAAACTAGCGATTCGAATAATCTGAAACTTGGACCATGTTTTTATGCATCCTTGATGAAATTGTAGTTTTTTTTTATTAATTTTTAATAATAAATATAGGACTTATGCATGGTCGACCATCACGCCGCCGTTGTCCGTTGGTGTGCACGATATTTTTGTAACCACTGAACCGATTACCTTCAAATTTGTCCTGTATGTCTAACAAACATTACTTTATACTTTGATGAACCAGGGTACCGATAAATTATATACTTCTTTGATTACATAAGAAAGTTGGCGCAAAATTGTATAGCAAAAGTTAATGTGTTTCAGAACTTTCAATTTGAAAACTCTCCACACTTCTCAAAAAATTTTGTATTTTTTTCTGGCTCATCAAATTATGGCTACATATGTATACAGTGAAACGCCGTTTCATTTTTCTGTTTTAGATTACCAGAAAGATAAATATCATGCACACCAGCAGACGAGGAATTTTGCGTGCGTGTTGATCGATCATGTATAACTCCCATATTTGTTATTAAAAATTCATTAAAAAAAAAGACTATTGCTTCCTCAAAGATGCATCAAAATATGGTTTAATTTCAGATGAATCGAATCGCTAGTTTCTTAAAAAATAAAATCCCCAATTTTGCTATGTTTTTAGCCCAAAGAAAAGAATTCCCCCCTTGATTCGCTTAAAAATTGACCCACGCAGTAAAGGATTAAGCAATTTACTAAGAAAAACAATGTAAAAAACACCGCGTCGATAAAAGTATACCTGGCTGCGTTTTTTTATTCGAGTTGTCGTTCGGGCAGGCTTCGAAAACGGAATCGTCGCCTTCCTCGTCCGGTCCATCATCGATCGTTCTCTCGATATACGCGGACGAGTCGTAAATATTCGTTTTAACGGTGGTAGACACACCGGAATTCAGTATTGCCTCCATTATTCCGCACCCGCCGCCGATCAACTTGTCGCATCCATCCACCTCTCCATTCTCACTCACATCTTTGAATCCACTTGGCTCGTCTTTCTCGCCACCCAGTGCCCCATCGATCGCATTCTCGACATCGTGGCCGTCCCCCTTATCGTTCGATTCCACTATCGACTGATTCCGCGATCGAGAGCCGTCACTCGCCCCGTCGTGCTTGCCAGAAGGCAGCGGGCTCTTGACGGTCAAATCGTCGACCACTTCCGCGGAATGATCCTCCATAGATGGCGAGGCCTCTTCAAATCTCTGCGCGTCGCCGTTCAATTTCTCGTCACGGTTTATCGGGCCGTTTTCCTCGGCCCTGGTCGCGTCAACGACTACCGTCCGCGGGTCCGTCGCTTTCTGACTTTGTCTCGTCACCTCGCCGTTTGGCTTCTCTTTCTTCGGACTCTTGTTGCACACACAGCATTTGAACATCGCGTCAATATCGATTATAGATTTCCGTTGCTGTCGCCGATGTATAACGTCGCTATTCAACCCCGAACTTTCGCCAGGTTTTCAAGGGTTATATGTATACCCTTTCTTCACGCCGGAGTTAACCCTCGCTTCCTGATATCGACCGTGCCCGTACTATATCGCGACTAGACTAATCGATCCCTTGGATCCCTATCGATCGATGCGAAAAAATCGATTCAAGTACATCGATACGATTCAACGAGATATATATATATACATATATATATTAAGATATAAATGGCTATAAACTCGAGAAACTTGTAAATACGAATAATATTTCGTAACAACGTAGAATATCGACTATAAAAGTTATGTAACGAGTATTGACTGGAAATGCGAAGTAACGACGAGTAAAAACACTTTAATATTATTAGGTTCAAGTTCACTTTAATATTTTTAGGTTCAAGCTGACCCCCCCTCACAGCCAAAGTAACTGGCACTTGAATATTTTATTACAAGCACGCGGCTCTGCTGGTCCTTCCCAGCCAGCGGAGCTGGACGATCGAATATTCTATTCCAAGTGGATTTCCCACGGGAATCACGCGCTATAAATTGCTCAACATACACGTACAGGCCGTACTTCAATTACATTTACCTCACAGCCGGCTTCTCTGTTTACGGTCGGCATCCTCTAACATCGTAAACTGCTAATTATGAGTCCACTCGGTGAAACAATGATGATTTCATTAATTAACACCTCTTATATCCCCCGTTTTCGTAGGGAACGTCACGCGCGTAATATTAACAAGAAATGTATATTCGAAGGGGCTATTACTCTCGATAAACAACAGAGATAAAATATTCACGTAACGCGTGTCAAGCTTGCCCCAACACGTTCCAACAATTCAGACCTGCCCCATTGTTCAAGCATCGCGTGCGAGAAACACTTCCGTCAACATCTTAATATTTCAACGAACCGTCGAAAACGTAAAGCTTATCCGCGACAAAATCCTCTCACTTTCGAGGAAACGTAACCAAACGGGGACCCGTAACGTATTTTCTCCGCGAAATTCTCTCGGCGGCACGATGATCGATTCCAACAACGCCCAGATTCACGATTTCAAGATTAGTTCGCCGGCAGAGATTAGAGGCTGCACGCAAATCCAACGGGCCTTGAATCAACAAATTTTGCAGCTACGTAGGCCCCTCTTTACTAACAGAGAATACTATGTGTCCTCTAACGGCTTCCTATAACGGTTAACAGGAAACACGGGCGGGACGAATTCTGCATCGGAAAGCAAACACACGCCCTTCCTGGCCGAAACGATACACCCCTAGGAACGCGAGCGGTATCAACGTCTCTCATAATCGCCCTGAAAGGAACTCGGTGATTTCGACGTATTGTAACAGCCAGCCAATAAGTAAACACACACAGGCAAATGGTTAGCACAAGCACATGTTCCAATGTACTCTCGTTACGTATGCAGCAAGGACACGTATGTCAGCACGATGAGAACCGGCGAGAATATGAATGAATAACACCGACCGTCAGGGAAACTCTCCAGACACATTCATTTCCTATGAATCACTTCTGCTAGTTCCAACAGAAACAGCGTAATTAACTACGTAAATTAATACTGTATCGTGCACGATTCCTGTATGTACACAGGCGACAAGTCTATCCGCGTTCGAAGATTCCTACAACGCCGACCCAAACTTTCGCACACTTCCAAACTGTCAGCCTGATGTCATTCGGCTTCGTTATCGAGCAATGTGGTGTATGTTTCGGAATAACCGCCCAAATGTTTGAAGGAGAATATCTCTGTTCTTGGTTCCTCCGATATTGGCACGAGAATTCGAATCGGCGCGCACGTTGCGAATGAAGAATTTTAATTCGCTGGCGAGGTCCCGCGAGGGTGGAGTATCTTGCCCTCAAAAACAGTCTACTTTGGAAGCAACCGGCGCAATACTCTACCGCTTCTAGTTTCGACCGGCACTCTGCGGTGCTGCCGCAGGGTGGTCGAGACCCGAAATTGTTGCAAGTTTCCTCGGGCAGGAGCCACGTGCACCATAGGACTTTCGAAATCTGACTTCGTTTCCAACAATGCCACGGAACCCAGAAATCTTTCTTTCTTTCTTTCTTTTCCCTTGCTAAAGAATTTCTATGATTCACTATTCTTATAGTAGGCACAAGAAACCGACATGGCACAAATACTATTGTATTTCCAACGTATTATTACCAGGAATAAGAGCTTGGTGAGAAATGACACCTGTCATATAATTCTGTGTAAACACGCCTTCATGACTCAGGGGCCTCTCAGAAGCCGCTGATTATCTTCAAAAAATAAAAAGTAAAGGAACATTGAGTCCGTACATAGTAACATTGAAAAATTTATGGAAAGTGGAGTTAATTAGTTTGGCTTCCAAGAGGCTCATATAACTACGATAACGTTTTTATCGACAACGAAATTGTAATACGAGAGTCATTACTGTTTGCATTCGTGAAAATATGTATGATTCATATTACTGACGGATAACTTCTAACACGCGGATAAATCTGTGTCATTTTTTATCAGGCTTATTTTATCAAAGAATTAGCTAGGGTGTAGATATGTCGGTGATACAAGAAAGATTAAAAGAAACGCAACGACTGTGATAAGTAATTGTAACACTCATTCGGAGTTTATAACAGTATTTTAATGTTAAATATCCGATGTCAATTGAAATCTAGACACTGAAGATTTTGAAATTAAACAATGATTTTGTAATTTTAAAGTCTATGATGCAGTTAATAATAAATAATCGAACGTTATTCCAAAAAGTTATTGCACCCGAATTCATGCTACTATGATACGCTCCTGGGATCTCCGTACTTTAAATTTCAGTACTTAAATATCATGACTTAACTAAGAAACTAATTGGCGTGCATAATAGTGTCAACTTTGATCATTTTTTAAACTTTTATGCTGCATATATTTCACTAGGGAACGGTCCTATACGAAATTTACACTGTAATGTTTTAAACAGAGAATCACTCGATACTCACGATTTTTCCACATGTTTAAAACCTTTTTGTAAGCACCTGGTACCATTCGAGAACCATCTTCCACAACCGCTTCAACTTTCGACATTTTTAAAAAAAAACTACACTTTTTTTCTTAACCGTTACACAGATAATTCACATTAAAAGACCGGCTACGGAAAATGTGAGGACCTGTGCGTTCGATGTGTAACTGATGAATGGTGATAACGGACTCACTTCGTCAGCTTTCACAATGGAATTTTAATCTCGCGTCAGGATCACAGGACCGTATCATATAACCAACCTAATAGTAAAAAATCTCAACAACGGAATTTTCGAAGGTCATTGACCAAACGTTTCATCGCGGATCGGCTTAAACGATAATTCTAAACAAAGATCGACCGCCTCTTTATAAGAGGCTATACTGCTTCGTGTCGCGTACTTGAAAATTGGCTTAAATAAATTCGGTTATAAATTCATACGTATGTGTCTACGTACACCTTTTACACCGAAAAAATGCTAATACACATTCCACAGAAATATGTCACTTGCGTGCGTGGAGGCTGTACGTCGAAAACTCTAATTTTAACATGAAATCTGAAAACATAGCTCTATAATAATGCTTCTTTTCATAAGATTCCTCGCGTTCATTTAATATTGTGAAGTATCGAGATGCGTTACTAGGTGTCATATGTCAGGTGCAGCATAGTATGACTCACAGTGGAAACGCTGCAGGAGGTGCAAACGGCGCAAGTATGACCATGTTCATAACCAAACTAAACGATCTTTCGTATCTCTTAATAGAAGCAACGAGCTTCTTGATCGTTTAGTGGAAATGCGGTATATCACACGCTCGGTGTATATAAATATAAAACGTAAACTGCGGGAAGTTAGATTTAGCAAAATGTTTTCGGAATAGTTGATACGTATCTAGCGGCTGTGGTATGCATTAATAACTATCGGGCAAAATACGTGCACCCACTCACCGATATGAAGCCCCGCTGAAGCTCAGCAACATCTATATTGCCACTCGATGACAATCGGCTCAACAACAACACAACAATCACAGTACACGAGTGATAAGAGCTCAATCTGACAATATCACTACATACACTGGGGCGTTTGCCGGATACCGGAAGTACTACTCTTGCTATTATGAGACCCTAGAGCTGTTCACTGCACATGCGCGGACGTTTAAGCGCATAAAAAAAAATGCATCCCCTGCAGCACTGGTTTAAACGTATATATGATTGTTATATCAGTAAGCCACGGAAAGCAAAAACGTTTTCCTGTGGTAGACGAATAAATTTCTGATTCAGTACAGTCCACCTGACTCCTAATTCTTTCTTATATTTTTTTTATAAGATAACTTAAAGTTAATGCGATACAATTAAAGTTAGGATAAAGTGCGTTTTCAACCCCTGTATAAACGACGAAGCTTTAAATGTGTATTTTATACAATACTTCGAAAATTCCGCACTAGCTAGTCATCGGTGCTGCCATCTGGCTTTGTGGTCCGAAAAAGTGGCTGCGGTAATCACGCAGAGTCACACATAACTTTATCTAATATTTCTTTAAGGAACGTCCCTATTATGAGATTCAAAGTTTCGTAGTATTAGCTTGTTTTTAAACTATAAGTATTAATATCATAAATTCATGTAACTTAAATACGTAGGATATGTTTCTTTAGAATATAAACGTTACTACATTGTCGCATCGCACAAATACATTCTACCTTACCAGTATAAAGTGATTGATATTATTAATCTACAACAAGAAAAGAACGGGAATAAATACAGGGTACAAAGAATATCGTATAAACAGAAATATGAGCACAAAATTTATATTTATTGAATCAATGGAAATTCTAAGCACAATACCTGTATATCATACAGTGCTAGAAGCATTCTTGATCCTCTGGTTCGTTTGGTTCATTGCTAAGAGACGTTACAATAGACATGATACAGTGCCAACGGAAGCCGAAGTTGAGAAGAAGCTCGCGGAATGGCAGCCGGAGCCACTAATAACAAATCCGCAGAAAGCTCATCCTTCTTTAACTCCAAGACATGTGACGTCCAGAGCTGGCAAGAGAATAGTAGTCAATGGTAAAGATTGTTTGAATTTAGGCACGCACAATTACTTAGGTCTGACGGAACATAACGATATAGAGAAAGCAGCTATAGCAGCGGTAAGAAAATATGGGGTAGGATCCTGTGGTCCGCGCGGATTCTATGGCACCGTCGATGTTCACCTTGAGTTAGAAGAACGCTTAGCGAATTATACAGATACAGAAGAAGCTGTGGTATACTCGTATGGGTTTAGTACGATAGCGTCCGCGATTGCGGCATATTGTAAGCGCAAAGACATTGTATTTGTAGATGAAAAGGTAAACTTTGCCATACAAAAGGGACTAGACGCGTCTAAAGCTACCGTTAAGTACTTCAAGCACAATGACGCGAACGATCTCTGTGATTTGTTAATGAAACAAGCGGTACTTGATGACCGAAATCCTAAGAAAGCATCTAAGATTAAACGCTTTTTAATAGTGGAAGGTATTTACATGAACACTGGTAAAATCTGCCCGTTACCAGACTTAGTCCTACTTCGTGAGAAATATAAATTAAGAATATTTATTGACGAGTCAATATCGTTTGGAACTCTCGGCGCACATGGAAAAGGCATTACGGAACACTTTAATATTCCTAGGCATGAGATTGATATGATCATGGGTGAGCAGTGTTATTGAATATGAAAAATAGCGGCGATCATTTATTATTGCTATATTTAAATAATTTATTTATATAATTTTTAGGATCATTGGATTGGGCAATAGGGTCTATCGGTGGCTTTTGCGTGGGTACGTCGTTTGTTATTGAACACCAACGTTTGTCGGGACTCGGATATTGCTTCTCTGCGTCTCTACCGCCGCTTCTGACATCTGCTGCTATTACTTCTTTAGATATTATGAAAAATTATCCACAAATATTCAAGTTGCTGAAAGATAATTGTATAGCCATCGATAATGGACTTCGGGACAGTCGTCGTTTAGAATGTTCAAGCTTCCCAGAATCCCCAGTGAAACACGTATATCTGAAAGAGAAACTAGATCGCAACGTAGAGGAAAAGTTACTTTCTGAAATATCTGAAAGATGCATTGAAAATAATTTAGCCGTTATAACTCCTGTGTACTTGGAAGCAGAAAGGGATTTACCGAGACCTAGTCTCAGACTCTGTGTTTCAACTCTTCTCAATGAGACTGATATTGATTTTGCTCTGAACGTGTTGAAAAAATGTGCTGAGGAGGTTCTATCGATGTAAATCAAAGGACAATCAAAAACTTTTTTAAACAATGTTTTAAAGTCAACAGGCATTCTCAGTGGCGGATTTAACGGGCGGCCGATGAACAGTTGCCGCCTGGGCCTCAGCCCATTAAATCCCCCGAGGCCCATTTTCAAAAATAAAATTATTTTATTCAAACACTATATTTTGTTTTCTGTACTACTCACACTTAGCCCGTTTTTAGTAAACTACCTCATGGTTTTCCCGAAAAAATGGGCCCCTCAGAACGTTTGCCACTTGGGCTTTTTTCCTTAAATCCGCCACTGGGTATTCTGCTCGCAATTGTTTGCAAACATCTCGGTAGATTTATGCATGCATTGCACAGGTGTATAAAATATTCTTGCTGATTGCACAAAGCATTACCCTATTCTAGAAATAGTATTCTAATTCGTCATGCCATTTCCATGCATTTGTGATAGGGTGTTTTTTATATCTTAAAGAGTAATTTATCAATGTTTCTTGCTTTAGAATTCCCATCGTTTTATCTGTAACTTAGAAGGAACAAATAAATATAAAGTACAAAATAGAATGTATACACAGGTTTATCACTTATTTTATAATTATTGAATTTGTATATTTTAAGAATACTTGTTAAAACAATTATATTTTAAATATATTATATTAACCAGTTCGAACTTGTAGTTCAAGTATAAATCGTAATAAATCATTTTATAAAATGTGTATAATGATTTTTTAAACAATCTTTCCTCACTGAACTCCTACTCTCACATACCCCAACAATTTCAGCATGTTTCCTGATTAATTCCTATTGTATGCTTATTCGAAACATTATGACTTTTCGAAATTAAGAAAATTTCGTGGCAAGGGTGACGTACTTCCTACAAATATGGCTGACAGACCTGCACAATGGAGAAGTGAAGATTTCCGGTTTCTTCTCAATTCCACTCGTAAAGCTTGCCGAGGTGAGAGCAGTTTGTCCTACAATATTTATAAATTAAAATAGAAAGTACCTACTTTCCGCAATCAATAATTACTTCATACTATTATATACATCGCGTTGTATAAATACAGAGAAAAGTTTGAAGCATTTCTTTTGATTTATTCACGAAACTTAAATTAAATAGTCCATGCGGTTAGCGAGCCACGTGGACGTAGCTGCAATTTCAACAGTTATAGATATTTTTTCAAAACCTTTACGTTGTTAATAAAGCGAGTGATTGAATGGTTGAAACTATATGATGAAAACCTCCGGACCTGATAACACCGAGAACCACACAGAAGCTAGAAATAGCAGAACCCATCTGTGTGCGGTTTACAAGATTATAAATTGCATATCTGCAGTCTGACCACAGATTTAATAACAATCATTGTGGCAATTGTAACGAACTGTGTCTTAATAAATCTTTCTTTTCCTTTCAGTCCTTAAACAGTTAACTATCCCTACACACACATCAAGATGGGTAGGGAGGACAAGGCAACATGGAAGTCCAACTACTTCACTAAACTTGTTGTAAGTACCACGCAACAATACACTTGTGGACGTTTCGATGTGTACTTGCATTTCTACTGTAGTCTAATTTAAAAAATTATATGTTCGTGTAGCAACTGTTGGACGATTTCCCCAAATGTTTCATCGTGGGTGCCGACAATGTCGGCTCCAAGCAAATGCAACAAATACGTATGTCCCTTCGTGGGAATGCTGTTGTATTAATGGGAAAGAACACTATGATGAGAAAAGCAATTCGTGGTCACATCGAACGTAACGCCGCGTTGGAGAAACTTCTGCCCCACATTCGTGGGAATGTTGGATTCGTGTTTACTCGCGGAGACTTGATCGAAGTGAGGGACAAACTCCTGGAAAACAAGGTCAGAGCGCCGGCTAAAGCTGGTGCTATCGCACCATTGAGCGTTATCATTCCCGCTCAAAACACTGGACTCGGCCCTGAGAAAACATCGTTCTTCCAAGCTCTGAGCATTCCCACTAAAATTTCCAAGGGTACCATTGAAATTATTGTAAGCATACATTCTGGTATTATGATTAGCGTATCATTTGTGGTATATTCGAATGTTACGCGACTAATTTTTATTCTATTCCAGAACGATGTGCACATTTTGAAACCGGGTGATAAAGTAGGTGCATCCGAAGCCACTCTGTTGAACATGCTGAACATCTCTCCTTTCTCATACGGCTTAATCGTTGAACAAGTTTATGACTCTGGTACTATTTTTGCACCTGAAATTTTGGACATCAAGCCAGAAGATCTCCGTGAGAAGTTTATGGCTGGTGTGGCCAACTTGGCCTCGGTCTGTTTGGCTATTGGCTATCCTACAGTAGCCAGCGCTCCTCACAGCATCGTCAATGGATTCAAGAATCTATTGGCTGTTGCTGCTGTTACCGAAGTCGACTTTCCGGAAGCCGCTACAATCAAGGAATACATCAAAGTGCGTTTCTTTCTTTTACTTCGTACATGTAACAGCAATAGCTTCCAGCGATTTACTGTGCTCCGATGAAAAGAAGTCGGTTGAGAAACTCTAGGTTCCGAATAGTATATCCCTATTGGCTGGCGCGACAACGTCGACGAATACAAAGTAAGCAAAGGGCCACGGGCGGCGGGAGCCAATGCGAGCAAAGAACCCCTCTTGCCCCTGTGACATTTCGACCGACTTCTTTTCATCGGGGGCACAGTATCTGTGATGACAAAACTACACGGCTGAAGGTCCTACGTATAGTGTCAGCGCTAGCAATAGCAGAACCCACTGACACTGTAGGATTTTTTGTTGCGAAACCGCGAAAATCGCAGTCTGAGATAAAAATGGAATACATCTTTTACGAGAATCATCTAAATATGTGTATTAATATGCTGCGATCTTTGCAGGATCCAAGCAAATTCGCTGCTGCTGTTTCTGCTGCTGCTCCAGCTGCAGCCGCCGCAGAAGCACCTGTTGCCGAAAAGAAGGAAGAGAAGAAAGAAGAGTCCGAATCGGAAGATGATGACATGGGATTCGCTTTATTCGACTAAAATGCATTTGTACGTACATACACGTGTATGTATTCGTTACATGCCATCAAGAGTTATCCACAATGTTTTAATGAACCAAAACTAAAAAGTGTAAACATTTGAAATGAAACACTATTTCTAATACATGTCGTACATGAATTTATATCCCCAAAATTACTTGCTCGCAAAGAATCGAGACCGATATAATTACAGTTACTTTCGGGCGCAGTCACGATCAGCGGGACGACCGAAATTGCATTAAAGGTCTGGGTACGCATATCTGTTACGTTGCCGTCAGTGTCGTAAAAGGTATCGTTTGCTTGTTTAGAATGAAGTAGTTCACACTTGAGGGGCCTAGTGGAAAACAAGCACATGCCACCGTTTTATGATTTCACAAGAAAGCAAGTCGGAGGAAAATTATTTTCATAAGAAATGCTGTACGAAATTGTAATTGTTTTAAACGGTACTTGAATTAGATGGTAAATGACAAAAATTAATTTTCTTTTTATTTCGCCGTAAACATTGTTTACCAGTATTTCTTAATATGTTTCTTTCGTTAACTTTCTATTTGTTCTCAGTACGAGAACGTTTTTTTACCACTTATTTCTGTGTTTCCTTTGTATAAATGATTAATTTCTCTACATATCTGTTACCTCCATTTTGAAAACAGTGTAAGATCTGTCACGTGTTCTCCAGGAGCTGAGTGGCACGGGCCCCTTTTCCACTACGGATTTGTTTCTTCTCAGCGTGAAGAAAATTTAATATGATTCTGCTCGGCGAAACGTACATGTATTAGAAGGTATATTGTATTAGAAGGTGGTGGAATTACGCTACATTGCAGGAACGAATTAGTGGTACAAAGAAACGAAAATTTATGCATATGTGACCAGTGGCATATGCCTGTTTTCCACTGGCCCCCTCACTTGACAGTTCCGTACTGTACAGTGAAATTCGACTGTCTCTCCGTGCACGTCAGTTCCGTGCCATCAATGTCAGTATTAAAAACTATCGTTCACTTACTTTACAATGGAGCAGAGATGGGCAAAAAATTATTTGAAATAAAAATTTGTGTACGAAATTTTTATTTCAAATAATTTTTTGCCCATCTCTGCAATGGAGCACTTCACACACTTGTCCGTGTCAGAGATGCAGTGTAGAACCCGTATACGTGCAGTAAAATTAAAAATTTGATTGGCAACGATATTTTGACTTTTGCACTAACGGTGTATTGAAATCATTAGAAGGGGACCTATTTTTATGACCGTGAAGGGTTCTCGGGGCGAAGCTCTCACACCACGCGCTTCGAGGGTTCTAGACCCTACAGGAGGTGTTGAAACGGTTCCGAAAACAACTGTTTCAAATTGTTAGCCCGGTTTCACACGACGATACTCGAAAAGATAATGAAAATCGGTATCCAGCATACAAGTATCGCAGTGTCAAAGTGGGCTATATCTAGAGTTGCCATAATTGCCAAGCATGGATACGAGACGTTTAAGTGCTAAATAAATAAAACATGAATAAAGTGGGTAGGTAATGGTTTATTTTTAGGGTTGTTATAATTGCCAGGCATTGATACGGAACGTTTAAGTGCTAAATAAATAAAACATGAAAAAAGTGGGTAGGTAAGTAATGGTTTATTTTACTCTGTAAAATATTTCACGGGAACAGTGAAATACGGAACAGTCCTGTATATACGGGACGTATGGCAACCCTAGCTAAATATATCGGTTCTGACTGAAACAGTTATGAAGAACCAATATCCTGAATAACTGTTATAAGGAACCGACATTTCTGACTATACCGATTTCAGTTACGGTTCTACAGAACGGTTCCATAACAGTTATAAATCGGTTTTATAACAGTAATGTATATGTATCGATTCCGAGAGTTTACTCTATAACCGTTATGAAACCGATATACATAATATCGGTTCCGTGTTCTACAGAACCGATGTAGGCCAGAACCTTTTTCACTCGTAACTGTTCCAAGATTATTTCGGTTCTTACAACTGTTTCGAGCCGATATCATAACCGTTTTCAATCCATGTCCTAGAGTCATAAAGACAAAGACAGCAATAGGCTATTCAGTAATGAAAATGCCAATTTCTATATTTCGTATTAGGCCTTCATAAAAGTATCACCAATGGACTACTGGTGTTTTTCTGATGAAAATGACACAAACGTGATATAATTCTCATTATCTTTAATGATTATAATCAGCCAGAGCAGGCCTGCTGTAGAGTATGGATACTTCTGAATGGTTGTCAGTGATATCAGTGGACATGGACCTGATATGTGTGCCCAGACTTTTACGGTCGTCAACTGGATATCACTCAAGAGTTTCCTCTCAACTGAAACTGGTGAGAATTTCTATCTGAATTTCTCCCATTTCTCATTACGATCTCATTATGATCTCTCAGAGGTGATTAAGAAAAATGTAACCAGGCATGAATTCCGGTCACTACTTCGAGACCGAATCCCTGCTTACTGGTCACACTGTATTTCACCTCTCATATTCTGCTGACACATGATGGTTCATAACAGCAAGTGTATAAATATTACACATCAAGATGACACAATTACATGATGAGTAATAAAAATGTCAGTTTACTCAAAGCTGTCTATCAGGAACACCATTGCCTAGGCCTAGATATAATAAAATTACATTTGTTTGCAATTGTCATTTCAACAATAATTGAAAAACGATTATATCCCTTACTTACAATATATCATCCATCATCTCAGATACTGTGAATATATTGTCAACTCATAGGCCAGTATTCATAGTTGCTACTTATTCTTAAGCAAATGCTTAAGCATGCGGCATCCTCTACTGACCTAGTAGCTAGTAAAGGATGCCGAATGCTTAAGCATTTGCTTAAGAATAAGTAGCGACTATGAATACCGGCCATTGGATGATTATTGGCAATACATGTAATTATCTACATTATCCACACAAATGGCGTGAAATTCACAAACAGAATTTTCAAATAGTAATTGCAGAAATAAAAAAATATCCTAAAAATGATTACCATTCGATTAATCCAGTGTTGTGACAGAGATTACTTATCAATAACATGGATCTGAAAGGAGTTTCAGACAACTTTGTATGATCAATTCATGCTGTCATCTATGTCTAAACTCTAATGTCATGCAGTGGTAAACTTTAAAACTGCACACTTGGACTCCACAGATTTTAAATTAATCAGTGAATTACAGACTGACTTTGCCTCTACACGTCCAGCCATGTTTTACACATTTAAAAATGTTTTTATAAATGATACATGTAATACGATTTGTAATATATAGGATCAATAAATACTCGATATATTTACCAGAAAATAGTTTAAGTTTATTGTAATATTGTATTCCACTATTTAATATATTTATTTTATTTCGATAAATGTGCATAATACACTTAATAATGTCATGAATTCGATAACACAGTCCAACAAAATGAAACTTTTTTTCTGTTCCGCAATATCCACTGGGTGATTCTTGTAAAGTTTTTCGCCCTGAACACGAATCCGCAAATCGTTTGTCGCCATCACCCTCAGTTTTTGAGAATATCGATTTTGAAAAAAACTGCAAATTTTCAACTTTGAACATCTTTTGTGTCGAAACGATAATAGTTATTCGGTTGCTCGTTGCGTCAAATTATTCTATGAACGCTCTCGAATACAACTATATAAGTTATTATTGCATTATGAACATTTGAATATGTTTAAACAACGATCAAAGAGAAAAGGACACCCATTTTTGAAGATATCTTTCAATTTATTTCCAAAACTAAGGGTCTAGGAGAAAATCTGACCATTCCACGCGATGCAGCTGACATTTTTCCTTCGGAAAGCATCAACAAAAGTGGTAAGTCACGTTTTGTTTTCAATACAGAAGCGAAATAGTTTGGCAAAACGCGCAGTAGCAACAGTGGTAGTCAGGCGCGTTAAGCCGCGTATTCACCTGTGCATTCGCCCCGAATGTGCATTGGGCGCGCACCAACGTTTTACTCGTTCGGCGCTCGTTCGGTTCGCCAATTGGTGCGCGCCCGATGCACATTCGGGGCGAATGCACAAGTGAATACGCGGCTTTAAGAGATTGTGTTACGCTGAGCGGCAGTGGATCGCGCGCCGCCGTTGATTACCACAGTCGACACCACGCGTTTTGCCAAACTATTTCGCTTCTGTATTGAAAACAAAACGTGACTTACCACTTTTGCTGATGATTTCCGAAAGAAAAATGTCTGCTGCATCGCGTGGAATGGCCAGATTTTCTCCTAGACCTTTAGTTTTGGAAATAAAATGAAAGATATCTTCAAAAATGGGTGCATTTCGGGTGTCATTTTCCCTTTGATCGTTGTTTAAACATACTTAAATGTTCATAATGCAATAATAACTTATATAGTTGTATTCGAGAGCGTTCATAGAATAATTTGATGCAACGAGCAACCGAATAACTGTTATCGTTTCGACACAAAAGATGTTCAAAGTTGAAAATTTGCAGTTTTTTTCAAAATCGATATTCTCAAAAACTGAGGGTGATAGAGCAATTGTGCTTGCGAATTCAAGTTCAGAGTGAAAACTTCTACAAGAATCACCCAGCGGATATTGCGGACCGAAAATCGTGTAGGACAGTGTAATTGTAGAGCGGTGTCTGGTCGTTAGAATGTTCTACAATAATGACGAATAACTTTTGTGTATTAAGTTCACGTAAAACTGTATTATGCGTGTGTCGGATGGGAAATTTTGTAAATCATTTTTATCGTCGTAAAATTTAACAGTTCTTTCGCATAAGCGAGAGATTGTAATCCCATCATACGATGGATATATAATATATCAAGCTTCCACGATTTTTTTGTGTATAATTAAAGCACAAACGAGGTATAGGCCGGTATTCATAATCGCTACTTATTCTTAAGCAAATGCTTACGCATGCGGCATCCTCTACTAACCTAGTAGCTATACTGAATCCATCTTAAGAAAAAACGACGCCCATACCGTTTTGCGACCGATCTGCGCAGCCCCCACCACCGCCTAAGGGCCCGACGCAGGCGATTGCTCGTAGTGCTTTACCTGCCGGTTTCCCTGACTGCTCAAGGGCGGGACGTGACCGATGTTAATGTAAACACTGCAGGAGTGCAATGTATCTACCCGGTAGTTCTTTGGTTCCGAATAGATATAACATTAGTTAACGAGGTGTTCTAAATAGTCTATTTAGAATGCCATTTATTACATCTTTTTAGGATTTAGATTCAAAAGAACGATAAGATTTTTTGTTCAAGTTTTTTGCACACATATTTATTGATATTTAAAGTATGTAAATTATTTTTTTGAAGTAAAAATAATCAAAATTATATGAGTTGTATTTGGTTTTATGGAGTCCCTTTAAAAAAAGAAGTGTCCTACTGGCAGGGGTCGAATGAAACTGTTAAAATTTGCAATTAATTATGAAATAACTGTAATTTTATGACTATTATCTTTTATGTTCTGAGAAAACTGTTATAATATGTAGTGTATTAACTCAAACTTTTATTCCTTGTGCCATAACTTTTAAAATTTAGGTTATAACAGTTATGGTCTCTGAAATAAACACAAGTTCATTCAAAACAACTGCAAAACAATTTTTATAAAACGCAGGCGGTTGCCGTGCTTATTCGAAAATAATTGTGCCACCATGTATATGAAGGCGTCGCGTGCGGAACAGTTGACAGAGAGGTAACAGGCGGTAAGACGGAGAAAAACGTATGAGGTTAAGTGGGGAGTTGGACCAATCAGCGCCTCCTCAGAACCGTCCCTGCGCGGACAATTTTTTTCTTAGGATGGATACAGTATAGTAAAGGATGCCGAATGCTTAAGAATAAGTAGCGACTATGAATACCGGCCATAGAATAGATTTACATCTAATGTAAATTTTTGTTACACAAAGCGGGGACTCTAGAGCCTTACCATTTTCATGTCCCGTTCAACGTTATGGATTCAGAGTGGAATTCGATCGAATCCTACTATAGAATCGAAATTAAATATGACTTGTGAATCGAAGGTAAATTGATTTTTGCCTACACGCGAAAATGTAGCAAACGATAGCAAGCCACAGATTATAAATACTTAAACTCAGCTGTAGAGTGCACCACCGATTGACCATCCCAAGATGGCTGGAAGCCACTTATTAGAAATTGATTCCCCTTCCGTCTTTCGATCCACCCTCCTGCCCCCGCTCCCTATCAATGGACCATTAGGTCCATGATCAATAGTTTAAAGCTGATATCTCTGTGCGATTACATTGTCCTAGCAGGAGGATATGGTTACCTTGTATTTATATACCGTTGAAAGTGACGGGACAGTTGGCGGGAGACTGTAGTTGGTATATAAAGCGTTGGCAGTACTGTATTTTGTTTCATTGTAGAATTTTCGCGATTCCATAAGCACAAGCAACGTTGTGCCTCGGTGTAACTCGGCACAACTCGGACTGGGTCGGATTTGCGCGAAACTCCGTTCCAAGTATTAAATTTTGAAAAACTCCCGTGCCGTATAACCTGTACAAACATGGGTTTACTGTCCGAGGGAAGTCCTTTAAGCTGGGAGGAGACCAGGGATCTCGCCGCCCACGTGCGGAAGCATGGAATTATACAATTCATTAACCTGTACAAGCGGCTCAGGGATAGACAAGGGGATATACTAAAATGGGGCGATGAGGTAATAACCGTTCTTCGATTATTCCATTTCACGCAACGTTACGACGATGTTTCAGTATGTCACAGCACGAGAAAATGAATACCATAACTAATTGACAAGGTCTATCGTCCTGCGGCTTTCATGAAATTATACAATGCGTATACATCGTGCACTTAATATGTGTGTCATTGAAGCATGACTCAGTTAATTGAAAAATAAAACTTTTCTGATAAGACAATGCAGATGTTATGTTGCAGTGTGTGTGTGTGTGTGTGTGTCAGCAAATAAGGAAACTCTTTTTCTCTCGAACTGAATGTTATTGATATTTCTGATAAGTTGTCATTGACTTGCCTGTTCATTATTTACATAAGCACTTTTTTCTCGCTCGTAAGTTTCACATTCTCTTTACACTTATTGATCAGATAAATATTAAAAGCAGTTAGTCTGTGAATTATACTGATGCGCGACCTTGAGTTTTCTAGATCCATGAGTCGACACTTTTGCTATAGCTGTGCAATCTTACTGACCTATCATTTAACAATTACAATATTGTCTGGGTATTTTCCAAATTCGTTCGGCCTTCTAATGTTAAGGATTACGGCTGGATTGTTTTCGTATTCTTAATGACACATTGATTCTTTTAAAATAGGTGGAATATATGCTTGTTAAATTTGATGACGAAGCAAAAACTGCTAAGCTTAGTTTAAGAGCCAAAGATATATTAAAAACCTTAAATGAAAAAGAATATAGTGATCCAGAGTGAGTATCTCCCTATCGAAACTGTTTGACAGGAGCGATGTCATATTTTAACAAAAGATATGTGTTGCAGTAATATTAAATCATTGTGGAGACCCGAATATGCTGCTTACATGCTCGAAGGGACACCAGGGAAACCTTACGGAGGCCTATTAGTTCATTTTAATGTTGTTGAAGCCAATATGAGGTACCGAAGGCAGGAAGCTACGAAATTACTTGGGCCTAACGAAGTTTTAATGTCGTTAACTAATTTTCCAAGGTAGGTATACAAAAAAGTATTAACAGTATGGCCTGGTGAATAATGCATTCTATAGGGGTATTATTAGTTTGCGCGCTTTCTTACAGAACTGGAGCGCTAGATTTTACAGATCCTCCTACGCAACCAACACCAAACTCTGGTGCATCGAAAAGTCTGTTTTTCCCAGACGATGTTATATACCCAGGTCACCCACGATTCAAAACATTAACGAGGAATATAAGGAAACGACGCGGGGAAAAGGTTGCTATAAACATTCCTAGTACGTATTTATGATATTCGATAGTTTCATACTTACGTTTCTGTCACTAGAATGATCCAATACAAGTTTAGCGCGAAACACTTCTTTACAGTTTATAAAGATACAAATGTTCCAAGTCCGCTCAAAGAAGATTTCAGTAATGTGGTCGAAGATGAGTCCCATAACGCAGCGAAAGAGGATCATATTTATATGGATGCGATGGGTTTTGGAATGGGATGTTGCTGTTTGCAGCTTACCTTTCAAGCTTGTAATATAGAAGAAGCGAGGACACTGTACGACCAATTAACCCCTTTGTGCCCCATAATGGTTAGTAGCATGCTGTAATGTTTCTCTACATCTGTTTTCTAATACGAAGATACTGAGTTGGTATTTTCTTTCGCGCATACGTTACAGAACATTTGTTTAATATTCGACAGTTGGCTCTAACTGCTGCTAGCCCGTTTTACCGAGGATATATAAGCGACGTTGATTGCCGGTGGAATGTGATATCGTGTTCTGTTGACTGCAGGACAGAAGAAGAACGTGGTTTAAAGCCTCTGAATGCGAATAAATTCAGAATCAGTAAATCTAGATACGACTCGATCGACTCGTATCTTAGTGAACAGGGAGGAAAGTACAATGACATTCCATTAACGTACGACGATGAAGTATACAAACAGCTCTTGGACAATGGAATTGATAAACTACTTGCACAGCATATAGCTCATTTATTTATCAGAGACACAGTGTCCTTATTCTCGGAGAAAGTCTATCAAAATGATCTGGAGGATACCGATCACTTTGAAGTAATTATCGCTATTGTTATTGATATTGTAGACACATCACTCGGCATAGATTACCGTGTATACATTAAATGCAAAATTTCAGAACATTCAATCAACCAATTGGCAAACAATGCGGTTTAAACCACCGCCACCAAATTCTTCTATAGGGTGGCGCGTTGAATTCCGTCCATGTGAAGCTCAGATTACTGATTTTGAAAACGCTGCGATAGTTTGTTTCGTTGTTCTTCTCACGAGAGTTATATTAAGTTACAAATTAAATCTTCTGATACCAATTAGTAAAGTTGACGCGAATATGGCTAAAGCACAAAAGAGGAACGCAGTGAAGGCAGAGAAATTTTGGTTCCGCGGAGATATCACGTCGGATGCAAAAGAGCACGACGATGGACACGCAGAATGTACAGAATTCACTGTCAATGAAATTATCAATGGAAAGGTATTATATTCTCCCGTCGATCAATCAAATTAATCGGATAACTTTTATACGTAGATTCAAACAGATTGTGTCGTTTTAGGATGGTGTCTTTCCTGGCTTGATCCCATTGGTAAATTTGTACTTAGCTAGTATGGATGTGGACGCTGACACACACTGTACCGTACAAGCATATATGAAATTAATACAAAAGAGAGCTTCTGGAGAACTATTAACAACTGCTGCATGGCTGAGGAAGGAAGTTACTTCGCATCCAGAATACAAGTAAGTACTTTCTTACGTGCGTGTATTAGGATGCCTCTCATTTTTCTCTCACCCCCTAGTATAATTCCTGAAGAAGTTTATTGGAACCGGACAATAAGAAAGGGTGCCGTCCAGGACTTAGGGGGGGGGGGAGCCTGATGTAACTAGCTGAAAATCGAGGCATTTTTCGGGAATTTTTTTTAAAGAAAGTATTTAATCGATCTTTCTGAAACTTTCAAGATATTGTATTGTCAGATTAAGGTAGATAAAAAAAATTGTATTAAAAAAGAGCGGCAAATAACAGAGTTATACAGGCTTATGCCCAGTCCGTTGACGACGCAATTGTTCCACTGCGGGCAACGTAGCGTCTACTGTATTCATCTGAATCCAAAAATAACTTAAAAGATGCAAAATTGAACAAATGGCGGCCTCTTGAAAAAAAAGTTCACTTTTTCCAACGAAATTTTGCCTTAAATGTGTAAAAAAGTTATTTGTTTAAACAATATCATTATACCAATAGCTGAGCTCTGCGAAGAAAATGTTCACAAATATCCGTACCGAAGGTCAAGTCGATTGGTTGAATACTTCTGGAGTTACATTGCCCGCAAATTCTAATACTGTCGTTCTAATACTGTCTAATACTGTCGTAAAAAAACACATTTAAAGTTTTCTGGTAACCTGGTGCTCCGTAGCAAAACCGGCAATATCCGCTTTAATTTTTCTAATTTCGTTTTGCGGTTTTGGGAGCATATTATCGTGATGTTTAACTATTGATTTATGTAAAAAAAATCGATTTCTTCGACCCGCTACACCAGGCTCCCCCCTTAAAGAACTTCTAAGAAATGGTAAGCCCTATCGAAATTTTGTTCAAATAATATTGAAAGAGCATTCAATTTTCTATAATTACTGATAGATAGATAGATAAATACTTTGTTTCAGCCTCACCGGCCTTGAAATGGGACTTGGCTTTACTATTTAACGTCCACTCGTCCTTCCATACCGTCACCCGTCACTCATTCCATCCCTCCTTCTATAATCAATATATTCTAAGCTTGTTGTTGTACTATTTTCCGCCTTAACTTTCTTTCCACCCCTCTTAACCATCCCACTGTCTTCTCACACATTGACCCCTCCAGTATCTTTTCTATTCCGTGTCCCGGTCTATCGACTGTTGTGCAGTCTTCCACCAAGTGCTTTAGTGTGATTAGCTGTCTTTCACACAGTCTGCATTTCCTTTCCTCTTCTTTTCTCCAGTACTTGTTGTTTTCTTCCATATTGCCGCATCTTGTCCTTGCTATTAAACTTTGGCTGCTTCCTTCTCCTCTTTTACTTAAATATTCTGGAATTCCTAAACACCTAATACATATACTTATAGAATCTATTGTACTTCGACTCTCTTATTTTATTGTATTGTTTTCTACAATTACCGTTGGAAACACGAAAAAATTATATATACAGTAATTGTAGAAAATTGAATGCTCTTTCAATATTATTTGAACAAAATTTCGATGGGACTTACCACTTTTGAGAAATTCTTTAAATCCAAACTATCAATGAATTCTAAACATTAAGGCCTGATCGGGCACTCTTTCCTGTTACCCGATTGCAATAAACTTTTTCAGGGATTATTTTTTTATGAAATGAAACCATACTGGGGGTGAGGGCAAAGAAATTAGAGCTCTTTGACCCGTCGGGTACCCGGCTACCCGGAACAACTTCAAGCATTTGAATGTTGTATTGTCTGTAGTATTGTTTGATGTTAGCCAAAAATGATCGCACAATACAACATTCAATGGCTTGAAGTTGTTTCGGGTAGACGGGTACCCGACGGGTCAAAAAGAGCTCTAAAAAAAATACGAAGAAAATGTCGAGAGTTATAAAAAAAGGACCACTCTAGTGTGTATGTATGAGTATGCGAGGTATATACTTTATTGTATTGACAATTTTATTCTATTAATATAGAAACGACTCTGTAATAACGCAACGCATCAACTACGATTTATTGAAAAAAGTTCAGAAGATTATATCGAACGAAATATCGTGTCCAGAGCTACATGGAACGTGTATATCGTCTAAAACTAATGAAACCATACCTGCAGCGGTAGCTAAAGCAGAAAAGGTTCCATTATGAATTTTTTTAATGGCAATGTGCTTAAATAGATCATAGATAAGTTAGAGAAACTTTTTATTTATTTTAGTACACTTTATAAGTTGTACATATTAGCGTGAGTGTTTTAGCAAAATGCTCGATGCCGAGCGATTGCATTCAATGGATTTAACATTTTCACAAAAAAAAACGTTACATTCCATGGAATAATTTTACTTGTAGTGTATTAAAAATGTGTTTGTTTGTAAAAATACTAATACTTTCCGCCACGGATGAAACAGTCATAATGTAAAGTTTGTTTATAATAGTTATACATAAATAATAATTATTGAATTACAGAGCAACGTATATTTTGTATTTTAATCCCAGAAAGAGAGAAGAATTTATACATACACTCTACAATTTATTGTAGTATCCAGTTCTGTCGGTACTTAAAAGAAAAAGCACTTCTGCTGTCCTCCGTTTATAATTGGGGGGCTGAGAATCATAGTGGTATAAGTCACTCGCGCGGTGTTCCGCGTAATGTAATGTTTTGCGTTTTCTGTTATAAAAAAACCTCTACGTATATATTGCAGATGTGGGGACGCATCTAAAGGCTTAAAATACTACCATTATAAATATGTATATACTTAAAAAGAAGTTTCATACAATCTAGGAAGGAATTATACACTATTATGTTTATAAGCATTTAATTTGTGGACTTAATGAATACAGTCTTACGAAAATAACATTACTAAGTAGTTGAAATGATATGTACTCTCTTGAATAATATGTACTATAATATGTTCCCCCTTTCGTCATTTTGTCAAAATGGACCGTGATCTTCTATTTCATTGGAGGTCCTAATACCAGTGAAAAAAGAATGACGATTTGGTGGGATATATTCAATACGTGTAACATATCTCTCCTTTTTTAAATATTTACTAACCTTCGAATTATCAAAATTTGGACTTATACCACTATGATTCTCAGCCTCCCCCCCCCCCCCCCGAATTGTTTTTACTCAACAACGCATTTCTTTAACTTTCAAAAAACACATTTCTTTATTACCCTACTGTGTAAGATTCATAAGTTAAAATTTGAGAGAATTAACATTTGTATTAAAAGAAATAAACTATAAATTATGTATATTTATAAGTTTGTGATTATTTCGTGCACCTCTTCTTTTAATTTATTCAAACTCGTCCTATAAGAAATGTAAGTGTTCCATACGACAGCTACTGATTGTACTATTAATACTTGGTATTGTAACGGCACAAAGTAAAAGTTCAATAATTGCACCACAGGCCAAAGCTGGAAAAAGATTTCATGTTTACAAATATTGGAAAATGCATTTGTAATATTATACAAAATTAATATTCAGCATTAGATATTACCTTATAATTATTCAACAAAATTTCAGGATATTCTTCTCGCAATTTTATTTGTAAGTCCTCTAATTCGTTTCCTTGGAAAATACCGATTGCAGATAACAGAACTATTAGGAACACAGGCGCAAAGAGTAGCTGATCATAAGTCACTTTCTTCAACACCACCATTCCCCCTTTGGAACCTAAAAATTTGTCTAATATCCCATACCAGCTTCGTGTTACCGGACCCTATTGTACAATTTCAAATCAATAAAACTTTATTACATGACAAATCTCTATAACAAAAATTATTTATGTAATAATATTTATAACTCACTTCTGGAAAATTATTGTACAACGTGCAATACTTTAAAATTAAAATTACTTAAGAGGAGGTTCCGGTCTAAAAATCGATTTTTTTTTCATTTCATTTCTCGAATGTTCAACCTCTTAGGAATACGTGCTTAAGGATTTGTTGAAATTCGTAAAATTCCCGAAGTTATAGGCATTTGAGTAGCGGCAAATTCATGGGTAACACCCGGTCACTCGGCACTCACGTAAAACTTTAAACGCGTTTTTCACGAAACAGTGTTCTCAAAATCGGTGGAACCTGTATCTCCAAACGTTATTATCCAATTCGACTGAAACTTTTTTTATTTTGAAAAATATACTTCTGACTCGGAGGTAAACCAGTAAAAATTTAAAAAAAATTAAAAATTTATCAATTTTAAAGGCGTTGAAAGGACGAAAAATATAGGGAACAAGTGATTTCAAACTTCGAGGGTTGTCATTTTCTCAAAAAATGTCATTTTTGTAATTTTTTCTGGTTTAGTCCACGAGCGAGTTTCATAAGCTTTAATAATCCGGCATTGTTTTTTTATTTCAGACCAATCGTTTAGATGCTACAGGTTCCGCCGGTTTGGATGAATTTTTTGACGCCTCGACTTTAACGACTTCCCAGTGCCGTCTGCAATGATTAATTATAAAACAAAAAATATATTTCTATAGTTTAAGACATCCTTAATACAATGCAAAAAGTCCTATTAAATTATATGTAGTAGTTTTCCTTTAATTAATTCCTAAAGATCAGCTATTTTTATGGGCTCTAGACCAGAACAACCCCTTAATTTAGTATTGCTGCAAGTTCAATAAATAAATTATCCTACATATATTATTTTAAAGTCTCAATCATTAAACATCATTATATTAAAGTTACTTACAGCAATAAAAAGTCCTATACTCGCAAATTGAGCCGTCCGTACGAAATCCAATTCCTTCACTGTTTTACGCTCCACAAAATGTTGTGCGATTTGATCGCCAACTGCCATCAAGGTGCCTGTGCATTCAATGACACAATTAATAACATCAATCATTACAAATGATAAGAATACATGATATTCTAGTACCTGCTTGAACAGCCTGAGTTGCCAATGGATATTTTGTTAGTAATCTCCGGTAGACCTTCATAAGATTCCACATGCTGGTAGAAACTGTCATGACCACTAACGCTTAGCATTACAACCTCCTTCTTACAGGTTATATATTAGTTCGTATTCGCTATTTACTTACCTTTCGTTAATGCGGAAGATCAGTATCACAAACGTAAGTTTTACAATTGACACATATTACAATTGTTTGGCCAGACACGCGTTAGACACTCATAAACACTCGAGAATCACATTACAGTAGGCTTGATACATACACAAAACGTGATTGTACACAAATACTGGCAAAGCACGTGGTCGTCTCGTTTACAGAAGATTTTGGTCCATGGTGTTACCCGTTACACGCACCACGCATGCCTCTATTTTCTTCATATTATTTACGAGAATTCTTAGACCATGGAATTAAGCTTCGAAAAGCTCCTAGTATCTTACTGTATTCTCTTTATGTGGCTACTTCAGTTTTAAAAAGAATATTACACCCTTCGCAAATGTATACTTCTTTAGTTATTTGTCCATTGTATTTAGTGTCTATTGCATCATTAACGTAGTTGGTCATACTGTTGAAACTGACAGTTTGATTAGGAAATGGTTGTGAAGCAAAGATGGCAGTGAGATGTGGCGTACGAATTTTTCTCCTCGTAATTTTCTGTATTTTCGTGTTAAAATCGTGTAATGGGGCCGCGACAGACATCGCGCTAGACGCAAAGGCACAGTTGTTGCACAGGCTCGACAGCTTGAACCTCCTATTATATACATTTCTATTGATATTAACTGTTTTAACAATATGGACATTTAAGCATCGTCGCCTTAGGTTCCTCCATGAAACTGGTCTAGCTGTCATTTACGGTAAGTCGTCTGCTACAGCCAGTATTAACGTATTACAGTTTATTAGTTACAGCATATTATGCAAGCGTCGATATTACTCGGCAATTGTAGCTATAGAAGACCCTTTGTCATTTTGTTATTGTATATAAATATTTACGTCAAACATCCGCCCATTTCAAGCTTATGTTTGTAAGTTAAACCACAATGTGACATTATGTTTAAACATCTTTTGAAAACAATAGTGTAATTGTGGCAAAGCTTACCTATTATTTGCCAGGTAAACATATGCGTAGTTAACTGACAAGGAAAGATCCCGCACCTGGAAATTCAAAAAAATCTGAAACTTTGTGAATGTATAGCGCATTTCCTCCTAATTAGAACGCAATTTTTTTTGCTGCCCAAATTCACACTAAGAGGGTGAAATTAACCGCTGAAAATTCGGCTATTTTCCGATTTTATTTTCTAACTTGCAATCTGTAAGAGATAGAAAAAAGGTTTCAAGACAAAAGTTACTTCTTTTAATTAGAAATATCGTTTGGTAACTTGCAGTTCTTACAGTTCGCGAGTTATAACACATAATCGGAAAATAGCCGGAATTTAAGGCATCAATTTCACCCCCTTAGAGTGAATTTGGGCAGCAAACAAAAATTGTGCTGTAATCGGGAGGAAATCCCTTACATATCCACAAAGTTTCAGAATTTTTTGAATTTCCGGGTTCGGGATCTTTCCTTGTGAGAATTTTAACATCGTTACATTGAGTTTATAAACATTTCGGGCAAACCTTTTGTTGTCGCTTCAAAATGAATGGCAAAATTTCTTTCCAAAGAACATGTTAATGTGGAACTTCTAATATCGGAATGAGTAAAATAATAATTACTGTACCGTTACAAATGTAATAGATTTATCGGTCGCACAATTTACGCGTAATTTAATAAGGTCAGATACAAGGGACTTATATAACGAGAATGCCAGTTATGTAAATTCTTAAGGACACTCTCTTCCCTGTATGAAAATATAACACCGGTTTGTTATATGATACTTTGGAGAAGCTACGAGATTAATCATAAACTGGGACTGGGCATGTTTCAGGATTAATTATAGGAGCAATAATTCGTTATGGCTTCACGTCGAGTAGCACCATCCTCCATATGCCTGTTGTGCCAGACAACAGCAGTAGATATAATCAATCAGTTCCTCCGGATACGTTGTGGTTACGTTTTCCAGAAGATAAAGGAGGCGGTATCATTACGAATAAAACGTTTGCTTATTCGTTCAGAGGAGAAATTTACAAGCAGGACAATGAGATTGATCTGAAGGTATAGTGTATTAATAAAACGATGCAGTCTGTATATTACTAAAAACTAGGATATGAAAAAAGTAATTAAGTAACTTTCAGGCTACCTTTGATCCTGAGATATTCTTCAATATCATTTTGCCACCAATAATTTTTCATGCTGGTTACAGCTTGAAACGCGTAAGCAAAACATCCGTACACTGTTCTCCTTTGTTTGAAAGAAATGTGCAGTGTAATTCGTTTTTGTAATTTTTTATTTTAGAAATACTTCTTTAGAAACTTGGGAGCAATCCTTATGTACGCTTTAATTGGGACAACTATATCGGCGTTTGTTATTGGGTATGTGCTTCTAATTATAACGAAATTATCTGATTAATAAATACGTATTCATTTCTTCATCTTAATAACAAGCCTATCTGCATATTTTAGAATTTGCGTATTGTGTATTTCTTCCGATAATAATGCGTCCATAGGTCATTTAGATTGAGTTTATCCGTTGTTTTTCTCGTAAGCTGCGGATTAAAGGAAAATTTCTGTTCGCGAATACAATAGGATACTTCTTTAATCTTATATATGTACTTCACAAGCTTCTTTCTTTTTCAGAGCTTTGATGTACGTGTTTGTCCAATTAATACCACACCCTTCCGATTCATTCACATTTTTGGATACCTTGTACTTCGGTGCTTTAATATCACCTACAGATCCGTTGACAATCATTTCTATTTTTAACGATTTACACGTAGACGTGAATTTATATGCTTTGGTGTTCGGAGAGAGTGTCTTAAACGACGCAGTCGCAATTGTACTTAGCGGGTATGTATATACAATAATATTAAAGCTTTTTATAATCAAAAGTATGTTTATAAATACTGTTGCACTTATTACAGTTCCATACAAAATTATGGAGAACGTTACCAGTCAGGCTCGGGTGGATTTGAAACCGTAGCATTTTTCCAAGCATTTGGTGATTTCGTTGGAATATTCAGTCTATCTTTATTTATCGGTGCTACAATGGGCTGTATCACTGCTTTGTTAACGAAATTCACCAGAGTTAGAGACTTTCCACTTTTGGAGTCGGCGTTATTTGTTTTGATGTCGTATAGTACTTTTTTAATTGCCGAAGCATCTGATCTTACAGGTAAAACTTCATTAATGAAACGTGTTACACGCAGTAATACACGGAATTTGTTAACTCCGCGTATCATGACTGCTGTTTTAAATAATCATTCTTGTACAGGTGTGGTGGCTGTCCTATTTTGTGGCATATGTCAAGCACATTATACGTACAATAACTTAAGCCCGGATTCTCGCCAACGAACGAAACAGCTGTTTGAACTTTTAAACTTCTTAGCTGAGAATTTTATATTCAGTTACATTGGTGTTTCGATGTTTACGTTCCCGAAACACCACTTTGATCCAGGATTTATTTTCGCAGGATTTGTATCCTTAATTCATCGTATTATTCTTTAAACTAATATCTCGCACCGCACATCATCGAAATAAAATCCTTAACCAGTGCATTACAGTTCTGTGCGCTGTTAGGTCGCGCAGCTAACGTGTATCCATTGTCTTTTATATTGAACTTGGCACGAAAACCCAAGATATCGCTGAATTATCAACACATGTTATTTTTTGCCGGATTACGCGGAGCCATGAGCTTCGCTTTAGCCATTAGGAATACTGTGTCGGATGCTAGGCAAGCTATGTTAACAACAACTAGTTTAATTGTAATTTTGACAGTGATTTTCCAAGGTGGAGCGACAACTCAATTCCTGAGTTGGTTCAATATACCGTGAGTCGATTAAATTTCCATGTAATCAGTCTTATATACGCAGTCATGTACATACTTGTTATAATCAACGGTGGTTGTATTTCAGAGTCGGAGTAGATGAAGAAATAGAAGGGTTATCGCATAACGGAATGCGAAGTGTAAGTATCGCATCTTTACTTTAAAGTATTTTAAATTGAAATTACTGGCACAGATTTCACAGAATTAATATGAAAGTGTCTTTGCACTAACATGTTTTTTCTACTTTAGATTTAGCCTTTACAAATTATTAATATAAACGCACTGATCGAAATATTTAGCAATAGCTACTTGAAAAGAGAATATAGCCACCGAAATATAGTTCAGCTTGTACGTTGCTAATATTTACTTTCTTTTATTATCCTTTGAAATCTTTTGAGTTTATACAGTGCGTTCATCTCAGAGTTGGGCAAAATGTAATCTAATTACAACTTACAAATTACGATTAAAATGTAATTGCGTAGTTGATTACACATTATTTTCTGTAATCGTTAATTTAGGTAGTTCACCATTTGGTTTCGTCAACTACCTAAACGAACGATTACAGAAAATAATGTGTAATCAACTAAACAATTACATTTTAATCGTAATTTGTAAGTTGTAATTAGATTACATTTTGCCCAACTCTGGTTCATCTCTACCGCGAAGTAAAAATATTTAAATAAAACACATTACACACGTGTGTTATACGTAAATATAAACATGAAATATCAAACTGAAATTGAAGAAATTCTCGTCGGTTTATTTGTCTTATAATCTATAAAAAATAGAAAGAAACAAGATACACAACAATTAGAGAACAGTTGTTACACTTAAGATTACTGCACATCATGAGTTTCATGAAAAGTGAATGAAATTGTCAAACGCAAAATTTTAATAAGATTGATGTCCTTTAGATTATACTATACGTATATTTAGACTTTGATATCAGAAAGCATCTCTGTAGATATCAAAACATATTTAGTACATTTATTTTACTCTGTCCAGTTTTACAAATTTTACAATTGGTCCATAAAGCATTACTTTTTCGTATCATAAACAAATTATAAAAATGATAATGTTACTAATAACCAAGGTACTGTATATTTAAACGTTTCAACATTAATGAAAAATGCTTGATACTTCATTTCAAAGTAAGTGCTAATAAATTCACTTGAATTCAAGTTAATTACTACAAATGACAGACTGACTTTATGGACCATCCATTCGTAATGTATGTACAGCTACTTGATTTATACAAAGTGATCTAAAATCTAGAGTGTAATGATGTTTTCCTCGGAAGGGTTTAAAAACAAAGATATTTACGCATGAATGCTTTCGTTCAGATTGTTCTTGTTATTATCTGCTATTTTTCTCTATCCTTTGTACCCAGGTGTCTTTGAATCACTACGGTCCGCACTTTTGATACCAAACATGATGATTGGAAATGCCCAGAATTTTAATTTTTATATTTGTAAAAGAATTACACGCTCACTAATGTTTCTTATAGTTCCACTTGAGTAATATTGGGTTACGTATGCACAAGAACTACTAAAATTACAGCCTGCACTAGAACTTAACTTCCTGAGAAGTCCAGCATGTCTATTACACTGTAACGAAACTTACGAAAACGCTTTGTTCGTCCTAAATAAATGCACTTAATAATTAATATAGAAAATACTGGAATTTAACTTGGTAATGTTAATAGTCTGGTGGCGAAGGTGGCTTTGGAGATCTGGACATGCGTAGGGAGAGAAGTCCTCCGGTATGTTTTCACATTAATTCAAAAAACTGAGTTCTGTTGTTTATGTGGTCACAAATAGTTTATGCAGTTAACATACGTACGAAATTATAAATTTCTTGCATCTCAATTAATTTGGTCCTATGGTTATTTACAGCATATACTTCACGTTTCTTTACATAACTATAGAGCATATAAATTGTCGATTTTCTTGTATTACGAGTAGCATTATACGAGTTGCTTTCTGCCCTTAACGAAAGTGTATAAGGTAATGAGATTTTAGATAGAGATATAGTAAAAATTATCTTATTAAAATGTTTGCAGTGACCACTAAATAGTTATTGCATCTTAGCGATGTATGCGTTGCTTCTCGAGAACGATAAAATAGTGCAAAAACAATGTTTCTGATGTTATCCTTCGAATTACTTAAATGTGTCATTCAAAACACTTTCTATTATTCATACATATTACTAGCAATTCTTCAAGATAAGATTTATCTCTGAGTTTCGTACGAGACTATTTATTTCTTTTTAAAAGTCACGAATCCATTATTTAGTTAATTCTTTAGTTACCGGACTTAATACGTTGAAAATTGTTTAAATTATTGCACTAACAATCGTACAGGTGCTTATATTTATTTTTAGCCATATACTTAACTACATATTTATAAACCAAATTAATTGCATCACATAATATTCCCAAGACTTTTGGCTTTATATTTGAAAGTATGATTTTATTCCCGTTAATTATCAGTTCGATTTGCTAACTGCATGTGCTTAAATATTTCTTTTCGTATTATATTTTTGTTATCCATTCTGTATGTTGATGATTAGTATCATACAAAATATTTATATATACATTTATATTCATTAACAAGACATACGCAAACATAATTAACTGGGTATATCGATACAGCGATGGACAATCGAGCATGCTCGTTGCTACCTAATAATAACACCAAATATTCTGTTATATAAAAGCTTTGATCAATTTCAACAATTTTATGAAATTGCTCTACGCATACTGTAATCTTCAGATTACTTTTATATAAATTACGATTTATTTATTCAAACGGTGTGTAAAAAGTCCTGTTACTTAATATGTATCTTAATTGCGTTTAAAGAAAGTATCATGATCATACAGGATGGATAATCAAGATATCCTTCACATTTCACAGTATAATTCTATGCAGGATGGATCATTACAAGGCAGCGGCACAAAACCTAATGAAAAAGCATTACTTGCCAGAATCTGGGGTGATTTCGATACTCGGTACATGAAACCGCTCTTGACTCACTCCAGGCCTACGTTATTGGAAACGCTACCAGTTTGCTGCGGTCCTTTAGCCAGAATTCTTACAACAACACAACAAATGACTCAGGTAGAATGCACGATTTTTAAAGCAGGCGTGTTGCAATGGATTCAGTCGAATTCTAAGATATCGAGGCTCTTTATGCTCCAGGACGAAGCGATTAGAAAAGCAGACTCGGATTCAGATTTTTGTCTGGGAGATCGCGAAATGGATAGACGAAGGAGTGTTCAACCGGTGAGTTTTCATCAACCTAATCTCAATTACACTATTAATCCGTGCTATCAGCCTAACAGCACAGACGCCACTAATCCAGATGAACCTTATGTAATTCTTAATTTACACAGAAGGTAGAAGTAATGAATTGAAATTTAAGTATTTAAATTCTGTACAAAAGTTATCCATGTGTGGGAACATTCCATACATTGGTACGAATGAGTTTATCGTTTATACTTGATTTTCCTGTAATTATACATTAAACACGATTTCAAATTATCCGTTTGTTATATCATATCATTTACATATGGACACTTGTACAATGTAGACTTTCCATTTTATATGAAAGTACCGTTTCCAATGCTAGGTTTATAATACTTATGTTTCTGTTCAATGCCTTGAGCTTTCTACAGCAATTACATAGGTCTCACTAATCAACTACGCTTTCCTCTAACTTGACCAATAATTGCTTATGCTGAATTCTTTCATATAAAATGTATCGAATATGCATGAAAAACTTATTTTCCTTCACTGTTGAAAGGCGGTGATACACAGGCGCGAACAATTAAACAGTATTCGATAATACGCAGTTGTAAAATGTATTCGCGTACAGTAAGTATACATATTAATTGTTATTCGAACACGATTCTGTTAGCGTAAATAGGAAATATTGTGTATCGCTGTTTATCATACTTGGATTCTATGGGTCACTAACAATACTAACAGTACATATTTCCACACTGACAGAAAGACAATTTGTTATAAAATACACTCAAGTTGAAATGTGATTCTATAGGCATGACCTTACATTCAGTCTTCTTATTAAAGTTATTTTACAAATAGAGTAAATGTATGCAACTATTTTAGTCATTATTTACCTGTAATAAACACATTGACGAATTAATGGATTAGAATTTATTTAAAATCGACATGCGTGATGTTTCAGTTTCTTTTTTTTTACACTTCCTCATCCATGTAACATAGATTAGTTATTAATATTAAAGTATTCATTTTATTCGTTACTTCCGCATACATTTTTTCTTCATTCGAAAATTATGTTTAATGTCTAGTGACACAGCTGTACCGTTAAACATTAAGCGGACATTTCTGTTGATTTAACTTGCGTACCAGAGAAATTTGTGTTCTTGTCTACCTTTTTTGTTATCAATTTAAAGCACTTTCTTTAGTCTACATTTGATCGCGTTCTTACCGATTTTTTTAGAGAAAAAGAAATGATGATGATAATGATGATGATGATGATGAAGACCTAAGAATCATTGGAATGGATGGATTTATTCCGTTACGAACATTGTAATGGGACAGAAGCTATTGAAAATAGTATTTTGAGAAGATTAGTTTTAAAGACTTTGCACACGCGGGGCAGGAGAAACGATTAAAAATAATTGCTTTGCGTATACGAAAACTTTTTCTAAGAATACTTTCACTTTCAATATTCACATTAATATTGAACAAGGTCTACATTATTAGCTAACATTTCCTTGTTCGTGTGCAAGTTACAAAACATTAGTTCGATATATTTATTTAAAGAATTGCCATTTTCAAATCGCATACATGTTTATCGAGTCTATTTACTTAAATGATTATAACATTAATATTATAGTATACACTAACTGTGCTTTCTTGAAATGTTAGCAATAAGGTGCAAAAACAATATCGAAGCAAAAGATATTTATTTGTTGTCTCTGCGCTCTGAGCTCGCTGGCGTTTTAGTGTGATGTATTTTAGCATGGACGCAAAATACAAAAGTCAAATTATGTATTGTACATAAAGAGCAAATATTTCAAATATGTACATACATATTTATGAGTTCTTTGAGGGCAGATATAATTATAACGAAGGGTTCGACAGAGTTCCGATCTAAATGAAAAATCTCCATGAAGTTCCCAAACTTTTTAAATATTGTAATTGAACATTAAACATAATTTTCAATATCGAACGGATCTGTAGGCTTTTATAACTTAGTAACACGAAAATAGTGAAGTTGTTAAGAGGTTTACGGAGTAGATGTTACCCCTTGTAACGTTTATGGTTTTGTTTTACATTGGCCACATTCCCTTCACGTATAGCTGTACCGGCAAAGGATTTCGTTGAAATCCGTCGGTTACTGAATGTCATTGCATGAGAAACCAAATCACTACTCAGATATTATTTATTTTTATACAAAGGATGCTGTTCTTAAGTTGCCGCTTGCACACTACTTATGCTATTAGTAACAAGTAACTTCCACAGAAAGCAATTTCTGTGCGTCTGCTTTCTTCACGTTCCAGTGAAATATCTCTCGCTACATACCTATTATACCTTAATTTCTCACATTTAATTGCCGACTTATTTCTGACATAACGTTACAAATATTTTAATTCGCATATCATTATAATTAAGTCTCATATGTCGTCATCTTTGTATTATTACATCAAACACAAGCAGGACATAGTACATACATTATTCAGTTTTTCGTATCATTTCCATCTGGAATAAGTAGTTTTCTAATTACTTCGAGCCTTATACACAACACGATCTTTACATAATACTTTACATAAGATTTTATTGTGCAATCGGCAAGTAAATTTATTCTGGTATTGATGATTTCTTTACGATTATGTTCGAACAGGTATAACGAAGTGTCTTTAATTCTATGTGATTTACCTACCTTATATTATAATATTTATTTTGATTTCTTCCTTAATTTGTCTGTATCGTTTACTTCTGTTTGGTTCCTCCACAGACACATGTAAGGAGCTCCCCAAACAGAACACATTTGTAAAAGCGAATCTAACATAGTTTATCGATAGCGAGTTGTATAAATTTCTAAAGATTTGATTGCAATTATGTTCTAAGTATCAACTATCGCCTTCTTTGTTTCTTAATATGCCATGAACATTTATATTATATAACATTAACTTGTTACTTTTACATGAATTCTTATTCAGTATATTTGATTTCTAGCTTGTGTAACTTCGTTACCAGACATAAGTCTTAACTTCTTAAAATGACACAAGATGTATATGTATGCTTTCTGATACATTGTAATCGATACCTCAGATAATATTTAGTGAAAAAATCATGACCTAGGTACGTGCGTATGCAATGTTGGTGTCAAACCATATTACTGTTGTATTATAGTTTCTATAAATGTTGGTAAATATTTTTTCGGTATTTATTTCCGTTGGAAAGTATTCAGTATTTCGGACAAGAAAATGCATTGACGAGAAAACTGTTCGATGTAAGTATTGTCATATAGAGAAATAAATAACGGGGAGACGGCAAAGTAGAATCTGGCGCACCGTGTAACATATTTTCACAGATAAATCATAGTCGCATGCACAGCATTAGATCATTTCATCGAGCAGAATTCAAATAACTTAAAATTAAGGAACGGAAAGATAACGACAACGTGCAATCCCTCTCCTTATTCGGCAGAGCAGTACGTTTCTTATCGTGGCCCTTTTGCGAGAACAAATTTTATTCCATATATTGAATTTGTTTAGTTGCGTATTCGTCATACCCACTTTCTTTGAAGAATGATTTTAATTAGGAATTTTTCACATACACAAAATTGATATCCTAATTATTGTATTTGGTGTACTGCCAAATAATGTGTAAGAATCTAGAGATGGATTCTTGATGTATTTAATACTTTATGGGGCAGCTGGGAACTGTGATGGGAGAAGTTAGTCCGGGACCACTACCGCTGCACACACGCGTCGCCTTGCCAGGTTTGGTCGGCAGACATTTATAAAGACTAATTGATATTGGTAAATAATCTTATCTTGCTAAATATATAATATTGTATGTGCAACTGATAAATGTATTTATTTGGAGTGCTCATGATCCGTGCTAACTATTATATCCAATAATATTGTCTCTCGCGAGTAGAATTTCAAAAATCTTTGCGATATCAGCTGCCTTTTTCGTTTAATGAATGTTATTGCAAAAACAAATTTTTAACCATTATATATAATATATTATTATTGGAGTGAATGCTTTATGAAACCTACTATTTATTTCCAAATTATTTATTACTCTTTGATTGTTATTAATACAAGGCTAGACGCAGTGGCGGATTTAAGAAAAAAGGCCCAGGTGGCAAACGTTCTGAGGGGCCCATTTTTTCGGGAAAATGGAGGAGGTAGTTTCCTAAAAGGGGGTAAGTGTACCTACAGAAAAGTATAGAAAAAAATATAGTGCTTGGATAAAATCATATTTTTCATTGAAGACAGAGCCCCTAGGTGGTCCTTCTGAGCGGGGAAAAAATTTCCCATTTTTTGGGAAAATAAAGCGGTAGTTTACTGAAAACTGGCTCAGTGTATAATACAGAAAAAATGTAGTTTGGATAAAATCATAATTTTGTTTTAAGGATGGGGCCCTGGGGAGGCTTTTTGGGCAGGGGCCCAGGTGGCAACTGCTCATCAGCCGCCCTGTTAAATCCGCCACTAGCTAGACGAATATCGAAATTCTTAAACAATTTAGCTTGTATGTGCGCGTGTGTGTGTGTGTGTACCATGTTCAAGCGTATGTTACATTTATTGGTTGTACTAAATTTGCTAAAGTTCGTTACACAAATAACGCTTATGGTTAAATGTACAGTTACGATTCTTAGTTAATGTATAGTTTACTATTCAGTAGAGGTCCTGGCTTGTAATAATTATTACAGATGAAATTTGTCTTGGAGCCCTGTTGAATCAGATAATGTGACAACAATCTACGTCTCCTAAATACGCATTATGCATTCACATATAATAATTAACGAACGTAATGGGGCATACGAGACCAGAATCCGAAAATACTGATTTTCGGAAATATAAAGTATTTGTATAAAATTATATTAACATTAATGTTCTTATTTCTAAATTTCATTACGCTAACAGATGTCATTCTTCAAAAATCATACGATGCCGAATTATTATATTTGAGTGTATTTTGCAGTAGTTTAATAAGAGTGGCAATTACAATTGTAATACTGGCATATACAATCACGTTTGCATTCAAGGTGCAGGACACTTGGTGTACGGTGATACATGGATACATGCCTTTTATAATTTATAATTGTATATGCATTTTTTAAAGCTGAAGAGTGTATAACTGATATGTAAGTTAATTCGAATGGGGGCAGAACAATGTACTTGAAAAAAATTTCTATATGCGGCGATTAAGACCAGTGCCAAAATTCGTACGTCGGAAGAGTTGCGAGATACGTTATAAATCTCTTTTACGAAAGCTATTACAAGTGAAAGTTTAATATGGTTCAAATGTATGGCATTATTTACAAAAAAAAGGTACATATTACGAGATAAAATGAATATAAAAGCTGAATAGAATGACATTGCGAAATATAATCTTATTTATTCTTGAGAAGGATATTGTCATCGAATTGCCATTAATGGCAATATTTAATAAATATATTAAGTTGTCGAACATCTGTTTATCATTTCATATATAATGATGTTCATGTACATAATGTACAAGTGTATTTAAATATGATTTATTACCAGCAGGATATAAACGGTTGAATACACATATACTGAATATAAAAATGACGGATAAAGATACATGGACTCTTACTTTAGATGTTGGCTGTGAACACTAACAAAAATATTCGGATACATAGTTTACATTCTAGAAATTGGATATTCAAAACGCAGCTTATTAAGAAACTATATTTACAACATATGTATGCTATTCTTTTTACAATTACAGTTATTTACCTAGCAAATTACTTTAATTATACAGAATGAATTACGTTGATTCACTTACAATGTTGCATAAAAAGCAGGATTTTAGGGAACAGCAGTTAAAACGATCTTTTCTATATATTTGTGAATTGGACGCTATGTAATAATTATTATTGATATGTATACATATATAGAATACTGATGTTGTGATACTATGTACTACACTTTACAGTGTTTAATAAAGTATTTGTAAAAACAAATTGAAAGTTTACACGGATTTTTTTTTAATTTGGAACTATTCTGGAGGGTGGCCCGAAGAAAATCTTGAAAAAATTTTTTACCAAGAGTAAATAAGAGCCACCCTAGTGCATAGTTATCAAAAAGCAACCGATTTTTGTACTCTGGTGCAAGACAGGTGCAGCTCCAGACTTGAAAAATTCGCTATAAATAGAAATAAAAACTTATTAACTCAATAACTACTACTTATTGTGTGAAAAGGTATGTTTTTCAATTAGTGTTCTCCTTTCAATGTTATGTCACAGCAATAATTTTGTAAACAGTTTTTTCCAGGTTACTCGAAACTGGTAAAGATGGAGTTGCACCCTTCTTGCTGCAAGGTCTTCAATTCTTCTCCTTTAAACATTTGTTTTAACTCTTATTAACATATGAACTTCAAATACATGTTTATTATGTAATTATTTGGTCCTTAACTATCCTTCTCATATCATCAGTGACACGAAACATTGGTCCATGCCCAGGTATTATAAAATCCGCAATATCCATTATGTACGATCTCATACACGACTGAGTCTTCCGTAATTCCAAAGTTCCTAATTCCTGCCAAATTGTTGGATCTAAGATATCTTCTTCTTTCTCAAACAAATCGCCTAAAAAATGTATGACAATGAAAAAAGCAAGTTACTTCGAGCATTCAAAGCATTAGTATATTTTTTAACAAAACCTGTTACAGCGAAGCATGTAGATTTTCCCTGAGTCATAGTTTCAGCTAACACTGTAACATCATCCGTCGTATGGCCGGGAGTTGCTATTACTTTAACTTCTGGGCAGACTTTATATTCCTCTGTATTTAAAATAATTATAAATCCATATACGTTAAGTAACATAAGATGATTATAACTTTCAATGTATGTAAAAGGCTTCACCGTCTTTTAAATTTGTTTCGAAGAATATTTCACCACGATGAACACAGGTCCCAACTATATGCTCCGCATTTGTGAAGAGATTGTTGTTTCCTATGTGGTCTGCGTGACTATGTGTACAAACTACGTAATCGATATCAGCAGGCGTAGTATTATACCTGTTAAGAGCTAAAACAAAGTCATTGTTCAAAACTTTATAAAGAATTTGCGTACGCTGTTAATACCTTCTATTATTTTCCCTTGATCCCACGCAGTCATAGTATCAACGATAATGTTTTTCGATGCTTTTATTAAAGTACATGAACAATTTGCTTTCATCGCCCCGCCTTCAATTTTTGTGGAATATCCATTAAATAATACAATAACTTCACACATTTTTGCAAGTCACAGTGGAGAGAGATAAAACTGAAGGCACGTGCGCAATTTATTTGCTGCATATATCTTTATATTACGCAGTATGCCTACTACGCGTTGTGTAAAGAAAATCAAATCTGTTTGATTTGACAGAAAACAGTTACGTTAAAAAGTATTGAAACCGGTATAGCTTATGTGGGAGGTTATGTTTCCAGTGTTGTATTCAATAAAAAGATTTTTCTTTTGCAGTAGTGTTTAGTTAAAAATCAATGGAAATACAACAGTTAAAATGAAATTGGTAACTATAATGGTCATAATATTTTAGTATAATAATACGAATTATTACTTAATAATTTCTGTTATTATAATGTCAAGCTATAAATATACTTTTAATCATTAAATAGAACCTCTTAATTATGTAGGATTCACTTTATCGTAAGGTTTATTATATTTCCAGTATTGTTTGTCAAGCGAGCCAACAAAGCCATCTTTGGTTTTGAGTTTCAAAGGGATTACTTTAATGCTAGACTGCGGTTTAAACATGCAGTCTATATTACACTTTATGCCAATGCCCATGGTCCCTAGCGCTAAGTTTAATTCCTTGCCATCGTGGCTTCCACGCGATAACCATCAGGACTGGCAAATAGAAGGGGTTCGCATATTTATATATCTTCCTGTACCGCATGTATTAAATTGATCTTACCGTAAACGTTACACGTTTCAGGAATTGAAGGAATGCTGTGGCAGGGTGTTCGTAGATTCGACTCCCGAATTTTCTCCGCCTTTGGAGAAGATAATAGATTTCTCAGAAATCGATGCCATTTTAATATCCAATTATACCTGCATGCTGGCTGTACCATTCATAACAGAGCACACTGGTTTCAAAGGCATTATCTATGCTACGGAACCGACGCTGCAAATCGGACGATTTTTCATGGAGGAGCTAGTGGAATTTATCGAGCAAACGCCAAGAGCGACATTAGCGAAGCATTGGAAGGAGATGCTGCATGTTCTGCCTCCTCCGCTGGCAGATGCTCTTAAACCGAAATCTTGGAAACATATATATTCAATGTCAGCGGTTAATACTGCGTTAGCTTATATTCAGACAGTCGGATATGATCAGAAGTTGGTAAGTTGACGTAGCGCAATCGTTGTCTCGGAGCAGATACTTATTACTGATTTACAGGATATATATGGCGCATTAACGGTTACTCCTATAAGTTCTGGATACTGTTTGGGCAGTAGCAATTGGTTGATTTCATGCGATCACGAGAAAGTTGCTTTTGTCAGCGGATCTTCGACGTTAACTACTCACCCACGCCCTATGGAACAAGCTACATTAAAACATGCCAATATGCTGATATTAACAGGCTTAACTCAAACGCCAACTGCCAATCCAGATACTATGCTCGGGGAGCTTTGTATGACCGTTGGTACGTGCAGAAATTGAATCATTCAACTTTCGACTCGAAGCTTAAATTGTAATTACATTTCGCAGCGATGACACTTAGAGCTGGTGGATGCGTGCTAATACCATGTTATCCGTCTGGTGTTGTGTACGATTTATTTGAGTGCCTCAGCACTCATTTGGACAAATCAGGTTTCTCACAAGTCCCTTTGTTCTTCATATCACCGGTGGCTGAAAGTTCTCTAGCGTACTCAAACATCTTAGCTGAATGGTAGGTTTCGTATTCGAATTAGATCATCCGGATTATGCATTTTGGTTTCATTTCAGGCTATCAACAAACAAGCAAAATAAGGTTTATCTTCCGGAAGAACCATTTCCCCATGCTTTCCTTGTTAAAAATGCTAGGTTGAAACATTTCACGTCAACGTATGCCGAAGGTTTTAGTTCCGACTACAGACAACCTTGCGTTGTCTTCTGCGGTCATCCCAGCCTCAGGTTTGGCGATGCGGTTCATTTTGTTCAGCTGTGGGGCAACAGTCCGCAACATACCATAATTTTTACAGGTACATTTACTGTAGCAACTATTTGTTACATCCTGATACCTGTATAGTGTACAGACATTTTATGGTAATACGATTTGCAATAATCTATTATTCCTTCAGAACCAGATTTCCCATATTTGGATGCTTTAGCACCTTTCCAGCCGTTAGCGATGAAGGCAGTACACTGTCCAATCGATACTTCCCTTAACTTTACTCAAGCTAATAAATTAATTAGAGATTTAAAACCAGAACATTTAGTTATACCTGAATGCTATACGCAACCACCAATAACTGCACCGCACAGGACAGACCTTGTTATAGAGCCTGTAGGAGTAAGTTGTTTTCAATATTACTTGCCATATTTCTTGCGCGCAGCGTTGATTTCTTAATTCTTCGTATGCATTTAAGGAGAAGCCTTTGATTACTTTTAAACGAGGCGAAGTCATAAAGTTGCCTTTGAAAAGGAAAAAGGGGCGAGTATTTATCGAGCCGGAGCTGGCTGGAAATATAATTCCAAATGAAATTCGACCTGGTCTGAGTCTTGCTTCTGTCACTGGTGAATTGGAAGTTAAGGATAATGTGTATACGATAAAGGTATGTACATTTGTAGTACTCTTTAATTCAGAGATTAGTATAAAGATCGTATTTTCAGAGTATCGAAGATAGACCTACTGGAAAACGTAAAGTCTCTTCTGGTTCGCCTGCACCGATCAAAGAGGAAGTTCTTAAAGAGAGGAAACACGAGTATGGTAACGTGGACCCGCAGGAATTACTTCAAAAGCTGAATCAAGAAGGGATTCAAGGGGCCAAGTTGCAACACAGTCCAACTGCTACCAGTATTCATTTGGTAAGAACCGTGTTCATTGAATAACGAACAAGTTTAATTCCTCTACGATATTTATTCGTTACTTATACTTACAGCAAGACGAGGATACTCTGATTCAAATAGGGGACAATTCCACACACATCTTTTGTAACGGCGATCAAAAGATTAGAAGGCGTTTGAGGACTATCATAATGCAGTGCCTCAAGAGATTTTAAAATCATAATTATTTTATACAGTGACAATTTTATTATAACTTACATTTCTACACAATTGGAATCTTTGTTTGCTTAGTACACAGAATAACGTTAATCGGAAACATATTTGTTTAGTAATAAGCGATACTCAGTTTTGAAATTATATTTATAACTTTATCTTGTACATACAAACATCGTGGTATACATATTATCTACAAATACAATTGTTACGAACGTGGCAGTATTACACGAATCATTTAATTTTTTATATACTTTCACACTGAAGCATTTGGTAAATCGAATTAATTAAAAATTCTATGCGAGCTAAATAAGAATGTCGTAAACATAAATCGAAAATATATGTTAAGTATATGCCACCATAAGACTGAAAACACATCTCCTGACATTATCATTTACTGTACACACACACATTTTATACTGTGAACGTGAAAATGGCAGAAAAATATGGCTTATATAATAAATAGCGTAACGAAACATTTTTCGTAATCTAGTACTACAGTAATACATTTTACACGTTTGCTGCAATGTTGGAGGATAATACAGAAAACACCATGTATTCTATTTCTTAGTAGGCTTAATGAAATAAGAATCACGTTACTTTCTATGTCCTAGGGATGCGATCACTAAGACGGTTGCATTGACACGTTTGCTGCATTCTGAATAGATATAAACTCATTATATCCGTTGCAACAGGTTTGTTATTTACTATCTACAATTTCTAAATACATACTAACTCAAAAGCAATTAACATGTTCTTAAAGATAAAAGAACGACTTTTTATTAGCAATATATAATCGTAATTCATGTTAATTTATAAACGTATAAAGACCATTTTTAATCGTAAGCACATGATTGTTAGTATTCTTTTCTATTTTTTTTTTCAGTTCTTGCATTTAGAAACTGGAACAAAATTTGTGCTAATCCATGAAAAAAATTATCAGAAGTTCTTGCACGATGGAAGTTATTACGACTTTCATTTGTCTTGTATACACAGTTGAGTATATATCATCATCCACTTTTTTAATTCATCGATTCTAGTTTTCATCCCCGTTCTTCTGCATTTAGAACGCAGCGTACCGTAATCTATTTACCAGTAGCAATACCAAGTGCTAAACCAGCTACAAAAGATGCGATAAAGAAATGGAATTCTGTAGGCTTGAACGAGTTATCGCCAGCAGCAGTCTGGTACCAGCGTCGTGTACGGGATTCTCCGTTTTTCAACAATTGCTCAGCTTTATCTAACTTCTTGTCAACGAATCTCTCGACCTGAAACAGTAAATTTCGTTACTAAAACAGATTGTTTTACGCGTACAACATCAGAGTACGTTTATAAGCGTTATATACAAATTTACACAAAGCACTTATATGTAAGTTCTTGAGATAAATTAGATTTTTGAAATGTACGAAAAGAAATTAAGAACAAAATTCCAATCACTCTGTTTATTGAAAGTTATAACTTCAATTTTTTACAATGTATCTATCAATTCTATTCCTATCATCTTTCTGCAGGCGAATCGATGCATAAATTTGTACATATATATACGTGGGCAATTAGTGGCTAAGTGTTAAACGATAGCAAAGCGTATAAAACTTTTAGAAGTGTTAGATTTTAATCACATGTACACGATATATATATATATAATACGGTAAATGTTCATATCACATACAAACTTATGTATTAAAGAAGTGAAACGAAATCACCTTAATACTTAAACGACATTAATAATTTAAATAATAAATAAAACGTTTGATTCTTGCTTATCGGCGGAAGTAAAAATTATACCTAACAGAATAATGCTAATATAAAAATGAACAAATACGACATTGTCCACTTTGTACGTAAAACACTAAACATTTTCTCATTCAGGACGCTAAACCAATAATGAAACCACCAATGAAACTTGACGCCACAAGCGAATTGTTTTGACACCATGCTCCTACCTGTAAACAATAAGCGCATTATACACCCAGGTATTAGTTTGCCAACGTAAAAACGCAAGCGCGAAACGTATCGTAATGTTACTCTTGCCTTGTCCATGAATTTTGGTCCTTCGCCGGTGACTTTCTCTTCTACCTTATCTGAAATTTTCTCCGCTTTCTTCTGTATCTTATCCCAGTTGACTTTTATGTAACCCTGATGCGCAGCTATTTGCAACATTATAATACCACCGCCGACAGCGAACGCTGCGATCTTTCCAACTTTCATTGTCACGAAGCCAGTCACCCTACATGAAATGTTTATATAAAGTTGGGCGAGTATATTTTTCCGTTAAGCGTGTTTACCAAGAAATCTCCAAATAGGATTACGTTAACATTGCGCAGAACTGTAATACTCTAAAAGACTCTCGTCTTGTTATTTAACTTAATTCAGTTTACGTATTATTTAAAGATATAAGAAGGTTTTCATGCGCTCGATGCCTACCATCCTGACGATGTGCCAATAATAATCTGTTTAGTGGCAGACTTTTTGCTCACATCTCCCAAGATCTTGTCTATCATACTTTTCGCTTCTTTCGAAACGTCTAGACTACATTCTTCTTTGTTTGCGTCGTCTTTGCTCTTTTTAGTCACTGGAAGACTCATTTTAACTCTGAAAGCAGATCGCTATTTCAAGACTTCGCATTGAGAATTGGTAATTTTCGAATTGCCCAGGGACGATTGACAAACGATAAAGCTACCCCATTACTTTCAAAACAATGCCATGCAAACGATCAAGTACGCGCACGCTAGTTTCACGTCTTTAAATAACAAAGTGGCAGGGGAATCATCATTCGACTATTCGTCAGAACGAAAATATATCGATGATTCCATTGCCAAGAATCTCTAATAATATATGCATCGTCGTGGGTAATGTTTGATAATTTCGAAATTGACCGTTTACGTTCCACGAGATGGACGGACAGGTGACGGAACGAGAATAGTAATATGCCGAAATAAGATGAAAAACAATAGAGATCTACCGTTTGAACAATTTTCTTGCTCCCGACTTGAGGGTGCTCTTGTGCAGTTTAGACATGATAAAGTTCAGGCGCGTCCCTAAATTATGTAATATCTCATGGCTGTTAGTATTTATACGTGGAGAGCTCACCTAATCTTCAAATCACCCAAGTGTTTAACAAAACTCAACCGACTTCGTGCACTCGACTGATCTGACAGATCGAAATATCCGGCACCCCACGGCGATTGCTCCGTTTAAAGAACGCAATGGCGTAGCAGCAACGAAGTAGCTACGCCACCGTCAGTAGCAGATGCAGCTAATAAAAGCACGAAGTGTCGCGAGGTTCGCGCGTAATCTTGCGAAAATTAACGGTAACAATGCGAAAGGAAGTCTGGATAATCATCTGTTGGAGGTATTCTTCTCAACGATTTATATAAAATATTGATATTCCTATTCGACACTCCTCGCGCATTTCTTACCACTGTTCCTATCGCTCTAAGAAAATTCCCTGATGGTATTCCCATAAAACAATAAACAATCCCGCCATTGTTTAATGTTCACGTTTATACATGATTGTTAAAGCTCGTGCGCCCATTCTCGCGGGTGCTGCAAAGTTTCAAGTTCAAATCTGCTCTCGTGGCCGATCGTTTTTCCCGGTGGTCGAGTGGCACTTAAATTATGCGTCGCAGAACGATGGGGCGTTTGATTTTCCCGCCGCCGTTGGACCGTGCGCCGGGAGCGATGTGCTTCGGCCACGGAATTACAATGTCGATGTGAACCGTGGAAATGGTCTTCCGTCGCGTGATTCGCCATCCTGGTTTAACCTGATCGCCGCTTTCAAAAGCTTCTCGTTCCGATGAGGTGACAAGCTGTCGGGGGCGCGAATCGAGAGAAACACCCGGACTTTCGTGTGAAGCGGCCTGCTCCGCGTGCAAACATGTGTCCGTTCTGTTTTCATTGAGTCTATTTACCGAGTGCGAAAATGGCCCAGGAGACTGACGACATCAACTTGACTCCTCAAGAATTACAGATACTATCCGAGTTAGACAGGTGATTCTGAAGTAAACAGACCTCGTACCGCCGAATATCGCGCCAGTTCCCCGATCTCTCTCCCAGCCGTCGCGTTACTTTCGCCTGGCCCCTGAAATATAACCTAGAAAGTTATTTGACAGAATAGGCGCGCAATTTGATCGGCTCATTTAGACGTGCGTGCAACCTACTGACATCCTTTCCGCGCGTCCGATCGTCCCACATTCGATTGATACGCTATCGCGTTCCCATGATCTCCATCGGCCGAAAGTTCCCTTTCGTTTCGAGGGCTCCGGTTATCACGCGAAATTTTGCTTAACGGGCGGGACAACTCGCGCTTGTCTATGCGTATTTCGTTTAGAATATGTCTGTAGCATTAAAAGATCGAACGCAATGCTATTGGCCAACGCGTGATGCCTATGCATACCGTTTCTTCATCAGTGCATTTGTTTTTTCAATGTGCGCACAGTCGGCAGTTTGGATTCTTGAAATTGAACTCACCGGAGCAAGTGAAGAAGAAAGCTTTAGTCGTACGTGCAATCAAATATTTAGAGAGGATGTTAGTTCAGGCGCAGGCTGAGAAGCAACGTAGGAAAGCGGATAGTACGAAAATGAATCTAGACGAACTGAAAGACGACGAAGAGGACAAGGGAATTAGTATCGATCCTAAAACTTATTGCAAGCTGGGGCATTTTCACTTGCTGCTGGAAGATTATAGTAAAGGTAACGGACGATCCGCGTTCAGTTTTTCTTACAGTCTCTGTACGATGTAGGTTTCCATATTTCGTTTCCTATTTTCACAGCCATGTCGGCGTACCAGAAATTTTATTCCCTCAAAGGAGACTACTGGAAAGATGCGTCGTTTTTGTACGGGCAGGGGCTTGTTTACTACCACTTCAACGCATTTCAATGGTGAGTGACTGCAATTGTTTTATTTAGCAGGCAATTATTTTGGGCGAATTCCAATTATGCCAAAATCGCTTGCTATGCCCGTGGTTAACATTCCAAAATGTATGAAAATCTCTTGAAATATGGAAGAGAGATCTGTAAAAGAGCCATTATCGAAAAATACAGGTTTTTAACTATAAATTACGACTCGAAAACAGGAACATATAATTTATGATATTCATTTTATTACAAAAACGGAAAAATCCTATGGTCGTGGGCGTGAGTGGAATTCACGTGGTTTTCAATAGTTTCTATGTTACATCGACACCTAGGAGTACGCCAAGTAGCGATCAATTTTAATACGAAATTTGCAATGATAATATCGGTGGTCATAACTTTTTTCATTACGAATTAACTGCCTGATATAATTTTATCAAGAACACTACATTATATTACTTTGTCCAGTCTCGCGTCGCTAGTGTCCCTTTTACCCTTTTTGCGTTAACAAAAAAAATCGGAGTATTAAACTATCAGGCTCCAGAAGTGTCCATTGAACTGCTACTTGGGAGAACGAAGGCAAAACGCTGGTAGTAAAAATGTGTGTACAGAAAAATGTTGTAATCTCTCATGAGAGTAGTTCGCCTTGAAAAGGGGGCGTCGGCCCCTTGGACGGTGTACACACAGGGTTCATCGTTCTCATCCCATGTATTCTCTATTTTTTTAATTTCGCGTTAAATCTCGTTGGTAACATAACCTGCTTACTCGCTATCGGTAAAACAGAATGGTGCACAATTCCCGATAAAGTAAATCGCTACGTAGGGTGACTATCAACTGAGTTATTCGTTAGTGATTGAATTGGACGGTAGATGGCCCTGATCCCCTATCGTTGAAATAACGGAAAGTGCCTACGTGCCGGGTTGTGGTGTAGATATGGCGACTAGAACGAAGGGGAAAGGGGATAATAGGCCAAATACGCATCTGTTTCACGACCGAAATGGTAATTTAGATTTCCCACACAAACGTTGCGTTTATAACTACGGCAATAAGTTCCTCTATTCACAATTTCCTGTTACTTAGCGGACGAAAGCTTCCGCTGCTTTTTATAAACTGTTTCCCGAATACTATGTGCTTCACGCGTGACTTTGACGTAAGACACGCGATCAGACATTTTATTATCATCGAGCTGCCAATCTGTGTATAGCGCATCATTGCACACAAGGCCGGCCCGAAGACGCTTATGGCTGTGATCGAATTTGAGCTTATTTCGGTGACGATATTGATTATAACACGCATCAACCGCCTTAATAAAGCCGCTCAGGAAATCTAATTTAACCTTAATCGACGTCAATGAGATACAGACGTGTGCGAATTTCGTTATGTTACTGTTTGTCCGGGTATAATGTGACATCTGGCTTTCGCGAATTCAGCGATTGGACCGTTCTCATTAATCCTTCATTAGGCGATTCGAAATAGCCCAGAAGATTGCAGCACCATCAAGTATCAGTTAACGTGATTACATTCGTCATCCTCGATTAGCGTCGTGTCAGTGACCAGGTCAAATGTTCAGCCGTCGTACTCTAACAATATCATCGTGTCGCGAGAACGCGAACGTTGTTAAAAATGCAAAATTACATTACTCGAGTTCTAGCAGTAATCGCGGCGCCATACCTCGCGAATTACGAACGTTTCCAGGATGCATTTAATTCCTGAACGATTGTAGATACTATTTTCGTTCGAGTCGATATTACATTATTATGCAGGCATTAATGGAATTTCCTTCGGCTGTAGGGGGATATACATTTCGTTCGCGTTACACTGCTGGTTACATTTGTTTCGCTTGGTAATTCGGCGCAAGTAGGTACGCGACAGATATTGTTACTGTTGACTTGACGTTTCCTGTCAGGCAATCGGCTTTGTAGACGGTCAGGAGTGGAAATATCGATTTCCTGTTAAACCCTCCTTAACTCGGATGAGGCAAGATTTCCGCGGAACGAGACTCGCAGAAAACTTCCGTTTCGATCTCTCGGCGTTCCACTCGGCTGCGATACCGCGTAACCGTTATCAATTTCTGTGATTAACACCCCCCCCCCCCTCCCCCCTCCCCCCGTGACTTTTCCCCTAGACCAAAATCCCTCAAAGCCCTATCGTTTTTATTGAATGGCGGGGGAGGAAATTCTTCTTTCTCGATACAATTTCGAGATGGGCGTTTAAAATGAAATTTATTTAATGCTGCAAATAACCGAGCCTCCATTGAGAAATGGTGGATGGGAAAACTCGGTATGTGGTTCGAGTCGAACGCCAGACGGATCGAATTTCACTTGGCTCGATCACAGGCGCTTGTGTGCTCGAAGGCAAGGGTTTTTACGTAAAAAGCGTAATGTTCAATTCGTTAAAAAGCTGCCAGCTCGAATAACGCTCTTTCATCTGTTGTGTGATTAACGAGGAGCTGCCGCGAATTTCACAGTAGCCCCTTTCAACGCATTTGTTACTACGGATCGTGTATATTCTGAGTAATCCCCGTTCTGTACTAGCACGTGTAAATGGAGGCGCGCTTTGTTCCCGCAAATACGCTCGCAGGCATGTAGGTATTCCAAACGATCGATGTTGATTTTTAGAAAGTTTGGAATATTTGTACAGCTGGAGAAATCAAGGGACACACATTTCGTATACCCTTAATAATCAAATACAGAAATACGCAATACTTGTTATTTCTCATTTTTTAATTAATTTGAAAACTTTTCGCCGATATGTAATCCACGTTACTCTACTTAAAAAGAATTAAAACCCACTTGAAAAAAATAAAAATGCATCGAAAAGCGAAAAATAAGGTTTTTCCTTATTTAATCCGCGACTCTCAATTTTTTTATGCCGGCGCCTCATCATTTCTACTGTGTAAATCTGCCGCGGAATTTAAACAAATTGAGAGTTATAGATTAAATGAGGGAAAAACTTATTTTTCACTTTTCAGTGCATTTGTATTTTTTTCAAGTTGGTTTTACTATTATTTTTTTTTAGTTATTTAAGTTGTACAACTACATTTGTTTTAAAAATATGAGCAAGCCTACAAAAGGAGCTGCTCGTAAAAAAAGAACCGTTTGTTAGAAACGGAAGATTCCAATAATAATGAAACAGATTTCTTATTTTTGGTGTAACTTCAAAACTATTTAACTGATTTTGATAATTCTTTCTCCATTACCTAAGTTGATTGAAGTTAAACTAAATGCAATAAGTTTCACGAAAATCGGTCCAGTAGTTATGAAGAAATTCGCGGACAAACAATACATACTAACACATCGCTTTCACTCCTCAACCCTTCGCGTATGCGGCGTCCGGGACTACTTTAGTCGCATCTCTTAACCATAGCAACTGAACGCCTATGGGGCGTTCTCCGCACACATGCATATACACCCCCGCAGTTAAACTCCACCGTCCCTAACAAGGGAACACCGCGAACCCGCACTCACCGATTGGAACGAAGTTTAATCGTACAATAAGTGCTGCAAACTTGCGTTAACAAAATTTTGCAAAAAGTTTTTTTTCGTTCAGGTATTTTTTTTTAAACTCCAAAATTTTGTTAACGCAAGTTTGCAGTGCTCATTGCACCATTAAACTTTTGATTGAAACATTTTTTTCTGTCTGCTGTAGTTTGGGAGTTATACGCGAAAAAGTGGAAGGGACTATTTGACTTTGAGGTTAGTTTTCACCCCCTTAAAGGGCGATAGGGTCCGATTCAAACATACCGTTGTTCTTGCCTTGAGTCACTCTATAAACCCACGAAGTTGCGTTCCAAACGGTGAGTGCGGATTCGCGGCAAACAAAAATACATTCGCCGTAATTTCTTTTGCTCTACAAA